>JARQOD010000005.1:215125006-215173521 GCA_033576555.1 Oophaga sylvatica | reverse complement strand
CCCATTTAAAAACGCCTTTACCAGCGTGGCTGAAAGAATCACGCTTTACAGAAAAATTTGGGATCTTTAAAGGAAAAAATCGGGAAAAGGGCTCAAAAGGTACAAGAAAGCCAGATAATTTCGTAAACCTGCACACTTTAAAGGGTAGGAGACTTGGTCTGCTGTCAACCAAAATTTCTTAAGTTAAGGATTCCTCGTCTAAGTTGGGACAAAGTACTTTGGGACCCTATAAAATCATAAAATTTATAAGTCCGTTGCTTGTCGTCTTCAATGCCCAAACTATGAAATCCACCTGTTTTTTCATGTTCCCTACTAAAGCTGCGACACCCAATACGTTTCCTGGACGTTCTTCTCCTTGCCCTGACCCAGTGCTAGTCGATGGTCAGGAAGAATTTGTGGTGGAAAGGATTTTAGATTCCAGGTTGTATAGAAATCAGTTACAATATCTGATTAAATGGCAGGGCTACCCAGTGGAAGACAACTCATGGGAACCAGTCAATAACGTTAATGCTCCTCGCTTGCTCCGTCAGTTTCATCAGAGGTACCCACACAAGCCTGGTCTGAGGTCATCCGGAGGTTGTCCTTAAGGGGGGAGTAATGTAAGGTTCTATGTATATATTCCTGAAACTCAGTTTGTTCGTCAGCCATTTTACTTTCTGTCTTTCTGTAGCTATCTTGCCCTCAGTCAAAATGGAGTTTCCAGCTTGCATGTTCCCGCCCTGATTCTCTCATTTGCTTCTTAAGCAGCCACAGCTGAGCAATCAGTGCTTCAGAATCTAGCCTGCAGTGAACCTGTGACTTGACTCCTGTAAGCCTTGGACCTTGTACTCCAGCTATTCCTACTGAGGAACTCTGAAGCACTTGTGGACTCTGAACCCTGCTCTTTGAAAGACCCACGTTTGCATGGACTTACGGTAACAGAGAAGAAGATCCTGAATCTGTGTTGGAGAGTGATTTGCTGAGCTTAGTTTACTCTGGCCTGCTGTGTCTCCTGCTTCTGTGTCTGCAAACTGTGTGACTATTTCTGCCAACTTGTATGAAGTAATATAGGACTTTTCTATATCAAACCTGTGTCTCATGTATGTTCATCGCACCCAAGCACAAGGCGCTATATGAACTGTACTACATACATTACACTGCTGCTGCTGGGCGGCGCATTCTGCTGCTGGGCGGACTTTGCTGTGGAATAAAGAGAAAAAAAATACAATTAATATATTGATATTGCATGGCCCTGGCTGAAACACAAAAATAGTTAGACATGTTAACTTTTTTTTTTTTAATGGGGTGTGTAATATTTACCTTCTGGCGTCTGCTGCTGCTGGCGGACTCTCCTGTCGCTGCTGGCGGACTCTGCTGCTGCTGCTGCTGGGCAGACTCTGCTGTGGAATAAAGAGAAAAAAAATACAATTAATACATTGATAGTTCATGGCCCTGGCTGAAACACAAAAATTAGTTAGACATGTTAACATTTTTTTTTTTAATGGGGTGTGTAATATTTACCTTCTGGCGTCTGCTACTGGGCAGCGTCTGCTGCTGCTGGCGGACTCTGCTGCTGGGCCGCGTCTGATGCTTCTGGCGGCGTCTGATGCTGGGCAGCGGCTGATGGCGGCTGCTGCTGCTGGGTGGATGGCAGATGATGCCTTCTCCTGCGGCTGGCTTCTCTCTTGGTGACTGGCTGTATGGTAATGGCTGAGGGTCCCACTGGCATGGTTTATATATGTTTCCTGGGGGATGGGCAATTTCTGAGCATGCTCAGACGTAAAAACTGGATCCGGCTTTTACCGGATCCGGCGCATTGCGGCGTTCATAGACTTTCATTGTAACAAAAAGCCGGAAGCGCCGGATCCGGCGTTTCCGGCTTTTTCGCTGGAGACAAAAAACGTTACTGTTGCCGTTTTTTCCAGATGCCGGAATGCTACATTTAGCCGGATCCGGAAAAAAACAGAAGAACCTCAAGGCCATGCGGTCGCAATCCGGCGCTAATACAAGTCAATGGGAAAAAAAACGGATTCGGCATTAGATTTCGCCGGATCCGGTTTTACAAAAAATAGCTGGATCGCGCCTGACTGCAAAAAAACTGATGTGTGAAAGTAGCCTTACTCTCCTTGGGTAACAGCCCATGTCCTGGCATCTGCTCCTGTGTCTGCAAACTGTGTGACTATTTCTGCCAACTTGTATGAAGTAATATAGGACTTTTCTATATCAAACCTGTGTCTCATGTATGTTCATCGCACCCAAGCACAAGACGCTATATGAACTGTACTACATACATTACACTGCTGCTGCTGGGCGGCGCATTCTGCTGCTGGGCGGACTTTGCTGTGGAATAAAGAGAAAAAAAATACAATTAATATATTGATATTGCATGGCCCTGGCTGAAACACAAAAATAGTTAGACATGTTAACTTTTTTTTTTTTAATGGGGTGTGTAATATTTACCTTCTGGCGTCTGCTGCTGCTGGCGGACTCTCCTGTCGCTGCTGGCGGACTTCTGCTGCTGCTGCTGGGCAGACTCTGCTGTGGAATAAAGAGAAAAAAAATACAATTAATACATTGATAGTTCATGGCCCTGGCTGAAACACAAAAATTAGTTAGACATGTTAACATTTTTTTTTTTAATGGGGTGTGTAATATTTACCTTCTGGCGTCTGCTACTGGGCAGCGTCTGCTGCTGCTGGCGGACTCTGCTGCTGGGCCGCGTCTGATGCTTCTGGCGGCGTCTGATGCTGGGCAGCGGCTGATGGCGGCTGCTGCTGCTGGGTGGATGGCAGATGATGCCTTCTCCTGCGGCTGGCTTCTCTCTTGGTGACTGGCTGTATGGTAATGGCTGAGGGTCCCACTGGCATGGTTTATATTGTATGTATACTGTTGCCGTTTTTTCCAGATGCCGGAATGCTACATTTAGCCGGATCCGGAAAAAAACAGAAGAACCTCAAGGCCATGCGGTCGCAATCCGGCGCTAATACAAGTCAATGGGAAAAAAACGGATTCGGCATTAGATTTCGCCGGATCCGGTTTTACAAAAAATAGCTGGATCGCGCCTGACTGCAAAAAAACTGATGTGTGAAAGTAGCCTTACTCTCCTTGGGTAACAGCCCGTGTCCTGGCATCTGCTCCAATATCTTGAAACTGTTCTCGGAGACAGAATCTTTCTTCTTCCTAGAGGAACTGAATTATCTAAAGGGACTGCAACTGCCTTCTCATATCAGTATTGACAAGAACTCTAGCAAAATGCAAAACTAGAAAAGGATCAGTAAGAGAGGATAAGGAGAAAGTAATTGTGTGTAGCCAAAACCATTCCCTTTTGGGGGTTATCTTAAGGTACTGCCACACTAAGCGATCGCACCAGCGATCACGACAACGACACGACCTGGCAGAGATTGTTTGTACATCGCTATATGGTCGCTAGTTAGCTTCCAAACAGGAAGATCTCATAAACGACACATCAGCGATCTGTATAACGACCTCGGTGGTCGTTGGGACCTGTCACACCGCATGTATTGTTAAAGATCCCGACCTCGATAGGCGTGATTGAGCGCAACCTTTTCCACGCCCCTCAGCACAGATTGGTGGTCACTGTATGTCATGACTGTTTATGTCACAGCTCTCGCTTTGTGATTGGACGACCGCGTCATAAAAGACGACATATTAGCGCTCCCTTCCATTGTTCTCGAGCGCAAGTGGTTCATACGAATTTCCAGCATCGTTCCATACTGCGTCCTGCTAGCCTTCTGCTTTGCAGCTACTGCGATCCAGTCTGTGCCGCTATCGCTTTTGCAATTGCGATAGTATCCTCGCAACAACGCACAAAGGACTAGAACGTTGGAGTAATCCACAAAGCGCTCTGGAACAATGGATGGGGGCGCAGTTTTCCGTTTTCATCTATTGCTGAGGTGATGTTGTGGCCACCAATCGGAGCTGAGGGCGTTACTAAAGAAAACCTAGTCCCGCCTGCGCCGCTGACATATATATATATATACAGTACAGGCCAAAAGTTTGGACACACCTCTCATTCAAAGATTTTTCTGTATTTTCATGACTATGAATATTGTAGAATCACACTGAAGGCATCAAAACTATGAATTAACACATGTGGAATTATACATTACACTTTACAAAAAAGTGTGAAACAACTGAAAATGTGTCTTATATTCTAGGTTCTTCAAAGTAGCCACCTTTTGCTTTGATTACTGCTTTGCACACTCTTGGCATTGTCTTGATGAGCTACAAGAAGTAGTCACAGGAAATGGTCTTCCAACAGTCTTGAAGGAGTTCCCAGAGATGCTTAGCACTTGTTGGCCCTTTTGCCTTCACTCTGCGGTCCAGCACACCCCAAACCATCTCGATCGGGTTCAGGTCTGGTGACTGTGGAGGCCAGGTCATCTGGCATAGCACCCCATCACTCTCCTTCTTGGTCAAATAGCCCTTACGCAGCCTGGAGGTGTTTGGGATCATTGTCCTGTTGAAAAATAAATGATGATCCAACTAAATGCAACCGGATGGAGTAGCATGCCGCTGCAAGATGCTGTGGTAGCCATGCTGGTTCAGTATGCCTTCAATTTTGAATAAATCCCCAACAGTGTCACCAGCAAAGCACCCCCACACCATCACACCTCCTCCTCCATGCTTCACGGTGGGAACCAGGCATGTAGAGTCCATCCGTTCACCTTTTCCGCGTCGCACAAAGACACGGTGGTTGGAACCAAAGATCTCAAATTTGGACTCATCAGACCAAAGCACAGATTTCCACTAGTCTAATGTACATTCCTTGTGTTCTTTAGCCCAAACAAGTCTCTTCTGCTTGTTGCCTGTCCTTAGCAGTGGTTTCCTAGCAGCTATTTTACCATGAAGGCCTGCTGCACAAAGTCTCCTCTTAACAGTTGTTGTAGAGATGTGTTTTCTGCTAGAACTCTGTGTGGCATTGACCTGGTCTCTAATCTGAGCTGCTGTTAACCTGCGATTTCTGAGGCTGGTGACTCGGATAAACTTACCCTCAGAAGCAGAGGTGACTCTTGGTCTTCCTTACCTTGGGCGGTCCTCATGTGAGCTAGCTTCTTTATAGCGCTTGATGGTTTTTGCCACTGCACTTGGGAACACTTTCAAAGTTTTCCCAATTTTTCGAACTGACGAACCTTCATTTCTTAAAGTAATGATGGCCACTCGTTTTTCTTTACTTATCTGCTTTTTTCTTGCCATAATACACATTCTAACAGTCTATTCAGTAGGACTATCAGCTGTGTATCCACCAGACTTCTGCACAACACAACTGATGGTCCCAACCCCATTTATAAGGCAAGAAATCACACTTATTAAACCTGACAGGGCACACCTGTGAAGTGAAAACCATTTCCGGTGACTACCTTTTGAAGCTCATCAAGAGTATGCAAAGCAGTAATCAAAGCAAAAGGTGGCTTCTTTGAAGAACCTAGAATATAAGACATATTTTCAGTTGTTTCACACTTTCTTGTTAAGTATATAATTCCACATGTGTTAATTCATAGTTTTGATGCCTTCAGTGTGAATGCACAATTTTCATAGACATGAAAATACAGAAAAATCTTTGAATGAGAAGGTGTGTCCAAACTTTTGGTCTGTACTGTGTATATATATATATATTTTTTTTTTGCCTAGCGGCATTAGATGAATGTATGGATTTTTGGAGGTTATGTTCATTCTCTCTTTTTTCAGCATAGTGTGTATTAAGATACTTGCCTAGCTCCACCTTTTCCAGTATTGAGTGCTGTTCTGCTCCTTTTCTCAGTGACTATTCATCCCACTCTATGCTCTACACGTGACCCGGAAGTTTCTTTTACAATGTAAGTCTAAAGCTCCTCGTTCTGACGTTCCATAGGCTTACATTGCAAAAGCCACTTGTGGGTCAAGCAGAGCGCAGCGTGACCCAGAGAGTCTACACAGGATGACGTCCTGAGAAGAGGAGCGGAACAGTGCTGGACACTGGAGAACGTGGCGGTAGGTGAGTGTCTTTACACACAGTAAACTACATACACCTATTTAGCAAAAAAACAAAAGTTCAGGAGTGCTTCTTTAATTTGGAATTATATTGTGATGCTTAAAGCTGTTGGCCACTTTCCTTTATTTTATCAAGTGCACTAGGGACATGATTTTATTTATTTTACTCACTTAACTTATATAGTGCCATTAATTCCACAGCGCTTTACAGACATTATCATCACTGTCCCCACTGGTGCTCACAATCTACATTCCCTATCAGTTTGTCTTTGGATTGTGGGATTTGAATCCAGGACTCCAGCGCTACAAAGCAACAGTGCTAACCACTGAGCCACCGTGCTGCCCAATTTCTCTTACTAATGTATAAGTATTACATGTTCTCTACTTGCACTTGTTAATTTAGCCTTCTTCACAGACTGCACATCTCTCCTATCCACAAAATGGCAGTTCATGGAGGAACATGTGATCCTCATCCTCCAATTGAAAAACACTTCAGATGGGAAAGCTGAATGACTGGATTGGTCACATGCTGCTCCATCAGCTGCCATTTTGTGAGTAAGGCTGTACTGACAAGTGTAGGAGGAGAACCTATAATACTTACATATTAGCACTTGTCCAACACATTTATTGTAATAAAGATAAAGTGGCCTAGCCCTTTAAGTGTTTCTTTAATTTTTTTTGAGTAGTGTATTATTATTTTATACTCTATAGAAGAATGACAGTGGTAGTAAATTATATACACATGTCCGTGTGTTCACGTTTGCAATGTACTGTACACAGTTGTTGGAAATGATAATGTGTGTTTTATGCAGTTTTATGAGACTCTTAATGATTTCATGGAGAAAAATCAAAACCTGGAAGTTCACTTGACTGAAAGCAAGGTAATTATCTTCACTTAATCCTATGACTATGACAAAAAAAACAAAGTGACTACACCTTGAATTGGTTGTCCACCACTATTTTTGTGTGAAATAAATAAAAATAAATAAAAAATAAAAATAAATAAAAATCTCTGCATCTAAAATAACATTGTATACTCTTCTAACTATCTTCTACCTCTCCTTTATGTAATGTATTTTTGGGCCCAGATTTTTGGGTCTTTGCTTCCTGGTTTCATCCTTGACTCAATAGAAATGGACAGAAATGCTTGCTTGCTGAATGAGACTGGTCACAGCTGCGGCCAGAGACTGGCTGAGCGGGCGTTTTCAGCCATTTTAGGGCATGCTGAGGACAGAACCTGAGAGAGAGTACGAGTGAGTGGCCCTTTTAACCCCTCAGATTATTATAAATCGTTAAAAGGGTTATCCAGGACTTTTGTTTTGTTTTTCTGTATTGCATCATTTGGGGGACACAGGTAACTATGGGTGTATGCTGCGGTCGCTAGGAGGCTGACACTAGGTAAAAAAGAGTTAGCTCCTCCTCAGCAGGGTACACCCACCAACTGGCACAAAGCTCGTCAGTTTTAGCTTAGTGTCAGTAAGAGGTTGACCTGGATCTGATCCCAGATCCATATTTTTCTCCTTGTTTGTGTGTTATTAATCTTTTGCTTTGTTTTTCAGATTTTTCTCTTCAGGGTAGCAAGGTATAACATCTCACCCTGTATTCCTAAAATATGTAACTGAGAGAATACTGTGGTGCCATCTACATCATACCCTCCTTGGGCAGGACCTTACCTCTTGACACTTCAAGCGTGTCTCAGGGTGGTTGTGGCAACAGTCCTTGCTTTTTCCCCACCCCAGGTCTCTCCTTGCAGCAGTGCCAGGAGGAAGACTGTAGTCACTCCTCAGTGATCCTCCCCTTCTCAGGGTCGACACCGTCTTCTGCACCATCTGGATCCACGACGGTGTGGGAAGGAGGACTCCCTTTTGTCCAGTGACTCCCTCATCACCTGGGGGCTCATGATGCCATCCTCTTGATTGAGACAAGTGAGTTAGGATCTCGACCAGACAGGTACTGTCCCTCCCTTCTCCACAATTACTCTTTAGTTGACGGGGGAGCATCCACAGGGACTATGGATTCTTCAGCTTCCTTCCTTACATCGCATGTTCTCTACACGCCGACGTCTAAGGAAAATTTCCTCCTCTGCTTCTCAGGCCTCCACTTCCTCTGGCCACGCCCCCTTCCTCATGCGCACCATCCAGTCAACACGCGAGGGCTCATGCGTTCTCTCCGGCCTTTGGAAGCACTCGTCTCATTCTTCTACAGCGACGACCGGTTCACCCCACCCCCCTCGTGCGCACCAGCCAATCAGGGCTATCTCGTGCGTTTTCCCTCCTATGGAGAGCTTGTCTTTTTTTACCACAGTGCAGGCTTTTTCAGGGTCTATGCCCCTCTCCTTCTTTCTCTCCGTCTCTGTGATATTGCAGGTCCAACTGCAACTGCGGCCCCAGGGTCCTTTCTTGATTTCCAATCAGACTCTGATGTCGACACAGACCAAACTTCCAAACTCCAGGATATGATCAACAGCCTCATAACTGTCGCTAACCAGAGTCCACCTTTTGAGGCTGCTGGCACCTCTCTCTCTCCCGCCTTCGCTTCCACTTGAGTAACCAAGTACGGTAGGTTTTCGCCTGGGCAAAGCTCCTTCGGCAGGGCATTTTATCAGTGGCCTCTCCAGACGAACTGGCTGTTCTTGCGGTCCAAATTGGCCACGCAGGTAAATACCTACTCGCTGCATGACGCCGCCAGCTGTTTCGCCTGTGTTACCAACAATATTGTAGCCATACGCAGAATCCTCTGGCTCAAGACCTGGCATGTGGAACTGACATCCAAAAAGTCCCTTACCAATCTCCCCTTTCAGGGATCAAAACATTTTGTGTCTAAACTGAATCAGCTCATCCTGGGTTCCAACGGTGGTAAGAGTACCTCTCATCCCCAGCCTAAGCCTACATGTCCATTCACCAGGAGACATTTTCTTCAGTTTTGTCCCTTTCGTCATTTCTCTTCCTCTGGGACCTCCTCCCAGCTAGATTGGTTCCCAGCCTAACGAGAAAGGAGGAAGCTGTCCTTCAAGCCCACCCCATCATGGCACCCTAAGGTACGCTCTGCCAAACCCTCTGGTGCCCAATCCAATGTATCCTCATCTGCATGTTGGGTCACCCTCAACTGGGAATAGATGCATGGCTCTCAGTAGTCGATGACACCTGAGTCAGGGAGATCGTCACCACAGGTTACAAGATAGAATTTTCTTCTCTTACATGCAGACGTTTTCTCATGTGCCGCCCTCCAAGGGTCACATGTCAGGTTCCCGATTTCTTCCAAGCCGTTGACTCTTTCCTCCAGGAAGGGGTCATCCCTGTCAAGAATGCCTCCCAGGTTTCTATTCCAATCTTTTTGTGGTCCCAAAGAAAAACTGTTCTTTCCGTCCGATACTGGATCTCAAGCGACTAAACCGACGAATACACCTACGTAATTTCCGAAAGGAATCTCTACACTCAGTAATTACTACTATGGAGCCCTAGGAGTTCCTCTACTCGGTGGACATCCAGGACGCCTATCTCCACATCCCGATCTGCTTGACTCATCAGAGGTTTCTCCGCTTTGTAATCCAGGGGGAGCACTATCAGTTCACAGTTCTCCCCTTCAGGCTGGCTGCTGCTCCCAGCGGCTGTCATGGCCATTCTTTGTTCCAAGGGGATTGTAGTCATTCCCTTTCTGGACAACCTCCTGATCAAGAGCCCGTCTTTCCAAGACTGTTATGAAACAGGATCTAGGATGGGTATTCAGCGAAAGGGCTGTGGAGTCGCTAAGCCATACCACTGACTCCAACTCCTCAATTTCCCTGCCACCCATCCCCACTCTCTCTTTGTCTCTGCATGAGAGTTCCAGGGAAAATGATTGCAGCTATGGAAGCTGTTTCTTTTGCGCAGTTCAATTCCCAGCCCCTCCAACTGGCCTTCCTGTCAGCTTGTGACAATAAGATCTCGTCTCTGGATCACCCCATATGTCTGTCTCTTCGAGTGAGGCGGTCTCTCCCCCTCCATTCGGCAGGGGAAGATAATTCCTTCCCCTTCAGTGGCAAGTTGTCAAAACGGACGCCAGTCTCCTTGGATGGGGATTTTCCTTCATCACACAGTCCAGGGTCGCTGCAACCGTCTGGAAACCTCCCTTCCCATCAACTTCTCTCTTCTCCACTGGCAAGACATTCTAGCGAACTGATAAGTTTGCATTCAAGCCGACAACGCCACAGCCATGGCATACATAAACCACCAGGGTGGGACACGCAGCAAGTCCATCATGATAGAGGTCTCACTGATTCTATCTTGGGCCGAGCGGCACGTACCACCAATATCAGTGGTGCATAATTTGTCCCCTGACTACCTAAGCCACTGTTACACTCGGTCCCAGCGCTGGCTCTGCACTCCGTTCTGCTCACTCACCTGCCCCAGCTGCTCTTCGGCGTCTTGTGTCCTCCTCCACTTCCTGGCACGCTGCTGGCAAGCCTCCAGATAGTCTGCTTAGGACGCGAGGCCGCGCCCACCGTCTCTCTTAAAGGGGCAGCGTGCATTTTTTGAAATAGCTAATTAACCAATGGCTGTGCACTCAGTACTATATCTGGTCACTCCACCATTAGGGGAGTGCCGGAGCAACGTGTTCTATCATTGCTACATCCGGTTCTGTTCCTGATCTGTCTGCGCTGCGTCTGCAGTCTCTGTGCTTCGCTGATACTGTTTGTCTCCTCAGATCATTGCTAACCCGTATCTGGCTAACCTGGACAATCTCGGCTATTACTGGCGCAAGTGTCATCCCGTTCCGCCATCAGCCATCCGTACCCGTGGATCGTGACAAGGTCACTGGAGCCAGCCTACTACCATCCGTTCTGGACCAGGACCTTACCCTTCTCCGTCAAGAACCCTCCACGAACTCTGTAAATACCTGTTATCCTTTTGGTCCCTCTGGGACAGCTGCCACGTGTCCGGGGTCTAACTGGAGGTAGCACCTGTGTCCTCCGGGTATTCCATTCTGGTCCTGTTCGGGGGCCTTACTACGGGTACCCGGGGCTCACTAGTTACGCCCCCTTCGGAGCCCCCGGACCGCGGTCTCGAGGTTCCACATTAAAAAATAAAAACGAATGTGAACTTCACCACCTCTGCCTCCGCTTCCATTCGTTACAGATTGCTCCGGCCATGGAACCTGCTGGATCCCAGAGATCTCCGACCACGGATCTGTGCCAGGAGGTGACCCGTTTGGGAGTTCAACAGGACAAGATCACGACTTATCTACGCAGCTTGTCTACCAGCATGGATTCTTTAGGGTCCTCGTCTGCACCTGACTCTTCTATCAATAATCAGGTACCAGTTCCCATGGCAAGTCAAGGTCCCCGTCTGGCGGCTCCTACCCGTTTCCAGGGTGACCCTACTCTGTGTCGGGGTTTCCTCAATCAGTGCACTCTACACTTCGAAATCTTGGGGCATATGTTTGCTTCTGACCGAGCCAAGGTGGGCTTCATCATGTCACACCTGGGAGGAGAGGCCCTCGCCTGGCTAAACCCGCTATGGGAGAGAGGGGATCCGCTGGTTAATGATCTTCAATCTTTCCTAGAGGCTTTTCGCAGGACTTTCGATGAACCTGGTCGCACCACTTCGACTGCCTCAGCTCTGCTCCGCCTGCGCCAAGGTACTCTCACGGTAGCTCAGTATGCTGTTAATTTCGCACCCTCTCGGCTGAATTATCGTGGAACAATGAGGCCCTGGTTGCTAACTTCTGGGAAGGCCTATCCGGAAGAATCAAGGATGAGCTGGCGGGATGGGACAGACCTACCCTCTTGGAAGAGCTAATATCCTTGGCAACCCGAATTGACCTGCGTTTTCAGGAGCGCTCCATGGAGATCAAGCGGGACAAAAGGTCCTATCACCTGGACTCTAGTTTGTACAAAACAGGTACTTCGCCCTCCGCCTCCGAGGCCATGGAGGTGGACCATGTAAGTTTGGCCACCCGCCGCCGGAGGCACGTCGCAAGGAGGGAAGTTGTTACTACTGCGGTAGTTCTGAACATTTGATCCATTTCTGTCCTAAAAAGTCTGGAAACTCCAGTGCCTAGGTCCGGTAGGAGGGGCCAACCTAGGTAGAGAACAGTCCTCTCCCTCTTTACACATCTCAGTCTCCGTGTCCTATGGAGCAATAAAATTCTCACTTCATTGTCTTCTGGATTCTGGAGCTGCAGGGAACTTCATCCAGCAGGCGGTTGTGGATCATTACCGCTTACCAGTCCAGCGTCTTCCTGATCCGTTGCAGGTGTCCGCCGTGGATGGCAAACCGCTGACCGAGCCCGTCCAGTTTCAAACCGAGTTGGTGGAACTCCGGGTAGGTCTAATGCATACTGAACGAATGCGATTTTATGTATATCCCGGTTTATCCCATCCCATGCTTTTAGGTTTACCTTGGCTCCAGATGCATGAACCAGTCCTTAATTGGAAAACTGGAGAAGTTCTGCGTTGGGGAGATACCTGCATGAATCATTGCTTAACCCGGATTCAACCTGTTTCGCCTCCAGTCCAGCCTGATACCCTGCCAGGGTTGCCTTCCGTCTATTGGTCCTTCTCTGACGTCTTTGGGAAAAAGGAGGCTGAGAGACTACCTCCACACAGGTCGTATGACTGTCAGATAGAGCTTCTTCCTGGAGCATCTCCTCCTCGCGGGAGAGTTTATCCCCTTTCACAGGCAGAGACTCAGGCCATGTCTTACTACATCCAAGAGAATCTGGCTAGAGGATTTATCCGAAAGTCATCGTCACCGGCAGGAGCTGGATTTTCTTTGTGAAGAAAAAGGATGGATCCTTGCGGCCCTGCATTGACTATCGGGGTCTAAATCAAATCACGGTAAAAAACAGGTATCCATTACCTCTTATTTCAGAGCTGTTTGATCGTCTCCGAGGGGCCAAGATCTTCACCAAATTGGACCTCAGAGGGGCCTACAACCTGATCCGAGTCAGAGAGGGGGACGAATGGAAAACAGCCTTCAACACCCGTGACGGCCACTATGAATACCTGGTAATGCCATTCGGCCTAAGCAATGCACCTGCGGTTTTTCAGGAATTTGTTAATGACATTTTCAGGGACTTGCTCTATACTTGTGTCGTGGTTTACCTGGACGATATATTGATTTTTTTCTGCTGACTTGACGTCACACCGGAGGCAAGTACGCCTGGTCTTACAAAGACTGAGAGAGAACAGGCTATATGCCAAATATGAGAAATGCCTCTTTGAGCAGTCTTCTTTGCCTTTCCTTGGGTACATTGTATCTTCCACAGGATTAAAGATGGATCCGGAGAAGTTGTCTGCAGTTCTCAACTGGCCTCGTCCGTCTGGGCTAAAAGCCATACAAAGGTTCCTCGGGTTCGCCAATTACTACCGGCAATTTATTCCACACTTTTCCACCCGAGTGGCACCAATCACAGCCTTAACCCGGAAAGGTGTAAACTCTAAGGAATGGTCCTCCGAGGCAGAAGAGGCCTTTGTTTCTCTCAAAAAAGCCTTCGCTTCCGCACCCGTTCTCCATCGTCCTAATTCAAGTGAGCAATTTTTTCTTGAAGTTGACGCTTCTTCCATAGGTGCAGGAGCAGTTCTGACCCAGAAGTCGTCTACCGGGCGGATGATCTCGATGTGGTTTTTTTTCCAAGGTTTTTTCTCTGCAGAAAGGAACTACTCTGTCGGTGATCGCAAACTGTTGGCCATCAAATTGGCTCTGCAAGAATGGAGACATCTTCTTGAAGGAGCTCATCACCAGGTAATCATATTCACCGACCATAAAAACCTTGCCTATCTCCAATCTGCTTTAAGACTGAATCCCCGTCAGGCCCGTTGGGCATTATTTTTTGCCTGTTTCAATTTTGTACTTCATTTCCGTCCAGCTGACAAGAACATCAAGGCAGACGCACTCTCTAGAGCCTTCTTGCCTCCTGAACTGGAGGAGGAACCTCAGCACATTATTAAACCTTCTAAGTTAGTCTCTGTTGCCTCCACTGATCTGGCCCGGCTTCCTCCTGGAAGACTTTCGTGTCCACCTCTGATCGTAGTTGTGTTCTGCGCTGGAGTCATTCTTCTAAGTTGGCTGGCCATGCTGGTCAGAGAAAGATGCAGCAACTCATCTCCCGTTATTACTGGTGGCCTACCATGGGCAAGGATATCCAGGAGTTCGTTTCAGCCTGTCCTTCATGTGCCCGTAACAAAACTGTTAAACATCTACCAGCCGGCAGGCTTCTGCCTCTTCCGATTCCGTCCGCTCCCTGGCAGCACATCGCAATGGATTTCATCACGGATCTTCCCATTTCTTCTGGCTGCTCAGTGGTATGGGTTGTGGTGGACCGCTTCTCTAAAATGGCACACTTCGTTCCGCTATCTGGCCTCCCGTCTGCTCCAGAACTGGCCACTCACTTCATTCAGCACATCTTCCGTCTACATGGATTTCCTCTCCACATCGTGTCCGACAGGGGCGTCCAGTTCACCTCTAAGTTCTGGAGAGGACTCTGTAAAATGGTAAAAATTGAACTAGATTTTTCTTCTGCATATCATCCCCAGTCTAATAGGCAAGTGGAGAGGATCAATCAAATCCTGGCTGGATACCTGCATCACTTCGTCAACGCTCATCATAATGACTGGGTAGAATTACTGCCCTGGGCGGAATTCTCCTACAACAACCAAGTAAGTGAATCTTCTGGAAAGTCTCCCTTTCAGATTGTGTTTGGACTGCAACCCGGAATTCCTCTTCCTGTCTCGGGATTGTCTGATGTCCCGGCAGTCGATACCTTGTCTAAGAATTTCTCGGACATTTGGAGAGAGACCAGGTCGGCTTTGGAGAAAGCTTCTCAACGTATGAAAACGCATGCGGACAAAAGACGTTTGGAGGCTCCCATCTTTCGTCCAGGAGACAAAAGTATGGCTCTCCTCCAAGTACATCCGTCTGAAGTTACCATCGTACAAATTGGGTCCCCGTTTCATTGGTCCCTTTGAAGTCTTGAGACAAATCAACCCGGTCTCTTATAAACTGAAATTGCCTAATTCTCTACGAGTACCTAACTCCTTTCATGTTTCCCTCCTCAAACCAGTAGTGTTGAGCTCCTTCTTTAAGGACCCGGGTACCACTCTGATCCGGTCTCTGAGGATGATGTTTTTGAGGTAAAACATATCTTGGCCTCTAAGAGAGTAAGAGGTAGGATCTATTACCTGGTGGACTGGAAAGGTTTTGGTCCTGAGGAGAGATCTTGGGAGCCTAAAGAGAACATCCAGGCTCCTCTTCTTCTTAAAAGATTTCACGCAGGCTTGAAAAAGAGGGGGAGTAAAGAGGGGGATACTGTTACACTCGGTCCCAGCGCTGGCTCTGCACTCCGTTCTGCTCACTCACCTGCCCCAGCTGCTCTTTGGCGTCCTGTGTCCTCCTCCACTTCCTGGCACGCTGCTGGCAGGCCTCCAGATAGTCTGCTTAGGACGCGAGGCCGCGCCCACCGTCTCTCTTAAAGGGGCAGCGTGCATTTTTTGAAATAGCTAATTAACCAATGGCTGCGCACTCAGTACTATATCTGGTCACTCCACCATTAGGGGAGTGCCGGAGCAACGTGTTCTATCATTGCTACATCCGGTTCTGTTCCTGATCTGTCTGCGCTGCGTCTGCAGTCTCTGTGCTTCGCTGATACTGTTTGTCTCCTCAGATCATTGCTAACCCGTATCTGGCTAACCTGGACAATCTCGTTTATTACTGGCGCAAGTGTCATCCCGTTCCGCCATCAGCCATCCGTACCCGTGGATCGTGACAAGGTCACTGGAGCCAGCCTACTACCATCCGTTCTGGACCAGGACCTTACCCTTCTCCGTCAAGAACCCGCCACGGACTCTGTAAATACCTGTTATCCTTTTGGTCCCTCTGGGACAGCTGCCACGTGTCCGGGGTCTAACTGGAGGTAGCACCTGTGTCCTCCGGGTATTCCATTCTGGTCCTGTTCGAGGGGCCTTACTACGGGTACCCGGGGCTCACTAGTTACGCCCCTTTGGAGCCCCCGGCCGCGGTCTCGAGGTTCCACATTAAAAAATAAAAACGAATGTGAACTTCACCACCTCTGCCTCCGCTTCCATTCGTTACAGCCACCAGGGTCTCGCCTGGGGCGAGTGGTCTGTCAACCTTTCCGTGTTCGATCAAGGATGGGACACTCCCAGCGTCAATCTAATGGCGTCTCGGATGAATCACGAGGTCCCCTTTTTCGTAGAAAGGTCTCACTACCCACTGGCTGTCGGTTACGATGTTTTGGTCATTCCCTGGTCTCAGTTTCAACTTCCGTACCTTTTTTCCACCTCTTCTTCCTATACCCAGTCTCATCAAGAAATTCAAGGCAAAAAGAGTTCCAGTCATCCTAGTGGCTCCAGACTGGTCCAGAAGATTCTGGTACACAGAGTTAGGCAACCTACTCGCTGATGTACCCTAGAAACTCCCAATATGACCAGATCTACTCTCTCTGGGTCCCCTATTAAAACAGAATTCTCAGTTTTGTTCTCTCAGTCTAATGGCATGGCTGTTGAGGCCCCATTCCTGAGAGAGGCAGGTTTCTCATCTCAGGTCATACAGACCATTATCAAGTCAAGGAAACCTTCATCCTAAAGCATTTATCATTGCACAAGGAAGGCCTTCTTTCACTGCTATGAGGATAGCCACACAGCTCCTATGTCCTTTTCCCTTCCTTCTTTCTTACAATCAGAGCTGGTATTCCAGTTTGCCCCTTAGTTATCTCAAGGGGCATGTATCCGCACTTGATTCAGGGTGTTGTCCGCCCAGTGCCACCATATCATCCTCTTGTGGGACCTTAACCTAGCCTTGAGCGTTCTTAAGGGTCCCATTCATGATATTGTTTCTTCTTTTCTCTCTTGGAAGATGGCCTTTTTGGTTGCAATCACTTCTATCAGACAAGTCTCAGAATTAGCAGGTCTTTCTTGCCACTCTACTTTCCTTGTCTTACTTCAGGACAAGGTGATCTTGTGCTCAGTTCCTTCATTCCTTCCTAAGGTTGTCTACTCATTCCACATCAACGAGGATATTGTCCTTCCTTCTGGCCGTTCCCGGTCTATCCTCTGGAAGAGTCTCTCCACAGGCTGTACCTAGTCCGAGCCTTACATTTCTACCACTTAAGGACAGCATCATACAGGTGTTCAGATGCCTTGTTTGTCAACCCAGAGGGTCGTCGTAAAGGACTCCCTGGCTCCAATCTACGATCACCCGCTGGATCCATTCGGCTATACTGGAGGCTTATCGAGTTAAGGGTAAACCACCCCCTCCGGGATTGAGGGCTCATTGAACCCGGTGGGGGCCTCCTGGGCTGTTCGCCACCAGGCATCTGCAATCCAGATTTGCAAGGCCACTCCCTGGCCATCTCTTCATACTTTTGCTGATGCCTGCCATTTATCATCATGCCTGCCTAGGTAGGAAGGTGTTGCAAACGGCGGTTGCCGTTGTCCGACATGATTTGGGCACGATAGTCTGTTCCTTCTCTTGGGACTGCATTAGAACGTCCCATGGTTACCTGTGTCCCCCAGTGACGCGATAAAGATAGATTTTTAGTACTCACCATAAAATCTTTTTTGGAGTCTTCATTGGGGACATATCACCCATCCTTATTTTGTTGGGACCATGTTGGGCCTGTGGGCCTTGGTTGGGCCTGTATGTGGTTATTTGTTTTGACTCTCCTACTGCTTTTTCACTAACTGACGAGCCTTGTGCCAGTCAGTGGGTGTAGCCTGCTGAACAGGTGCTAACTCTTTTTTTTTTCCTAGTGTCAGCCTCCTAGCGACAGCAGCATACACCCATGTTACCGGAGTCCAGTGGTCACCTGTGTCCCCAATGATGGCTCCAAGAAAGCACTAATCGGCTGGTAGTTGGTACCTACCTGTTTTTGCTGCCTTGCAGCTATCTCTTCCAGCTCACAGCAATCACGGACGGCTCCTGCCGGCGATTCTCCAGCATCCTGTGACGTCAAGTTAACAGCAGTTCTTTCTCTCTGCTCTGTTGACGGAGCATTCTTACCAAGGTAATGTTGATTGACAGCTCACACCCCATTGTGTTAGGCTCAGCCTGCTTTCAATCAATATGCCATCGATAGTGATGCCCCATCAGCAGAGCAGAAAAGAAATAACTGCTTTGATGTCACAGGATCTGGAGAATCGCCGACAGAAGCGGTCTGTGACTGCTCTGACCAAGGAGTTATCATTGCAGGGCAGCATAGGGCAAGTAAGTAGCTACCTGCTGATAAGTGCTCAGCCCCATAGGGAAAAAAAAGTCTGGGATAACCCATTAATAATGCCCTTTATAATTATTTTCTGATAAGGTTCCTTAAAAATGACTACTTTTAAAAAGTCAGCATTGTGATAACACCCGAGCATGCTCTGATGAGACGTTATCTGAGCACGTTCGCTCATCACTAGTCAGCATATTTTTTTCATCTATCTGTCTCTTGCGTTACTTTCCTAATGGCATACCTTATCTTGTAGTTGGAACAAGAGTTGCTCCAGAGTTCTCTGTGGGTACAAGAGCAGGAGAACAAACGTCTTGCAGAACGTGCAGCATTGCAAAAGCAAGAACAGGTACACTTTTGTTTAATAATGATCTTACAGTGGTTGTCCAGTATGTAGATATTGATGGCCTATTCGAAGGCTAAGGGTACCGTCACACTCAGCGACGCTACAGCGATCCCAACAACGATACGACAGGCAGGGATCGTTGCTGCGTCGCTATGTGGTCGCTGGTGAGATGCCAAACAGTCAGATATTCCCAACGACGCAGCAATGATACGGCGACCCGTAGCGACCTGTGTAACGATGTGTCGCCTATGTGTCTCGGTTCTCAGAGTCGCCAACGAGGTCGTTGGTAAGGTGTCAGACACACCGATGCATGCTACCCAGCGGGACCTCAACGATCATAAAAAGGTCCAGGCCATTCCGACATGACCAGCGGTCTCACAGCAAGGGCCTGGTCGCTGCTACGTGTCAAACGTAGCGAGAACGCTGCTGAGGTCGCTGTTCCGTCACAAAAACTTGTGACTCAGCAGCGATCTCGCTAGCGATCTCGCTTAGTGTGACGGGGGCTTAAGTCACCAATATCCGATCAATGGCTTCCGACACCTGTCACCCCCACCCTTCTGCTGTTTGCAGCGCCCATTCAATTGAATAGGCACTGAACTATATATAGTACCTAAGAATGGCCACTACACATTGTATGAGGCTGTGCTGTTTCTGCTGTGTACATTGAGCTGCAAATAGCTGATTGGAGGTTGGGCCTTAAAAGAAGTTGTCCACTTTATTGCAGTATTTTCTAACATGTCATAATATGTTAAGGTGGGTCACAGCAAGTCTAATTGTGCCAACTGATTACCCGAATGCTTCACTGGAAGGCCCCTGTCACCCGTGGGCATTACATTTTAGCAATGGACAGTAGTGATCCCTGTATCCACAGGAAGTAAAATGGTGGTGGTCACTGACTTAACCACGTCATCACTTTCCTGGGTTACGTTGGTGTTACCTCAATCTGTACATCTGCTGAATGAGTCCATCGCTTGTTCGGATATATTATATTGATCAGGTACAAATGGCACATAGAGTGGGACAAAGTCAATGAGTGGTCATACTGGTAAATTACATCACTAGCGCCAATTTATATCCCATATACTTCAGTGCTTGCGTATGTCTCTCCCCCGGTCAGCAATGGGCCGTCCAGTGCTGGGATAAGAAATGGGTATAGTACCGCTCAGTGTGACATAACATAACACGCTATCACTTGCTAGTACATTTTGCTATAAGGTGGACAACCCCTGTAAATTCCTGCAATGACTGACCATATGTATTTTAAATAAACATGAAATGACCAATATATAAAACAATCTCTCTGTTGCCAAAGTGTCTCTAAACAATGTTAAGGAAAAAACATATTTTACTGGCAAGAAAAATATGATTAAAAAAAAAGGCTTGAAAAAACTGATAAATTGATACTGTGTAAGGCAGGGTGCGTTATCCTCCATGTCTGATGATCCTTACACCAGGTCCATATTATGGCACCGTGTAATTGCTTTCTGGACATTGTTTAGTCAATACTTGGCTCTAGTGTTCTTCTAATTAATTGTTTTTGTCCAGGACTGTTCCTGAGCACTCTGGGCTGCCCGTCACATTCTTTCTATACTTACTATACTTACTATACTAAACTGCGTCATTAGTATTGCGACCATCAGAACTGCCTTCTTCACTAACATTTTTTCCATTCTTTTGTTTTAGCACAACAAAAGACAAGTGGAGTTATTATTGAATGAACTGACCGATAGTAAGAACAAGCTGGCATATGAGAAAGGGAAGCTGCAGGTGAGATCCATCAGAGCTGTTGTGAGAAAGAAATCAGGGGTGACTATCACATTTCCTGGACACTTGTAGTTACAGGACATAAATCTAGTTTTACTTCAGGTCCACCATGGTCATCTGCATCTTCGTAGAGGTCATCTAGAACACTATGGACCGGATTCAGTAAGACTGATGATGTCTATGGCAGTCTAGCACGACATTTAATCTTAATGAATTAGGAACATGTCTTAACTCCTGGGCAGCTCCTCCTGATATGTTCTGCAAAATTTGTAAGGAAATATGGGATATTCAGGTGCTCGGACAGGGTCCTATCCTAAAATATTCAAGTGTAGAAAGAATTTGGCACTTTATTAATTTGCTAAAGAACTTGTGTGAAGGACAGCCCTTCCACGTCACCAATGTGACGTAACTCCACAGGCACAGCTATTCGGCGCCCCCTTTGTCTCTCAGGTCAGTAAGGGAACTGCACCTAGAGCAAATGGCCGCTGGGGAGGGTGTCCTGTTACCCACTGGGCATTCTAAGATTCGTGATCAGAGTAAAAGCATCAGCCCAAGATTAATTTTATGGTTTAATCGCCTTAAGGGCGCACTAGATAATTACAGAAATATACAGTAAGCTATACAACGGAATTACAATGGATTTGCAGTCAAAGTAAAATACAACAATAATGGTACAAGGCTTAGAGGTATTAGCTAGAGGTCAATATTACCAGGCTGTAGGGCATGTGGAGGCAGGGAGCTCTGCGATCCACAGGTGAAAGTCTTAGTTGCTGGACAGTCCCCCAAAACGTGTGCCGCTGCTCCCTTGGCAGATCTGTCCCTTGGTCCTTAGTTTTTCATTGTTTTGCTGCTGTGAGAATAGATCTAGTCTGCCCATAGCTCACAGTTCTTAAACCTGCTAGGTCCCTCCCCTCGGTGTCCGAGGGTGGGATGATAATTTCCACCCTTAGCCCCCTGCAGAATTTATTCCCAATACCTAATAAAGGGGTTAACTTTCTCCAGGACAATCGGATCAGGACACGAGAGGTACCAGCGGATGCAGTATGTTTTGCCTGTCGCGTGGAGATCAAACCTGGTCCGATTGGGTCTCTTTGGAGTGCCAATCTCTATATCTCAGACCCCCGAGCCATCACCGACTCGGGAGTTGCACCATCAGATGCCCGAGGTCCGCAGGATCACGCAGATATTTTTTATGAGTTTGTACCTAGAAAAATGTGCTCATAATTCATAATCCTAGAACGGAGCCGTCATGGCTGGGAGACACAATAGATGTGTTTTCTGTGTCTGGCTGGCAGGTATAATCTAATTGAAGCCCCCCAGGCTACCATGGCTCAGGCTAAAGCTTTGAGGTCTTGTTTTGGCCTTATCTCATTATCATACTAACAGACCTTGCTATTCAACATTGGGCCTGAATTACTTAGCATACTAAAAGACCTTTTTATTCACAGTGGACACAAAACCCTGTCGTATTGAATATGCCCACAGGCCCTGGGGCCAGGTGCAGTTAGCAGCCTGTGGCTCTGTGAACAGACAAAATGGAGGCTGGTATAGGCCCTTATCCAAGATGGTGGCTGTTCCTTCCTCACAACTTGTTTGTGTCATCTGAAACATTGTGTACAAGCGTGATGGTTCAGTCTTACTGACATTCATCAGACATACAGATAGTGAAGCAAAGTTACTGAATGGCATAAGGTGTCGATGTGGAGTTGGATTCTTTCTGCACTCAAAATGTTCTCCACTGGGGAACATTACTGGCAAAATCACTAAAATGGCATATGCATTAATGAATTAGATGGTCGGGATTGACCTCACCCTGTTCCGCCTGTGTTTCACCTATTTTGGTGGATCTGGCTGGGACTGGCGTGAAAACATCAAATGTCACAATTTTTGACCTACTTCCGAGTTGCTCAAAAATTTAGCAACAAATGAAGGTGTAAACACTGTCCTGAATTGGGCCCTTTTTCCTCCATTGTTTGGTTAGTATACAGATGATTCTTGTCTTATTTGGATTCTTGCTGATTTCTTTCTTCTCTTCCCTATGTAGAGCACAGTTCAGCAGTTGCAGTCTGATCTGCAGTCATTTGGTGAAGCTCATTCTGAGAATTCGAAACTCCGTAAGCTGAATGCCGCCTTACAGGCTAGGTTCACACAGGTAAACATTTACACAGTGACCGTTTTATAATGAGGCCTTATGCACATGCCAGAGCCGTGAGTAGGACTGGTCACAGCTGTGGCCAATGACTGGCTTAGCGGACATTTCCAGCTATGTTTAGAGCACATTCCTAGTAGTCCGACCACCGCTGCTGTCAAGCTTGTATGCGCTGTGATGAAGCTGGCCAGGCTTACAAGGTAACAATATGCTCTAGTGAGTCTGGCATCTTCACAAGAGTTCTTATATCCAATTTAAAAGTGCTTGTAAGCACTAGGCATAATTCTGCTGTAGAGCAGCATGGTCAGTCTCCAAGGCAACAAGCTGTAAACAAAGAACACAAAAATGTTCGTATTTCAAGAACATCTGAAAATTTTATTATGTAGTAAATTGCAAAATTTCTTACATTGACAATTACTTTCTGACAATACCCATCTATGAAGATGAGAATAACCTTTTGAGACCCTCTTACACGTTGGATAAAAGTTGGCCAAACCCAACTGCTTCAGCAGGACCTGCCAAAAGTCTGATGCATATGGGGGGGGGCCTCCTGACTCTCCGCCAATAGATAAGGGGGAGATAAAGATTGGGCAGTTGAAATTCAAAGCCAGTACCTTTTGTTTTCAGGGGAGCCAGACACCTTTGTCAATGCATTTCTCCCCACTGTCCATTGAAAATATATGTACACTCTGCCAAGATGAGCGTTCATGCGTATGGGAGAGCCGGGAGAAATTGCGGTCGGCTGACAGCGATATCATGTATACGGCCAGCTTTAGGTTGCTAAGTTTTTTTTCTACTTTTGTTAATGTAGGTTAATTCAGAACTTGACTCAAGCAAAATCCGGCTGCAGAGACTGCAAGCAAAATTACAGAAGGTCAGTTCGGATTGCAGTTTGGGAAATTGTTCCTTTTTTATTGGAAGCAATAGGTGGGTCCCTTCTTCAGTGACCAGGGGCGTCTAGGAGGTGAAACTGCAGCAATTGTGCTGCATAAGAGATTCACAATATACTATATATAACAGGAGATTGTTCAACTTCCCTAAGGGCTTAAAAATATGTAAAAACAAAAAATTGAAAAACTAATGTAAAATCACTCCCCCTGTTCGAAGTCCTCTACCTCCCCCACCCAAAAAAAGTTAAAAGTAAGAATATTTTTTATTACTATGTCTGTAAAAGTTTTATTTTTCATTTGGAAAATTATTTATCCAACACAGTGAATGCTGTAAAAACATACAAGTGCTAAATCTGCAGCTTTTCGGTCACTTTGCCTCTCTCAAAAATTGGAATAAAATGTGATCAAAATGTCATATTTACCCTAATATGGCACCAATAAAAATAACAGTTCCCGCTGTCATTTTTGCGCGTTTATACATGCACAAACGTATGTTCTCTGATTGGTTAGTCGGTGATCACATGAGTTCCTCGGAGGCTGGGCAGTGCCAGAGATGCCAGTAATCTTTTTTTTCCTGATGTCAATGTTAGCTTTCTCTCCCGTAAGAGAAGTAAAATCTATTATGCTGTTTCCCAAAATTCCACCCAGAGATCTAAGCTTGGTATCAATAGCTACGATTTTGGGCGATACTATAATACTACTCTAATTATTTGCTATCATGCTATGTGTGTTATGTTATCAACAGACAGAACATGTATTACTTTCTAAAGAGGAAGAGCTTGCATTAGCGGTTCAGGCCAGGGATGAAGCCAAGAAAGAAGAGAGAAGGCTCAGGCAGCAGATTGACACTTTTGAGGAGATGGAGGAGCGTACCGTGAGTGACGCAGATGAGTTTGCATTAGTGTATGTAGGAGATGACTTCTCTCTAGTACTTTCCTATAACATTCTACTATTTCTTTCAATGTTTTCCTTATAGAAATCTGTCATTCAGCAGCAACTGTCTGATGTATGTGAGGAGAGGACTAGAATGTCTGAAACTTTAGAAAGTGTCCTGTCCTCTCACACCAAGCTCCAGAACGACCTAGAAACACTGCAGACAGAATTAGGACGAAAAGATAATGAACTGCTAAGTTTACACAAAGACAGGTAATGCATGGAGTGTTTGCTGAGTAGACTAATTGATAACCTGACAAATATACGGTATGTAAAGAAGAGAAGCTGTTAAAATAGAGAAATAATAAATGACACAGGCCGAAAGTAACAGGGCAGTTAGCGTGGTTTATAGACGTTGCTGCTTTGATACCGGCATCCTAAAGGTGACACTAGTCACCGGCGTCGTGTCCTGACGACAGCTTTTCTTTAACCTCTTCACAACCTTCCGATTTTCCATTTTTTCGTTTTCGTTTTTTCCTCCCCTTCTTCTAACAGCCATAACTTTTTTATGTTTTTGTCAATATAGCCGTCCTAGGCCTTGTTTTTTTGTGTGATGACTTGTACTTTTGGATAACATCATTCATTTTATCATGTGATGCACTGGAAAGTGGGAAGAAATTCCAAGTTTCATTAAATTGTACCCATCCTGGAGCCAATTAAAGAGGTGGCCCACTGCAATGTATATTGCGTACATCGATTTAAACCTTTAAAATACTTATTTTTGAAAATACCTTACGTTGACATATTTGCCTCTGAGTGGCGCTATCCCTGCTTGCTCAGTCCCTATCACATGACCCCCGACTGCAACCGCTGGTGATGTCGCGTTAACTTCCGCACTCTGGAAGTTGACCTTGCATCTCCTAGGCCTAACCCAGTCTCACCACTCTCCTTGATTGACTGGGCGATGGTCGGTGTCCCAATGCATGTCACAGCCCAGTATCCAGCCCATGTTTGCAGGGCTTTACCAATGAAAGCAGAGGAGAGAGCCTTCATCAACTGCAGGGACACGACCTTTGACGTACAAATACGTCAAATGTCATAAAGGGAATCTGTTATTAGAATAAACTCTACTAAGCTGTCTATATGGGCATGTAGGTCATAAGAAGCTGAATAACATGATACCTTGATATCTGCAATCAGTTGTCTTATTCCAGAAAAATCTACATTTTCTTAATATGTAAATGAGCTGTTAAGATATCCACCAGAATCTGCCTCCAGAGCTTATTTTAAATGGAAGGTGGTGATACCAGTGTAAGACATTTAGCTTACAAAGAACAGTAGACCTCAACTTTATTCCATTGCAAACACATTAGCAGCTCTCACAGCTCTGCTGTCTTGCAACACTGACAGCCTGTGAGATGGAAGCTGGAGCCCTGAGAGGAACCCGCAGATCTTGTAATCACTCACAGCTTTGCCGTGAGATCAGGAGAGCAGAGAACGGCCATTACACATCACAGTGGTAAACCCCCCTTTCATTTATAATAATCTCTGGAGGCTGATTCTCAAGCAGATAAGTCTGTGGCCCATAGTCCTAAACAGCTCATTTACATATAAGAAAAACCTGAATTTCTATGGAATCAAGGTATGATTTTTTTCACATTTCTGTGACCTACATGCCTATGTAGACTGCTTAGTATTGTTGATGCTACTGACAAATTCCCTTTTAAATGTAAATTGTGTCATGTAATCCCAACAACCTCTTCAGATACACTGTCTGGTGGCTTGATGGAGAGATGACTCTGTGAATACTATGACTTGAAACAAATGTAGAATCATACCAGAAGAATGATCCATCTGCTCCTTAGCTGGCTCAGATTTCTACTGAAATCATGTTTGCTTGATCAAGCTTAGGACATTGCAAATACCAACATATGTACCAAAGTTGTTTAGCAAAATTTGTATTTTATTTGCAGACCTTGTGAAACAATTCTACGTAGGGAAGCAAAATTGTGCTCTTTGCGGGCTTCAAGGATTGTGACTAATGATGCTTTCAACCTTGTCTAATAAGAGACTTTGGCTCTGTTCACATCTGTAACATTCTGGTTTTTGTGGTGTCTGCAATCAGATGTGTCACACGATGGACACAGGCGACACTGATCTCTATTGACTTATAATGTGGTCTCACGGTTCCGCTGAGATGGCCATGCATCACTCGTCTTACCTTCAGAAACAACAGAATTTGCACTGGAAGCCCCTGACAAAACCTCTGATACAGTTGATGGCATAGCTTTAAAAACTTGACAAAAGTGTTTAATCTTACAAGTCTACAGTCATGGCCAAAAGTTTTGAGAATGACACAAATATTAATTTTTACAAAGTCTGCTACTTCACTTTTTCTAATGGCAATTTGCATATACTCCAGAATGTTATAAAGAGTGATCAGCTTAACAGCAATTACTTGCAAAGTCAATATTTGGCTAGAAAATGAACTTTATCCCCCAAAACACATTTCAGCATCATTGCAGCCCTGCCTTAAAAGGACCAGCTAACCTCTTTTCAGTGATTGCTCCATTAACACAGGTGTGGGTGTTGATGAGGACATGGCTGGAGATCAATCTGTCATGATTAAGTAAGAATGACACAACTGGACGCTTTTAAAGGAGGCTGGTGCTTGGCATCATTGTTTCTCTTCTGTTAACCATGGTTATCTCTAAAGAAACACGTGCAGTCATCATTGCAATGCCCAAAAATGGCCTAACAGGGAAGAGTATCGAAGCTAGAAAGATTGCACCTCAGTCAACAATCTATCGCATCATCAAGAACTTCAAGGAGAGAGGTTCCATTGTTGCCAAAAAGGCTTCAGGGCGCCCAAGAAAGACCAGCAAGCGCCAGGACCTTCTCTTAAAAGTGTTTCAGCTGTGGGGTCGGGCTACCAGCAGTGCAGAGCTTGCTCAAGAATGGCAGCAGGCAGGTGTGAGTGCATCTGCATGCACTGTGAGGCGGAGACTCTTGGAGCAAGGCCTGGTCTCAAGGAGGGCAGAAAGAAGCCACTTCTCTCCAGAAAAAACATCATGGACAGACTGATATTCTGCAAAAGGTACAGGCAGTGGACTGCTGAGGACTGGGGTAAAGTTATTTTCTCTGATGAATCCCCTTTTCGATTGTTTGGGACATCAGGAAAACGCCTCATTCGGAGAAGACAAGGTGAGCGCTACTACCAGTCTTGTCTCATGCCAACTGTTAAGCATCCTGAAACCATTCATGTGTGGGGTTGCTTCTCAGCCAAGGGAATCGGCTCTCTCACAGTCTTGCCTAAAAACACAGCCATGAATAAAGAATAGTACCAGAATGTCCTCCAAGAGCAACTTCTCCCAACCCTCCAAGAGCAGTTTGGCGATCAACAATGCCTTTTCCAGCATGATGGAGCACCTTCCCATAAAGCAAAGGTGATAACTAAATGGCTCAGAGAACAAAACATAGAGATTTTGGGTCCATGGCCTGGAAACTCCCCAGATCTTAATCCCATTGAGAACTTGTGGTCAATCATCAAGAGACGGGTGAACAAACAAAAACCTAAAAATTCTGACAAAATGAAAGCATTGATTGTGCAAGAATGGACTGCTATCAGTCAGGATTTGGTCCAGAAGTTGATTGAGAGCATGCCAGGGAGAATTGCAGAGGTCCTGAAGAAGAAGGGTCAACACTGCAAATATTGACTTGCTGCATTAACTCATTCTAACAGTCAATATAAGCTTTTGTTACTCATATGTTTGCAATTATTATATTTCTGTCTGTGATAAAAACATCTGTCAAACACACATAAAAACCAGAGGGCAGCAGATCATGTGAAAATATAATATTTGTGTCATTCTCAAAACTTTTGCCATGACTGTACTAAGGAGAAATGCCAGATTGTCCCCAATTGTAGACTTAAAACTACATCTACTATAAAGGTCACAATATCGTATACTTATCAGAAGTGCTTGTCCACATGTGCCGTACGCGATAAAACTAGATTGCTTGGCCCAAGTATCAAATAGTGAACAATTTAGTAGCTAAATTATTTAAATGAGCAGCCTACTAATAAGGCCCTCATATACATTTGATTGCTTTAGGCCAAATGATTATTTCGCTGACGGCTATCGTCCCTGACTTCCCCAAAACTAGGAACGTTCGGCTACGCCAAGCACCTTGGTAGTCTGAAAGTCGTCGTTAAATTCCTGAAGCAGCATCTTATTTCTCGAAGACAAAAGGATCATCAGGCGGCTGGATTCTTCTCTCCCCAGACATCATATGTCAGGGTAGAGTCTGGAGGACCCTATACACATTAGACTGTCAGAAGATATTAGTGTGCACCGCCAATATTAGTGTAACTAGATGGTGGCCAAATTCTAACGCATCGGGTATACTAGGGGGTATATGTAGAGGCTGCTGCTGGGGTATATAGAGGCTGCTGCTGGTGGGGTGTACGTGAAGGCTGCTGCTGGGGTAACATGGAGGCCGCCGGTCGAGGTACTTCCACTGCGAGCAGCCGGGAAATGACCGGCTGACGCCTGTCATCTCCCGGCTGCGTCGCCGCTGACCTCCATGCGGCAGGAGATGACCCGCGGCTACCGTCGGGAGATCAGCGGCTAGTGCCGATGATCTCCCGACGATAGCGGTGGCGTGCGTGGTTCAAATCCTGCGCCAATTCGCGGCCGGACTGCGCCTGTCGCTGATTGGTCGCGTCCGGCCGGGCGCGACCAATCCGCGATGCGGGATTTCCGTTACAGACAAACAGAATTAGACGATTATATAGTAGACTAGATGGTGGCACGATTCTAACGCATCGGGTATTCTAGAATATGTATGTAGTTTATTTATGAAGATTTAAGAATAATGCAATGAATACACAGGATTTGATTTTCCGGGTAAAATATATACATTATCATTAAATGTTATTGCTCATAGAACTTAATACAACTGAACAAAATTATTAAACAGATCATCAAAATATGAGGCTGCTGGGGTGTATATAGAGGCTTCTGGGGTGTATATAGAGGCTTCTAGGGTGTATATAGAGGCTGCTGGGCTGTATATAGAGGCTTCTGGGGTGTATATAGAGGCTGCTGCGGTGTATATAGAGACTGCGCTGGGCTGGGGTGTATATAGAGGCTGCTGCTGGGGTGTATATAGAGGCTTCTGGGGTGTATATAGAGGCTGCTGGGCTGTATACAGAGGCTTCTGGGGTGTATATAGAGGCTGCTGCGGTGTATATAGAGACTGCTGCTGGGCTGGGGTGTATATAGAGGCTGCTGGGGTGTATATAGAGGCTGCTGCTGGGGTGTATATAGAGGCTGCTGCTGGGGTGTATATAGAGGCTGCTGCGGTGTATATAGAGACTGCTGCTGGGCTGGGGTGTATATAGGGGCTGCTGGGGTGTATATAGAGGCTGCTGGGGTGTATATAGAGGCTGCTGCTGGGGTGTATATAGAGCTACTGCTGGGGTGTATATAGAGGCTGCTGCGGTGTATATAGAGACTGCTGCTGGGCTGGGGTGTATATAGAGGCTGCTGGGGTGTATATAGAGGCTGCTGGGGTGTATATAGAGGCTGCTGCTGGGGTGTATATAGAGGCTTCTGGGGTGTATATAGAGGCTGCTGCAGTGTATATAGAGACTGCTGCTGGGGTGTATATAGAGGCTGCTGGGGTGTATATAGAGGCTGCTGGGGTGTATATAGAGGCTGGCTGGGGTGTACGTGGAGGCTGCTGCTGGGGTATATGTGGAGACTGCTGCTGCTGGGGTATATGTGGAGGCTGCTGCTGCTGGGGTATATGTGAAGACTGCTGCTGCTGGGGTATATGAGGAGGCTGCTGCTGCTGGGGTATATGTGGAGGCTGCCGCTGCTGGGGTATATGTGGAGGCTGCTGCTGCTGGGGTATATGTGGAGGCTGCTGCTGCTGGGGTATATGTGGAGGCTGCTGCTGCTGGGGTATATAGAGGCTACTGCTGCTGGGGTATATGTGGAGGCTGCTGCTGGGGTATATGTGGAGGCTGCTGCTGCTGGGGTTTACGTGGAGGCCGCCGGTCGAGGTTGTTCCGCTGCGAGCCGCTGATCTCCAAACAATAGCGGTGGCGTGCGTGGTTCAAATCCTGCGCCAATTCGCGGCCGGACTGCGCTGGTCGCTGATTGGTTGCGTCCGGCCGGGCGCGACCAATCAGCGACGCGGGATTTCCATTACAGACAGACAGAATTAGACGATTATATGGTAGATGTGTATGTAGGACTTTAGTCCTTTCTCACACTAATTTTATCCATAAATACCATTCTTTATTTCTTTTTCTTGTGCTTGTGTGTTTCTTGTCCTCCATGTTTTTCTTAGGTCTCAGCATCGGGAGCTCGTTGAGAAACTGAAGGCTGAACTTGTAGAATGCAGTGCAAAGCTACAGACCACAGAGTGCCAGCAATACAGAGAGGTGCGTAAGTCTTATTGTTGATTTTTTTTTTCTTTCTTTAGGGTAACCCGACTGTATAAAAAAATCGAGATTCATATGGAAAAGTGGGACAATTTTTGTCATCCGTGTAAAATCTGCTATTAATCATTTACAACACCATTTACAGTTTCCTATGTTCTAGAATTGCAATATTTCCGTAATAATCGGATGCTAGACTGTGACTCCGTATGGCAACCAATTTTTTTTGCTCACCCGTAGACTTGAATGGCTGAATCTTATACGATTTATGGATGAAACTAGTGTATGCTGCAATTTTTGTTATTTTTCCACAAACGGATTTAGTCAGTGAAAAATATCTATCTGCACTGCCTTATTGAATAACATTGGTCCAGGTGCAATTAGCTTTTTTAACTGAGAGCACTTGGACCAAAAATCCGGCCATGTGTAGGAGTGCTTGGGTATACTTTATCAGCAAAGATGATCATTTCCTTTATTTTCCAGATGGAACCACTGCAGAAATTTGTTGAAGTTGCTCGTGAGGATAACCGAAAGCTCGCGCAAACGTTGAACCTGACTTTACAGAGAAACTCAACTTTACAGAATCGTGTCAATGAACTACAAAAAGAGCTACAAAACAAAGAAGTACAAGAGAAGCAACTGATTCTGAATCAGTAATATCACTGTGATTCTAAAGAATATTTATTATGATGTACATATGTACACAGAATTCACTAAGATTACGTCTTGTTTTCTTTATAGGGCAAAAGCTGCTGAAGATTACAGCGTAAGGGAAAAGTTATTATTGGAGCAACTTGTATCACTAAAGAATAAGCATCGGGTGGAGAGTAAGGAAGCAAAGAAAGCAGCAAGAAAAGAGCTTATTGATGTATCTTCTATTTTTTAGTAGCATTATGCTTTTATTTTTATCCTTAGACACCATGTTTTTAGCCAGTGAGCTATGCAAAGTATGTCTCATACAGCAAATAGCCTGTGCTCCTGTTATCACAAATGTAACTGCTCCAAAAGACTAATTTGATCCTATACCCTTTTCATAATTGTAGCATTATTATTCACTTTTGAGTTGGCAGTGTAAGTTGTATGATGAAGGCAATCCTCCCAAAGTGTATAACTACAGTCATGGCCAAAAGTTTTGAGAATGACACAAATATTAATTTTTACAAAGTCTACTGCTTCACTTTTTCTAATGGCAATTTGCATATACTCCAGAATGTTATAAAGAGTGATCAGCTTAACAGCAATTACTTGCTAAGTCAATATTTGGCTAGAAAATGAACTTTATCCCCCAAAACACATTTCAACATCATTGCAGCCCTGCCTTAAAGGGACCAGCTAACCTCTTTTCAGTGATTGCTCCATTAACACAGGTGTGGGTGTTGATGAGGACATGGCTGGAGATCAATCTGTCATGATTAAGTAAGAATGACACCACTGGACACTTTAAAAGGAGGCTGGTGCTTGGCATCATTGTTTCTCTTCTGTTAACCATGGTTATCTCTAAAGAAACAAGTGCAGTCATCATTGCAATGCACAAAAATGGCCTAACAGGGAAGAGTATCGCAGCTAGAAAGATTGCACCTCAGTCAACAATCTATCGCATCATCAAGAACTTCAAGGAGAGAGGTTACATTGTTGCCAAAAAGGCTCCAGGGCGCCCAAGAAAGACCAGCAAGCGCCAGGACCGTCTCTTAAAAGGGTTTCAGCTGTGGGATTGGGCTACCAGCAGTGCAGAGCTTGCTCAGGAATGGCAGCAGGCAGGTGTGAGTGCATCTGCACGCACTGTGAGGCGGAGACTCTTGGAGCAAGGCCTGGTGTCAAGGAGGGCAGCAAAGAAGCCACTTCTCTCCAGAAAAAACATCATGGACAGACTGATATTCTGCAAAAGGTACAGGCAGTGGACTGCTGAGGACTGGGGTAAAGTTATTTTCTCTGATGAATCCCCTTTTCGATTGTTTGGGACATCAGGAAAACGCCTCATTCGGAGAAGACAAGGTGAGCGCTACCACCAGTCTTGTTTCATGCCAACTGTTAAGCATCCTGAAACCATTTATGTGTGGGGTTGCTTCTCAGCCAAGGGAATCAGCTCTCTCACAGTCTTGCTTAAAAACACAGCCATGAATAAAGAATGGTACCAGAATGTCCTCCAAGAGCAACTTCTCCCAACCCTCCAAGAGCAGTTTGGCGATCAACAATGCCTTTTCCAGCATGATGGAGCACCTTGCCATAAAGCAAAGGTGATAACTAAATGGCTCAGGGAACAAAACATAGAGATTTTGGGTCCATGGCCTGGAAACTCCCCAGATCTTAATCCCATTGAGAACTTGTGGTCAATCATCAAGAGACGGGTGGACAATCAAAAACCTAAAAATTCTGACAAAATGAAAGCATTGATTGTGCAAGAATGGACTGCTATCAGTCAGGATTTGGTCCAGAAGTTGATTGAGAGCATGCCAGGGAGAATTGCAGAGGTCCTGAAGATGAAGGGTCAACACTGCAAATATTGACTTGCTGCATTAACTCATTCTAACTGTCAATATAAGCTTTTGTTACTCATATGTTTGCAATTATTATATTTCTGTCTGTGATAAAAACATATGTCAAACACACATAAAAACCAGAGGGCAGCAGATCATGTGAAAATATAATATTTGTGTCATTCTCAAAACTTTTGGCCATGACTGTATAGGTATCAAGTGAGAAACCTCACCCAACATCTATTGTTTCTCCTGATTAAGAAGTTATAGATACTTTGAAACGCATTGAGATTAAAACCGCAGTTATTTCAGTATACCCTGGACTCTCTGGATATCTCTTATTTCATGCCGACCAGCACACCCCCATCTCCTACAATAACATCGCCCATTGGCTCACATGAAAGAAAAAAGGATTTGTTTTTTTAAGGGATTCCTCTGTATAATATAACAACGTTAACCATTTTAACAATATATGCTATGGATTTGGGGACTATGTATAAATATCACCTGTAAGCGGGGACCTTTTGTGACGTACAAACGTTTTAGGCAGGTGTGGAAAAAAAAATGTTGCAAAGTAAGAATTCTTTCAAAAATAGAAGTGTTAATAGTTTATTTTTATCAGTTGGTAAAATGCAAAGTAAAAGAACAGAGAAATCCAAATCAAATCAATATTTGTTGTTGCCACCTTTTGCAAAACAGCATCAATTCTTCTAGATTCACTTGTACATAGTTTTTGAAGAAACTCTTCAGGGAGGTTGTTCCAAACATCTTGGAGAAGAAACCACAGACCTTCTGTGGATGTAGGCTTGTGCAAATCCTTCTATGTAATCTCAAGCTGGGTTCACATAGCACTGATGAACCCTCTGAATGTAGTGGCAAACGCTTACGTCCGAACCCCCGCAAAACCGGATTCGAGTGTATGCGCCAATGGGGCTATTCACTATAATGATGTAGTCACTGTGTGTTCTGTTGGGCATCCTTAACTGCTGTGTGTTCCTAGTGGAGGTGGGCAGCAAGACTTAGTCGACTGCATCTTGCTACCTTCCTTCAAAAGGTGCAACCGGACTAAAAATGATGCAAAACAGAACAGACTATGACTCCGTCTACATCATTATAGTCATTGGCCCTGTCGGCGCATACACCCGAATCCTGTTTTGTGGGGTATTTGGACTTGAGCCCCGATAGAGCCACTGAATGTATGGCAAGCGCTATGTGAACCTTGCCTTAGAGAGACTCGATGTTAAGATCAGGGGGTCTATGGGGCCCATAACATCACTTCCATGACTCCTTGTTCTTTATGTTGAAGATCTTGATGCTATTAGCTATATATTTGGGTCGTTGTCTTGCTGCAAGATAAATTTGGAGCCAGACAGACGCCTGCCTTATGGTATTCCATGATGGATAATTATCTGTCTGTATTTCTCACCATTGAGAACACTATTAATTGCCATTAATGGTTAGTTCTTCTAGATGTTTAGATGTTGGGAACAACCTCCCTTCCAAGTTCCTTCAAAAATTGTGTGCACGTGTATCTTGAAGAACTGATGCTGTTTTGAAGGCAAAGGGTGTTCACACCAAATTTTGATTTGCTTTTAATTTCTCTTTTGTTCATTCACTCTGCAATTTGTTATTTGATAAAAAAAAAATAATCTATTAAAGGCGTTGTTCTCTTTTCAGAAAATATTATCTTTGACTGCAGTTTGTTATAAAATAACAAACAGCTCTTTACTTACCGTCCCCGGGGCCAATGCAGCCAATCAGTGAGCTCAGCAGCTCTGCTCATGTAAGTGGAACGACCCCTTCGGAGCCGCCGAGCTCACTGAATGGCTACCATGCTGTTGACGTGATGTCAAAATCAGACACCAGAAGCAGCGTAAAAGACTCTGCACTGGACCTGGGGACGGTGAGTAAAGAGAAGTTCGGGTTTTTTTTTATGACAAACTGCAGGAGGGAACAAATCTTTTCTGAAAGGGGACAAACCCTTTAACACTTCTATTTTTTAAAACATTCTTAATTTTCAGCATTTTTTCCACGCTTGCCTAAAATATTTGTACTGTACTTACTGTACACCAAATGTGCTCTGTATGAATGTATCCGATTTATGTAAGAAAATAATGCTGATTTTTTTAAAGCAGATTTATTTGCGAAAATGAAAGAATAGTTATAGATTTTTTTGATTCTGAGAAGTGTAATTATATCTTCAATTATTGTATTTGAAACCAGTAGTTCTATGGTGCTATAAACCATTGTAGAAGCTGCTACATATATTCCTACTTCAAGCAAATCTCATTGTCAGTGATAGGTGATCTAATCTTCGCCTTTATTCTATTATATACCACACAGCTGAAGAAAGCATTAGACTCGGTTACCGCAAAATCAACGGAGCTTTCAAGGACAAACCGAGAACTGAGGAACAGGGAGTGTATGCTGGAGAAGGAGACCTTACACCAAAAAGGCCTTATTCGCAACCTGAAAATACAGCTGAAATCTCACGTAGAGAGCCAAGGGGTCAGAAAGCAAAATGAAAGAATACAAGTGAGTTACATGCTGATATTTTATATACTGTCTACGGAATAATAAGAAAAAACAACTGTAAAAACAGCCAGCAGAATAAGTGTAGGAACTTAAGATACTTGCTATTCCAGTTTGGTGTGGCCATACAATTTCTTTGTCTGCTTTAAATGAGATGTCCAAAATCAGAAAAAAAGAACCAAACCACCTTGTGTCTGACACTGCAGTTCTTTCCAGTCAAAGGTAACCTATAATACTGAGACCGCTCATGGGCAGACATGCCTCTGTTTGAGGAGAGAATAAGCAGATCCTTTTGTCAAATCCTGAATATATTTTTTTTAACACTTTTCCTTTTTAAAATCTTAAAGGGGTTCTCCAACAGTAAATCGATGGCATATTTCTAGGAGGTATTTAATGTGAGATTTGTGGATCCTAACAATCATGAGAATGAAGTGGGCACAGCAAACATGAATACCAAGGTATGGAAGTAGCAAGTACTAGGACTAGTAAGGATTCCAAAAGAACTGTGTCCCAACTGTTCTCCTAGTCTGGAGGTCCTAGTGCTTACACCCCCACTAATCACATATTTACAGCATATCCTAGGAATATGCCATTAATGTTGTGTCATGAAACTACTTAAAGAGAACTTGTCATCTGGATCCAGCATGTTAAACTAAAGGTGTAAGAATAAAGGAGCTGTCCAGCTGGTTTAATAAGCACATTCACTGTAGAAATCCGCAGCCTGGTTGTTCTTTAATTTATTTTTTGAAGTTTGTGTGGAATAAGGCGTTCGTGCATGGGGACAGAACAGTGGGTGGTCCTGTGGATACGGCGCTACACTACGGTCCATCAATTGCCTCTGGTGTCAATATCTTATTACTGTTTTAAATTTTGCACTGGCGTGGTCCTTGCGCTCATTCACGTCATGGCGGACTTCAGTAAAATGGCACCGTGTCAGAGCATTCACACATTAATCTCCCGCCGGACATTAGTAAAATGGCGCCAGAGGCAGCGCATGCTTAGATTGAGATCTCGGCTCGTCATTTTCCTGAAGCCCACTGCGAGGTCAATGTGCGCTATCGCCTCCCATGTCTCCGGACCTTAATTTAAAACAATAAGATACACTGACACCATAGACCACAGTCCCGCCCTGGTGCATGGACAGCTTATTGCACACAAACGTCTATAGATAATTAGAGAACAACCAGGCTACGGATTTTTGCAGTAAAGGTACCTATTAAACACGTAGGACAACTTCGTTATACACATACATTTAGTTTAGTATTCCTGATCCTAATGACAGATTCTCTTTAAACCTTGTTTTTTCTTAGTTCCCACATAAACTGAAACTGATTAGAATTTGGCTACTTTTTTTTTTTTTTTGGAGATACAGAAGTACTCCGAATTGTCACAGCTAGGCCTCACCTCCCTTCATGCAATACTTTCTACCTTGTGCTCCAGTTATATTGCCAAAGCTACTTGCTGTTTTTTTCAGAGGGAATGACAAGTTCAGTAGGTGGGGAAGGGGGCAAGAAATTTCTAATAAGTAGGGAAGAAAGCTGTTTTGGGGGGAAAATGGGGGTGCATCTTATAATCTGACTTGTATCTGCGGTGGAGCATACCGGCAGCGGTGGAGTGTGGTTCCAGGGTCACGTAGGCAGGAGTGGGGCGATGCTGCAGGCCCCAGGCTGGTAGGATGGTGTGTTCAGCGCTGCGGGGGTTCCGCTGACATTTTGTGAAAGCCCAGAGCCCGCATTTTCCAAACTCTTTAATGCGGTGGACTCCAGGAAAGTGGTCACCGGAGGTGGCACACACACAGATTGAGATCTTTCTTTATATAGCGCCAACATATTCCACAGCGCTTTATAATTCAGAGGTTTGTATACAACAGTTATAAGTAACATAGTTAAAGATAAGCAAACAGTCTAGATCCCGTGAGGTCATTATTGCCCTCTACTCCTCTTTGGTCAGACCTCATCTGGAATACTGTGTCCAGTTTTGGGCACCACATTTTAAAAAAGACATCAACAAACTGGAGCAAGTTCAGAGAAGAGCGACCAGAATGGTGACTGGCCTGCAAACCATGTCCTATGAGGAACGGTTGCAGGATTTGGGAATGTTTAGCTTGCAAAAAAGAAGACTGAGAGGAGACTTAATAGCTGTCTACAAGTATCTGAAGGGCTGTCACATTGTAGAAGGATCATCTTTATTCTCATTTGCACAAGGAAAGACTAGAAGCAATGGGATGAAACTGAATGGGAGGAGACACAGATTAGATATTAGAAAAAACTTTTTGACAGAGTGATCAATGAGTGGAACAGGCTGCCACAAGAGGTGGTGAGTTCTCCTTCAATGGAAGTCTTCAAAGAGAGGCTGGACAGACATCTGTCTGGGATGATTTAGTGAATCCTGCTTTGAGCAGGGGGTTGGACCAGATGGCCCAGGAGGTTCCTTCCAACTCTACCATTCTATGATTCTATGATAATAGAATAATTCAAGCGTAAAAAATGACGACCCTGCTCGGAAGAGCTTACAATCTACAATGAGGTTGGGGTGACACAAAGTACAGATGATATACTTATCCATACATCTTTCTCCTACTTTTTATTAACTTACATTTGGTAGGTTAGAAAAAAACAGTGGACAGATGGATGGTGAAGACTGCAGAATCCGAATACACAGTTTGTTTGTAGTCTGTTACCATGGAGACACATAGGTTTCATAGAAGCTGTAGACATAAAATGGTAGGCTCTTTCTATTTAATACTATTTGCAAAGCTGCTTCATTTGTCGCTGTAGAAGCATTAAAAAATAAAAGTGATAGGAAAGGCGAACCTTCCCTTATAACTGTCATCTGGTCGGAGTTGTTTTTTTTTTTTTTACAATGTTTGTCTACATTGAATAAAGTGTATGATGGTGAATTTAAATTCTTGTGTGTGATAATTATTCAGGATCTAGAGGCTGAGCTGAAACGTATGAAGAATATGAAGGAATCCTATGAGAAGAACAATAATGAACAGGTGAGTGCAGTGCAATGGTTAATAATGCTTAAAACTGACACCTTGTCCAAATATATGTCTTGATAAGTGCACAAAGAGGAATTACTGTTTTTTCTATAGTGTAAGCGCATTCAAGAGTTTATGAATGAAGTAGACAACATGCGCAAAGAGATTAATGCAGCCACAACACACGATGCAAAAGAACCGAACATACAGAGTCAGGTGGAGGAAGAGGTAACATCCAGACAAAAGCTGGAGCAAAGGTGTAAGGTAATGCAATATTGTAATCCTAGGACGCCAAACACATTCACACAACATATGATCACAAAAAAACTATCTTCATATTAGGAACTGGAAAGCAGAGTTCAGACGCTACAGCAAGTAAAGTTGGACACGGAGATCAGTTTAAGAGCTGCTAATGAAGACTCTGATCAAGTAAGACCTTCTTGACGTAATTAAATGGTCACTGTTGTTTCTACCAACTTTTCATACATCAGTACTATTAAATCAAAAGGAGAACATTGGTCCTTATCTAATAAGATGTCACAATATCAGAATGCAAATCAAAGAGAGTGTATCATCTGGAGGGGTATTATCCCACAAAAACCAGGTGAACTCAATGACAACTTGGAAAGAATTATAAATGAATAAAGTTTTGTTAACACATGCAAAACATAACAGTAACAAAGTTAAAATAAGGTGCTTCTAGTGTGAGAGATAGAGGATCATACTGGCCAGCACATATCAATGAAAGCATTCTATGTTTGAGATGGTATCTCTAAGCTATGATACAATATTATACCCCAGAATAATGGCATCAAATGCAAACAAAATGTAGCTCAAAAAAAGGAAAAAGGTTCAAGGAATGCTGTCCAATAATAATCAGAAAATTAAAGTGCATATAAATGAAATTTCCTATACACTCAAGTGAGACTGTAAAATCTTATGTTAAGGAAAAAAGACCTAGCTGTCTTGCATGTATTATAGTCAGGGCGCCCCCTGAGAAAGTGAGGAAAAAACGTGCGTCGGGGCAGATAGATGCAGGATTCATTCAGCCAGAGACACGCCAATAAGTATGTGACAATCCCTATACTTGGAATATTACCACTTAGCACCTTTCTGCACAGCTGACATATTTATTTCTGCATTATATACAGCGGTCCTTCACTAAACTGTCACTCTCTATGATACACTGATTCCTCCTTTGCATTCAGGCTTGTTGTTCCTTCATTCATGCCTTCATTGGCAGTGATTGTGGCTATAATCCATCTAAGCCAGCTAGCTCTTTTTTCCTTACCATAGGATTTTAGTCTCATTTGAGTTTGCAAAAAGAGTGGTCCAGAATTCCAGTTGAGAGGTGTAAGAAGCTTGTTGATGGTTATGGGAAGCGATTGATTGCAGTTATTTATTCCAAATGGTGTGCCATCAAATAGTTGAGGGTTTGAACAATTTTGTCCAGGCCATTTTTGAGGTTTTGGGTGAAATTATGTACATTTTGCCTTTTTTTCTCTGTTTTTTTGTGTTGTTGAAACACACACAAAGGAAATAAATGTGTATAAAAAAACGTGTAATTGCAATGAGAAATGCCTCATTTTCTGGAACAGTTTAAAGGATGCCACCAATTTCGGCCATGACTGTATGTGTTTGCCTGTCTTTTTACATTGCCACTGCAGGCATGGCTTTTAGTTTTGCAGATGTAGGCAGCCAGTTTATCAATTCCCTTTTTTTATTGTAAAAAAAAGGGTCGAATTGTACTCCATTTTTGTCTTGAAGTGATTTTATGTATTCCTGCATTTTTTTGCACAAAATATGTGACATTTTAGCAGAACCTGTGATTTTATTTTGTTCTAAATATGTACAAAAAAGGCAAATATGTAATGTACATGTACATTCATACATTGCAATATAAAGTATGAGAAAGGTAGTTTAAAATATGCAAACTGTATCTCTGCAGTATTGCTAACATTTGGCATAGTTGCCAGTAACTTGTATTTTGAAGTCTCCCTAATGAACAGTTACAGACAGTAGTAAATTATTTCGCTTTCGGCAGGAAAAATGTTTAAATGTTACTATGATTTTGAAAATCGCAGCAGAACCCATATCCCAAAGGACTCATGTGAGCACGCCTTTCTTCACTCACAGATCACAGTTAGACTTCAGGAAGCCCACAGTTGGTTGCAGTCCAATTTCGATGAGATGCAGTTAGAAATTCTGAAGAACAGACAAAAAAGCGTAAAGGAGATGAGCTTAGTATAAAATCACAAAATACACCAAACTTCTATGTAATGTACAGCCATCTATGACTAAATATGAATATAATGGTGTTTTTCCTAGCACACATGACAGCACCCAAACGAGAGAGGGCATCCGCCCCACAAGGACAAGGAACCTTTAAGATAAAAAGGGCGGCTCCTCTCTCCGCATCAGTGGTTTCCTGTCCTTGTATGATAATTAGAGTAACGTGTGCACCGCTAGGTAAGTGATGGTGCCAGATTAGGGTCCCAAGCCAATATATTAACAATGAAATCAGGCACTCAACTTAATGTGATGTGGAACACCAATGATATTTATTGAGGACAATTAGTGCGGTTTTTTACGGGCAAAACGTTTCGGCATCAACTGTGCCTTTCTCAATTGCCTCTTAATACGAGTAATGAAAACCTTTAACACAAAAGAATCACAACATGTAAAATAATGTATATACACTCATGAACATATGCAGTATTGGTAACTTGACATATAGGGAATTAATATGGAATTGGAACTGGCATCGAGGCACATACCAAAAATTCAAGTGTAAAATCACAACATACCGTGTCCAAATTGAGGAAATCTATATATGATAAAGTGTCATATCTCCATGGCCGGATAGAGATCTGAAAGAGAACCTTTCTGCACACAGACAAATAAATGGTGAGTGGCAGTATGTGAACTAAGATCCCAGATATATTGTATAAAGCATGCATACCCTTTTGTATGGATAACCTCGCCGAAAAGTTATAGATACTGTGCAGCCTATGGATAAAGAGAGTGATCATATATCGTGATCAACTATTGTGGGGGAGTACCAGTTAAAGTGACGGTCTTTATCCATAGGCTGCACAGTATCTATAACTTTTCGGCGAGGTTATCCATACAAAAGGGTATGCATGCTTTATACAATATATCTGGGATCTTAGTTCACTTACTGCCACTCACCATTTATTTGTCTGTGTGCAGAAAGGTTCTCTTTCAGATCTCTATCCGGCCATGGAGATATGACACTTTATCATATATAGATTTCCTCAATTTGGACACGGTATGTTGTGATTTTACACTTGAATTTTTGGTATGTGCCTCGATGCCAGTTCCAATTCCATATTAATTCCCTATATGTCAAGTTACCAATACTGCATATGTTCATGAGTGTATATACATTATTTTACATGTTGTGATTCTTTTGTGTTAAAGGTTTTCATTACTCGTATTAAGAGGCAATTGAGAAAGGCACAGTTGATGCCGAAACGTTTTGCCGTAAAAAACCGCACTAATTGTCCTCAATAAATATCATTGGTGTTCCACATCACATTAAGTTGAGTGCCTGATTTCATTGTTAATATCCTGTCCTTGTATGGTGGAACCTATTACCTGGATGGCGGCAGCAGCAGGCACTGCAGAAGAAAGAAGATATCACCCAGTCCTGGGTCGGTCGGCAACGGCAGGGCACCTACTCTGCTTCGGCCGGCGCCGGTGTCCTGGAAGCGCCGCGGGGGGGGCCCGATGGGGTTCCGACCGTGAGTGAGCAGGTGACCGTGGTGCCAGCACCGCCTGGTGTATAGTGGGCCTGCGTCCCGGCGTGTGGAACAGCACGGCCGGAAAACCGAAAATCGCGCATGGATGACACGGTCGGGACATCCTTTTGCACCCGGAAGTGCGGGGGTCGCCGGCCGGTGGATCCCCTGTGCATGGGAAATTTAAACAGGGATCATCGGGCCGGGCAGGGGCGATAGCGCAGCATGGAAGTGCAAGAGCCCACAGCAGCAGCAGAGTCCGCAAGCGCACGCACCATGGAGGTTCTTCAAGGGAGCAGGCAGAGCATCAGAGGGAAAAATCCAGCAGCACGCAGAAGTCCAAGGATTCCAAGCGATGCAGCTCCTCCAAGATGAAACGTTCCAGGGCCCCTAAAGGAGACCTTATGGACAGCATCCAGCCTCCTGTTCCGGCACCCTTTGTTGGTGGGGAATGGTGAGTGAGCTTCGAGAATGCCATTTATTAATACAGGCCTCTCTCTTCTCTCTTCCCCTCTCCCTCTCTCTCCCTGTTTCTGTATGGCCTTATGATAGCAGTCTCCTAGAAAGCATACAGGGAAAACGAAGCATAGGGAGTGTGCTTTATGTGGGCAGGGTCTGGACAGTACGTGGCCAAAGAAGTCTTGTCAGTCATGCACAATGACACAGTAGCTAACGAAACCCCGGAATTCTCCAACTCCCTGAGGACCCTTTTCAGAGCCAAGGTGGAAAGTTCCCTTAGTTCCTGGTCCTATATAGGGGGGCCATCGAGGAGGGATAAGGCCGAAACATCCCTTCACCACCTGAATCCTCAGAGGAGGGACTGTTACGGACACTGCAAGTTCTTCCTCAGAGAGCGATTCGGGGTCGGGATATTGCTTTCCACTGGAAGAAGTGGATAGGTTAGTTAAAGCTGTAAGGTCCACGATGCGGTTGGTGGACCAGAGGCCTAAAAAATCTGTTCAGGACATTATGTTTGGTACTTTGGAAAGGAAAAAGTACAGAATCTTTCCTTAAATGAACAGCTCCAGAGTCTAATCACCAGGGAATGGGAAAAACCAGACAAGAGAGGCCCCCTGCCATCGTCCTTTAAGACGAAATATCCTTTTGAGGAGGAAGCGTCCTCTTCTTGGAGCAAGGCACCCAGGTTAGACGTTGCCATATCAAAAGCCTCAAAGGGTTCTTCTCTTCCTTTCGAGGACTCGGGATTGTTGAAAGACCACCTTGAAAGAAAGGTGGATACCTTCCTCAAAGCCACGTGGGAGTCATCAGCAGGCGCGTTAAGGCTGGCCATCGCGGCAACCTGCACGGCCAGGTCCCTTATGATGTGGCTAAGCACGTTAAAAGACCAGCTGGAGGAAGATCCATATGCAGAGGCTGTTAAAACCGCACTGCCAATGATTAAAGGGGCAGCAGCTTTTCTGGCAGATGCGTCTTCCAATTTAGCCAGGCTGGCCGCAAGATCAGCGACACTGTCTAACGCGGCCCGCAAGGCAGTTTGGTTAAAAAGCTGCCCTGTGGATGCTCAGGCGAGAGGGAGATTATGTTCGCTTCCCTGTGAGGGACAGTATTTGTTTGGGCCAAGTCTAGACAACTTGTTAGAGAAGGCGGCTGATAAAAGAAGGGATTCCCTAAACCTCCCCTCTCTTCCTTTAACCAGTCCTTTCGGAACAGAAATTATAACAAGAAAAGGGGATTCATGGACCAGAGGAAAACGCAGGATAGTCTCAAAGGATCCAAGAGGTTCCTGTTTGGCTCTTCCTCCCGAAGAGATTGGAAGTCCTCCAGATGACTCAATCTCCCAGGTGGGGGGAAGGCTCTCCCACTTCCTTCCAGCCTGGCAAAGAATATCATCGAGCCCCTGGATTCTCAATCTAGTAGAGGCAGGACTGAAGCTGGATTTCGAAGGTATCCCCCGGACAAGTTCATCGTCACGGCCCCACGGGCATCATCTCAGAACAAAGAGCCCTAGAAATGGAGGTTCTACGCCTCTTGGAGAAAAAGGTCCTCCAGTATGTACCAGAAGAAGAGCAGGGGAAAGGCTTCTATTCTCCTCTGTTTCTTATAAAAAAAAAAGCCGGATGGCTCTTACAGGACCATCTTCAACTTGAGAGGCCTGAACAGATACTTAAAGGTTCCAAAATTCAAGATGGAATCTGTAAAGTCGGCCATTCAGTTGCTCTTCCCCGGCTGCTATATGGCCGTCCTGGACTTAAAGGACGCGTATTATCATGTGCCAATTCATTCAGAGTTCAGGAAATTTCTCAGGGTGGCGGTGCTGGTGGACGGGCACGGTGAAACATCTTCAGTACAAGTCGCTTCCCTTCGGGTTGGCAGTGCCCCTCAGGTGTTTACAAAGTTAGTAGCGGAGGTCACTGCTCACCTGAGAGAAAAGGACAGGCTAGTGATCCCATACCTGGACGATTTTTTAATAGTGGGGCGTTGCTTTACTCACTGCCAACATCAAGTAGCGGACATAGTGGGGGCGTGGCCTGAGGGAGATGTGATCAGACGCGTGCAGCAGGAGCTCCCGCTGGATATATGACAGTTTGATAGATTGCAGCCACTATTTAGCTGTTAAATTCACATTCCTTGGAGAGGGTGTTGACCCTGACCACAGGCTCTGTAAATCAGGAGTGCACAAGCAAATGGCTGGGAAGAAAGGAAGCAAAAGGCCAGCAGGCGAATCGGAGAAGAAGGCACAAGATGGCGCCGGTGGAGAAGATGTATTGATGGCGGGCCCGGAGGAAGATGGGGGAATCCCCAGCAGGTTAGATGCAGTGTCTAAACTGCGGAGGTTCGCCAGGCTGGAGGAAGATAAGCGGTGTCCGGCAAGTGCAGGTAGAGGTCAGAGGGGGCTTGCGGGGAGTGCAGAGGAGCCAGAGGAATCTGGTGTGGAGGATGGTGAGGAGAGTGACTGTGAAAGCCGGGAGGAAGACCAAGGAACTATGAAATGGGAGAGAGGTGAGATGGAGGAATGTAAGCGGCAAATGGGGGGGATGGTGATCCCAGAGGAGCCCACATTAAAAGACTTGTTCAAGCTGGCAATGCACTCTCACACTACTATTACTGAGGTGGCAGCACAGCTTGGGGTCCTGCAGGCCAGCATGTCTAAGTTACAGCACTCCATGCATGTCACTAAGGAGAGGATGGGGGAAGCTGAGAAACGTATTAGCACTGTGGAAGATACTATTGCAAAATCTGACAAGCATCATCAGCGTATGGCCACTGCAATGTCAGCTGTGCAGGCAAAGACTGATGACCTAGAGAATAGGTCAAGACGTAATAATGTGCGGATTATTGGGGTGCCGGAAAAAACGGAAGGCTCTGCACCCACCGAGTTCTTTGAACAGTGGCTGTTGAACACTATTGGCCAGAACAACCTGTCCCTTTTATATGCCGTGGAAAGAGCTCACCGTGTCCCCGCATTCTCCCTCCCCCCTGGCCGTCCTCCAAGACAAGTGCTTGTCAAGGTTCTGCATTATCGGGACAGGGATGCTATTCTTCGCTTTTCCAAGAATCATCCGGACCTGAAAATCAAGGCTCCAGGATTTCCATTTACCCGGACTTCTCTATGGAGGTTCAAAAGCAGAGGGCCAAATTCGTTGACATTAAGAAGAGGTTGAGAGCCCTGGGTGTGCCGTACTCAATGATCTATCCGGCTAAACTGAGAGTGGTAGACGGGGACACTGTCCATTTCTTCCCGGATGCAAAGGAGGCCCTTAACTGGATGGACAGCAACGAGACGCGTCTCAGCAAGGCAAATTCTAAGGACTCCGCTGGCTGACTGAGCTGACTTGTCCTTTAATCGGGACGGGTCTTGTCCTTTAATCGGGACCGGATCTTACATATATCCGCTCTTCCCTCCTGAATACCTTTTTCTCAGGAGGAAGACCCTCCCTCTCATTTTGGGAAATAATCTTGCTGTGCATTGGAGGGGGAGGGGGAGAAATTTTCCTACCTTTTTCTAGTTCATGTGTTCTGGACATGTTAAATGTATTTAACAGAAAGCTAAATGTGAATGTTTTATGGTTAACTGTTGAGTATTGTTTGGCTGCAATCACTAGCCATATGCTACTCCCAGAGTTTGGGGAGTAAAGCGGGTTTGCTTCGGTGAAGTGGATACTCTGAATCGGATAAAGTACGCCCTCTCCTCCGTGACACCTGGAGGAGATGGAAAGCTTGAGTTGGGTGAAGTTGGGGTATTGTGTGAGGGGGGGTGGAGGGTGGGGAGGGAGGGGGGAATGTTAAACTATTGTCTGTCACACAGGTTCGAGGGGAGACAGCCTTACTAATTCACAAATGAGGAAATGGATGACACGGTATTTGGGGTTGCAGGGTAATGGCGGATAAAATAAAAATAATAAGTTGGAACGTTAGAGGGTTGGCGTCCGGAGTAAAAAGACAGGCAATGTTTACTTTCTTGCTTGATGCCAAACCTGCAGTCATATGCTTGCAAGAAACCCACTTGATAAAGAGTAGAACGCATCTTCTTAAAAAAGATGGCTGCAGGCGGGGTATCATGCAACATATTCCACATACTCACGGGGGGTCAGTGTTCTTGTTCGCACAGGTATACCTTTTGAACAGTGTAAAGTGATTATAGACCCGCTGGGACGGTTCGTATGCTTGCTATGTAAATTGTCTGGTATACTGATGCTACTGATCTCGATATATATCCCTCCGCCGTATTGTGGGAAAGTGCTGCACAAGGTCATGGAGGTAGTGGGCGATTTCCCGGGGGTTCCCTTTCTGATAATTGGTGACTTCAACAATGTTCCTGATGCCCATTGGGACAGAGGTGGTCGGGAGGCACTGAGACTGGGTGGTAATTGCACCCCCTTTGGGGCGGTTCTGAAGGAGACTGCACTAATAGACATAGGGAGAACCCATCACCCCGGAATTTATAAGTACTCCTGCTTCTCTCCCGCCTCTGCCTCGCTGTCCAGGATTGATCTGGCCCTGGGAAATGGTCCGATGCTAAGTCTAGTGGGTGAGGTAACTTATTTGGCTAGAACTCTGTCGGATCACTCGCCTATGTGTGTGGTGCTTCAGGGAGCAGGGCTCTGAGTTTTCCAGGAGACCCCTGTGGAGGCTAAATCCGTTCTGGCTCCAGCTGATTGATCTGGACGGCCATGTGGGGGATGACCTGATAGAATTCTTTAAAATTAATATGGGCTCGGCTTCGGTATTGATGGTATGGGAAGCCATGAAGGCTTACTTCAGAGGGTTGTGCATTAAAAACATATCGCAAGTTAAAACCGAAACGGGCAGGAGAGACCAGGAGTTGATTAGGTCATTAGAGGGAGCAGAGGCGGCACTAATTGAGGAGCAAACCCCTGAGGCCCGAGAACTTTGAGATCAGCGCAGAGAGAGGTTTGTAATATGACTATGAAAACTGCGGAGAGGAAAAGGCTGTTCTGCACGATGAAGTTTTTTGAGGAGGGAGAGAGAGCGGGTCACCTTCTGTCCAGGGTGGTGGCGGCCCAAAGGGAATCGGCGTATATCACTAAATTAAAGGGGAAAGACGGATGTGAGCATACAGGCAGTAGGGCCATACTGGAGGTAATGATGGGATTTTACTCAAATCTGTACCAGTCACATGTGCAGCCATCGGAGGAGGAAATTGATAACTTTTTAGTGGGGGTGCGGCTTCCACGACTCTCACTGGCGGAGCAGAGGCTTCTTGAGGAGCCCTTTGATATGGAGGAACTTGAGGCCGCTCTGGCCTCTGTACCTAGTGACAAGGCCCCAGGGGGGACGGTATCCCAGGAGAAGTCTACAAAAAATACAAAGAGGTGTTGCTTCCCAAGTTGATGGAGGTTTACACTGCGAGTTTGGCGGGGGGGGAGCTGCCCCGGTCCATGCGAGAGGCGATAATTGTTGTCCTACCAAAGCAGGGAAAAGATTTGACGGACCCAGCTTCATATCGTCCGATCTCTTTGTTGACCACTGACATTAAGTTATTGGCCAAAATGCTGGCGAACCAACGTAACAAGGTCATCGAATCCCTAATTCACCAAGACCAGTCAGGGTTTATGCCCAATAAATCCACAGCTATAAATCTCCGGCGATTATACTTAAACATGCAGGCGAGGGCGGATAATGTGGG
>JARQOD010000005.1:214994754-215124906 GCA_033576555.1 Oophaga sylvatica | reverse complement strand
CCGAGCCTGCATCTTTCTCCACACATGATGACTAATTTAATCAGCCATCACTTGCCTTTACCAGCCACGGGTTGAGTAGTGCTCAGCCCGCAGCGGTTACCCTGTTAAATCCAGATATCAATCTCTGAAAGTAGCATTTTACACACGTTGGCAGAAATGCGCTGAGCCGAGGGTCTGCTGATGACCCCCGTGTTTGTCATGTGGCCGGCATTCATGGGAGATTGTGATTTCTGCTACACATAGCAAAGCTGATTCACTATGGTTATGTAGAGCACAAGCGATCAGATGGTTGCAGCTTCCAGCAAAAAGTGAGAAAAAAAACGTTTTTAAAAATATGAAAAAAATAAAAAAAAGAACAAAGTTCAAATCACCCCCCTTTTGCCTCATTAAAAGGAAAACAAAATTGCACCGTACATATTTAGCACTGCTGTGTTCAGAAATGTCCAATCTATCAAAATATACAATAAATTTACCCAATCGGTAAATGGCGTAACAGGATAAAAAAGATCACAATCATAAAGTTACGGAATTTCCGTCGCGGCAACATTGCAATAAAATGCCCTGCTATATCTAGCACTAGTGATCTAAAGATCGCAGCTTCTAGTCTCCCACATGGAGACTATTGAAGCCAGTAAAAAAAAATGTTTTTAAAAATATTAAAAAATATAAAAAAGTTTAAATCACCCCCATTCCCTATAAAAAACAATTAAAAAAAACAAGAAATACACATATTCGGTCTCGCCACATGCAGAATCGCCCGATTGATGAAGACATAAAAAGAAATAATCCGATAGGTAATCAGAGTAACAAGAAAAAGAATCAAAACTCCAGAATTACCGTATGTTTTTTTGGTCACCCCAAATTGTATTAAAATGAAATATCGAGTGATAAAAAGATTGTATCTACACCAAAATGGTGTCAATAAAAACGTCATCTCAACAATCAAAAAATAAGCCCTTACCCAGCCCCAGATAAAGAAAAATGGAAATTGGCAACTTCTTTTTTTTTTTTTTTTTGGGGGGTGGGGGGGAAGGGAATTTTTTTTTATCCCAAATCAAACTACAATTTTTTTTTTAACTGTGGCTGCTCTACTAATGCTGTGGAAGTTTGGCTCTGTGGAGAAAGTTTGTGAGCTGCCTCTGTACGGGTACTCTACCCCATGCTCTGTGGGTGAAATCTTTAACTGGACTGCTGGTAGCAAGCCTCACGGCGGACCACAGCATGATCCATGATCACACTACCAGAATTATGTCAGCGGCTGCTTGTATGCTACTGAGGTGAAGTTTGAAGCCGTGGGCACTGGGGGAATGTTAAACATGCTCTGTGGGTGACATTTTTTAGCAGCTTCTGTGGATAGATGTGGAAACTGCTCTGTGGTGAAATTTGTTATCAGTTCTGTAGGAAATGTGGAACATGATCTGTGGTAGCAGCCTCAGTCTCTGTGAGGGCAGTTACAATTTTTTGTTTCATTTACTTAATATAATAATCTTATTTTTATATACGCTTCATATCGCAGCGCTTTACAGTTTGCACACATATCGTCGCTGTCCTGATGGGGCTCACAATCTAGATTCCCTATCTGTATGTTTTTGGAGTGTGGGAGAACCGAGTACCCGGAGGAAACTACGCAAACACGGGGAGAACATACAAACTCCTTGCAGATGTTGTCCTGTGGGATCGAACCAGGACTCCAGCTTGCAAGGCTGTATTGCTACCCACTGAGCCACCATGATTGCTATGGTGACATAACTCCTTTAAGTTATTGTCACGTGGTTACTGCGATAGTGTGGAGCCAGAATACCACAGCGTCTGATTGCTCCTACTCCAGCGCTGAGAAGAAGCACTTTGCCTTAATTTTAAGTGTGTTTATTTCTTCTCGCAGAACAGGGGTTAATCGGCCATGTTGGGAATCCCTGTGTTCACAGCTAAGCTGGTTAGCCACTCCTTTCCGCTTTATAATCTGGGCTCTGGTGCAAATCCTTGTCAGAGCTAGCATTTGCTGCATGGCTTCAGGAGGGAGAGGAGTTCATATGAGAAGGAGAGTTGGAGGAGTTATCTGTGACTGTTGCGTGGTTTGTAAGTGTGATAATTCCCTTCCCTTCTTTTGTTTATTCCCCTACCTCCACGCCCCGGTGCATAACTCTGTATATGTAAGTGAATATTTTGTATGCCTAGAGTTTTCTGTTAACTCTTGTTTATGTAGCCTTGTTTATCAGGTTGCTGTACTGCGGTGCACAATAGCGCCCCTCTTCCTTGGGTTGGGGAAGAAAAACAGACGGAGGGCTAATTCAGGAGATAAGGCAAGGTTAGCGGCCCCAGCATCTTCACCTTCACAAGCACCCTGGGGAATAGGGCGAGCTAGGGAGCCCCCTTTTTTTAGGGTCAGGGAAGGAGCCCCTGGTCCCGGGTCATCCAACAGATGAGTCGTGACAGGGCAATTGTCCTGCTCTTACCCCATTTTCCACCTTTTGCAGCCTCTAGCCCTTACTCTATTTTACAGCACTAAAGTTCAGATCTCCATTGACTTATATAGGGCTTTAAAAACTCCGGCCGAACCCAAACATCCACGGGTAAGCTCATCCCTACTAACGAACCGTTCACATTAACAAGATGGCTGGTCCTCCTTTTGAAATCTCATTATACCTTTAACCTAAACACTGAACTTTTTCAAGAATTAATTATGCATGTACATTAATCTACTATATTAGCATAAAAGTGAGCAGAAGTAACAATGCCGGGCAGTAGAAGAAAATTGATAAGATATCCTATAAAGATGCATTTTACACTTCACCTCTGTTGTGTGAGGTTCTTCTGCTCTCCGGCCGATAGTAAATACCATCTACCAGGAAGGACACAACTGTACGAAAGGGCTATTCCCATGGCACATATTAGTCTGACCAGCATCTAGTATACATTGATGGCATATGCTGTCTGTATGCAATAAATGTGTGAGATGGGAATACAGGCTATTATTTTTTTGTTTATATAATATAGTCTCGGCACACACCAATATGATTTTGTGATAGTGATTTAATCAAAATTCAAAAGCCAGTACATACAGACGTTTCGGTCTGAAACACGACCTTCCTCAATGTACTATAATGCAGAACAAAATGTATAGAAACAAAAACAAAATAAGTTGGGCATAAAAATAAGTATATACAGATATATATATAATATATGTAGACATATTGTATAATCGTGAGCGAATAGGAGATTTACATTAACATATAATGCTCAAAAACATCCATTGTTATCTCTTCAGATAGGTAACATAGGAAATATATGCATTTAGAGGTGTATACCAACCCCTATGTGGAGACCAGAATTTATAGGCAACAGAGATATACGTACCAGTAACTGGCATTAATAGACCAGGTGATAGTAGTGTGAGATAACCTGGGAACGATATTGTGAAATTAAGTGAAATAATGGTTTTATTGTATATAAAGTGAGCGGTGTCCAGAGGAAGTATTTTCATATACATACCACAGATATAGCGCTAAAAAGTGCGCTGCAGATTGGTGTCTGTAGGGAAGAAAGTGGCTAAGTGATTTGAGTCAGGATAGCTTGCCGCAACTGAATATGAGGGGTCAGTTGAAAAAACAAATATCGCTAATACAGATCAGTGCTTACCGTTAGGGTGAGATGTGGGGGTACAGCGGCTGAGACGCGGTATGCCACCGCTTGTCATGGAGCGCTGAGATGTGTGTGCTGCTGGTATAAGAAGCCAAAGCAGCGTGGGGTCCGGACCGGAAGTGAGGCGGCGTGCGTGTCATCAGAGTGATTATGCGTTCCAACACAGAAACCAGTATGGTGGTTGGCAAAAAAAAAAATGCCTTTGTATAACACAGGCGCCATATTGTGATTGGAAAGAAGCAGATTGGTGTTAGTGACAATACATAATAGCGGAAGGGTGAATAGATCATCCTGACTCTGGATGGTGAAAAGAATTTGACGATTAGATGTAAAAATCTGCTTCTTCCAATCCCCAATCACTTCATATCATCCGGCCACAACATCGCGCAACTAAAATACCAGGTCATTGAACATATACAAAACCATTATTTCGCTTAATTTCACAATATCGTTCCCAGGTTATCTCACACTACTATCACCTGGTCTATTAATGCCAGTTACTGGTACGTATATCTCTGTTGCCTATAAATTCTGGTCTCCACATAGGGGTTGGTATACACCTCTAAATGCATATATTTCCTATGTTACCTATCTGAAGAGATAACAATGGATGTTTTTGAGCATTATATGTTAATGTAAATCTCCTATTCGCTCACGATTATACAATATGTCTACATATATTATATATATATCTGTATATACTTATTTTTATGCCCAACTTATTTTGTTTTTGTTTCTATACATTTTGTTCTGCATTATAGTACATTGAGGAAGGTCGTGTTTCAGACCGAAACGTCTGTATGTACTGGCTTTTGAATTTTAAATAAATCACTATCACAAAATCATATTGGTGTGTGCCGAGACTATATTATATCACTAAACGGATTGGGATCCTTCTCAGGCACCACTATTTTCTCTACAGTAGTGCCAAAGATATTATTCACAATTATTTTTTTGTTTGGCCGGGTTCACACAGTAAGGATCCTTTCCATTATATGTAAACTTGCTGCTGAGCACACTCCTGTGAACTTTTGCCTAAAATCAAGCAATCATGAGTGTTTTCATTTTGCCAAAATCGACGATCTGCCCTTTGTGAAGCTGTTATGTTTCAATATGCATCATACAACTAAAAATGTCAACCCATATACAATGGCGAATTCCGCATCTATGACTGTATCGACCCAACTTATAGTACAGAGATTGAAGTCCACAAATCCCCTCACCGATGGCTGCTTACACCCAGTGCCTGCAGGTCACTGATCAGGGAGGCCGTCTGTTCCTCTGCCACCAGCATCCGCTGCTCCAGCACAGAGAAGGTTTCGGGGGCGGTGGGAAGGATAGCGAGTGGAGGGATCACTGGTCGTTGATCCATTGCCTGTGTACAGGAAGGAAAATGACATCAGCTGACAATTATATGACAAGCTCCACTACAGACCAAGCGGTGTCATTGTAGCTCACTGTGTATATAATGGGCTTCAAATGCCCTGGAAATAGAAAATAGATACAATGATGCTGAACGGGTTTCCACCATTCTCTGTTGTCTCCTATAAGACAATGTTTACAAGAACGATTTAGAGCTGGAGCCTGGTGTGTAAAGAACGAGCAGCAAAGTGAATGAGAATTTAGAAACCCGTTCCTGTTCGCAGTGCCTCGTCCTAGGCCACTGGTCAGAGACTGACAGCAGGGTCATGGGATGGCGACACTGGAAAGCATTGCGACAAGGAAGTAAGCAGGAGGCAACAGGGGCCAGAGTCACGTGGAGTGGGCATGGCGGGCACTGTGAAAGAGTCCTGGTTTAACCTTTTACAGGGAAACTGTCATCTCCCCAAGCACTATTAACCTGCAGATATAGGGGTAATCTGCAGGGCAATAGTGTTCTGCAGCTTCCCAGTTACCGGGAGTAGATTAAAGGGAACCTGTCACCAGGTTTTGCCGATATAAGATGCGGCCACCGTCTTTCAGGGCTTATCTACAGCATTCTATAATACTGTAGATAAGCCCCCGATCCGACCTGCAAGATAAGAAAAATAAGTTTTATTATACTAACCTGCTGCGTGATCCGGTCCGATGGGTGTCGTAGGTCCGGGTCCCGGCGCCTCCCATCTTCTTGCGAAGCCGCCCTCCTGCTTGCTTCATGGCTCCCCAGCATTGCGCACCTGCACAGGCGTACTTATCTGTCCTGTTGAGGGCAAAGCAAAATACTGCAGAGAGCAGGCACTGGGAAAGGTCAGAGAGGCCCAGCGCACTGCAGTACTCTGCTCTCAACAGGACAGATAAGTACGCCTGCATAGGAGAGTGATGCCGGGAGCCATGAAGCAAGCAGAGGGCGGCATTGCACGTAGATGGGAGGTGCCGGACCAAGACCAGCAACACCCATCGGCCTGGATCACGCAGCAGGTGAGTATAATAAAGCTTATTTTTCTTATCTTGCAGGTTGGATCGGGGCTTATCTGCAGTATTATAGAATGCTGTAGATAAGCCCTGAAAGGCAGTGGCAGTAACTCGTATCGCCCAAACCTGTGACAGGTTCACTTTTAGGGTATTTCACGTAGGAACGCTGCGTGTTTGCGCTGTGCGTGGCGCAGCGCCAAACACCAGGTCCAGATGTTACAGCATAGTGAGGGATTTCAAGAATCCTCCCCATGCGTACAAAGCAGTGCAACTCGTAAACACTGGCGTTTTAGACCGCAGCGTCTGCGTATTGCGGCCGGTGCTCGCGCAACAAATTAACAGGCTAGTACCGCGCTCTTCCGAGGGCCGAGTGTCTGAACACCGAAGATGCGTCAGAAGGGGGCTTAGCGGGGGAATTCCTCTAAGCTAGGTTCCGCCTGAAATCTTGAAATCCCTAGCTGTAAATTGGACGTGGGTGCCGGCCACCAAGCGCAACACGCAGCGTTCCTGACGGGAAACTCACCTTATGTCTCCTCAGGACCTTCGCTTCAGTGTCTACAAAGTCGCTTCAGCATTCGAGTTATTACAGCTGCGATGGAAAGCGGACGTAGACGAATAACACTCTCTTCCTGCAGCGAGCAGTTTTAGAACGCTACTAACCTACAGATTAACCCTATATAGGCAGGTGAGTAGCATTTACGGACATGACAGCTTTTCTTTAAGTTTTCACGGACATGTGCTTCAAATACAAGCATCTATCACGTCAGTGACATAACTTGATCAGCACCTCGTATCATGTGGATAGCTGATAACTTTCAGATCGTGTGCAGGTCAAACTGCAGGAAACCCCACTGATCCGGAGAAATGTCTCCAGAAGGGAGAGGTGGCCGTTCCATTTATTACCTATATACCTTCCAGGAAAAGCAGAGCTTCGTGCCCCCCACACGTTGGAGCAATGCTGGAGAACCTGCTGATTTTAGCTAGACAGCTCATCTAAAGGACGTAACTAACACTGATGTTTACATGTCTGCGGATCTGCGGCCGTGCTGGAGTGGCGCTTTATTAGCCTGCTTAGACTGGCCGCCTTCACCTTCCAGTGCGCACAGAACAATCAGTAATAGATTGTTCTGTACACATAGACTGCAATTGTCCTCGGCAGCACATCTATATACACGATGTGCTGCCAAGAATGATGATTATAAGCCTGCTCAAGAAAAAAAAAGTTTCACCCTAGGAACAAGTGCTTTACTCGTTCGATGAATTATTGCTCGTTTACACCGCACGATTGTCAGAAAATGAGCATCTCTGATAAATGTGCAGGGTAAGTGCAGCCGGTGTATGGAGAGCTGGGGGCTCTGTGTAGCAGTCATATACCGCGGCGGTGTCCGAGCGCGTCACTAGCAGAAAAGAGAATAAAGCGCAGATAAACAGCACAGTCATTAACGATCAGTAATCCCCCAGAGAGAGGCACCCAGCACACAACCAGAAATCGCCAGACTCTGCTCAATGACACAGAGGTGCGACCGATCACAAGAACGATGACAGCAAAGCAGCCGCCATCATAGACTTACAGCAGCAGAAGGTTCCGCGACGTGCGCACTACTGACACTTCTCCTCCTGATACATAAGCGGCTTCTGACGTCTGAGCTCATAATGCTCCCGCAGTCTTTCTTGCGTCGTTACCTTGGAGATACAGCCGCTTCTTCCTTCAAACTGTCCCGCTGTAAAGGGAGTCTCCAGCGCGCATGCTCAAACAAGAGCAGAGACTGAGATTTCCACTTCAGGAGGTTGTCGCTAGAGGGAAAGAAGAGCTTCTCTTATGTCTACTTAGTGGCTTCACAAACATGGCGGACGCATACCGCTCTCTAGTCTGTGTGTGCTCTGCAGCTTGGCCACGTTCATTCATTTTCTTTAGTGGATATTGTTTCCAAAGAAAATGTGATGAGCTCACCCATCACAGGAATCAGCCGTGAAAGCAAATGTAACTTCTTACTAAAGGAGCACACCAGCACACAACTTGTTTTTCTTTTTGATCTTGGCGTTTTACTGAAGCCGGAATCTGACCCCATTCACCTGTACGGCACCGCAATGTAGCTGCAGCGCAGAGCGGTCTGGGGCGCTCCATGCAGCGCCATGTCTCCTCTGATGTAGATACCGCAGCGCCATGTCTCCTCTGATGTATATACCGCAGCGCCATGTCTCCTCTGATGTATATACCGCAGCGCCATGTCTCCTCTGATGTAGATACCGCAGCGCCATGTCTCCTCTGATGTATATACCGCAGCGCCATGTCTCCTCTGATGTATATACCGCAGCACCATGTCTCCTGTGATGTATATACCGCAGCGCCATGTCTCCTCTGATGTATATACCGCAGCGCCATGTCTCCTCTGATGTATATACCGCAGCACCATGTCTCCTGTGATGTATATACCGCAGCGCCATGTCTCCTGTGATGTAGATACCGCAGCGCCATGTCTCCTTGATGTATATACCGCAGCACATGTCTCCTGTGATGTATATACCGCAGCATCATGTCTCCTCTGATGTATATACCGCAGCGTCATGTCTCCTTGATGTATATCCCGCAGCGCCATGTCTCCTCTGATGTATATACCGCACGCATCATGTCTCCTCTGATGTATATACCGCAGCGCCATGTCTCCTCTGATGTTATACCGCAGCGCTATGTCTCCTCTGATGTATATACCGCAGCGCCATGTCTCCTGTATGTATATACCGCAGCGCCTGTCCCTGTGATGTATAACCGCAGCGCATGTCTCCTGTGATGTATATACCGCAGATCATGTCTCCTCTGATGTATTACCGCAGCGCCATGTCTCCTCTGATGTATATACCGCAGCATCATGTTCCTGTGATGTATATCCCGCAGCATCATGCTCCTCTGATTATATCCCGCAGCGCATGTCTCCTCTGATGTATATACGCAGCGCCATGTCTCCTCTGATGTATATACCGCAGCGCATGTCCCTCTATTATATACCCGCCCCCGTATCTCTCTGATGTATAACCGCAGCGCCATGTCTCCTCTGATATATATACCAGGCCCCCGTATCTCCCTGATTATATACCGCAGCGCTATGTCTCCTCTGATGTTACCCGCACGCCATGTCTCCCTGATATATTACCGCAGCGCCATGTCTCCTCTGATGTCTAACGCAGCGCATGTCTCCTGATGTCTATACCGAGTGCCATGTCTCCTCTGATGTATATACCGCGCGCCTGTCTCCTCTGATGTATACGCGCGCCATGTCTCTCTGAGATATACCACGCCCGATCTCCTGATGAATACCGCAGCGCCATGTCTCCTTGATGTCTATACCGCACGCCATGTCTCCTCTGATAATTACCACGGCCCCCGTATCTCCTCTGATGTTATACCGCAGCGCATGTCTCCTCTGAGTATATCCCGCACGCCATGTCTCCTCTGATTATATACCGCAGCGCCATGTCTCTGTGAGTATTACGCAGGCATGTCCCTTGATGTCTATACCGCAGCGCATGTCTCCTCTGATGTATTACGCAGCGCCATGTCTCTCTGATGTCTATACCGCAGCGCCTGTCTTCTCTGATGTATATACCACGGCCCCCGTATCTCCTCTGATGTATATACCGCAGCGCCATGTCTCCTCTGAGTCTATACGCAGCGCCATGTCTCCTCTGTATATATACCACGCCCCGTACTCCTCTGATGTATAACCGCAGCGCCAGTCTCCTTGATGTCTAACCGCAGCGCCATGTCTCCTGTGATGTATTTACTGCGCGCCATGTCTCCTCTGATGTATTACCGCAGCACATTCCCTCTATGTATATACCGCACACATGTCCTCTGATGTAATACGCAGCGCCATGTCTCCTCTGTGTATATACCTCAGCGCCATGTCTCCTCTGATGTTTACCGCAGCGCCATGTCTCCTCTGATAATACCGCAGCACCATGTCCCTGTGATGTAATACCGCAGCGCCAGTCTCCTGTGATGTATATACCGCAGCGCCATGTCTCCTGTGTGTATATACCGCACGCCATGTCCCTGTATGTATATACCGCAGCGCCTGTCTCCTGTGAGTATATACCGCAGCGCCATGTCTCTCTGATGTATATACCGCAGCGCATGTCTCCTCTGATGTTATCCGCACCCCATGTCTCCTCTGATGTATATACCGCAGCGCCAGTCTCCTCTGATGATATACCGCAGCGCCATGTCTCCTCTGATGTATATACCGCAGCACCATGTCTCCTGTGATGTATATACCGCAGCGCCATGCTCCTGTGATAATACCGCAGCGCCATGTCTCCTGTGTGTATACCGCACGCCATGTCTCCTGTTGTATATACGCACCATGTCCTGTGATGTATATCCGAGCGCCATCCCTCTGATGTATTCGCGCGCCATGCTCCTCTGATGTAAACCGCAGCACATGTCTGATGTATATACCGCAGCCCATGTCTCTGATGTATATACCGCAGCATCATGTCTCCTGTGATGTATATCCCGCAGCGCCATGTCTCCTTGATGTATATACCGCAGCGCCATGTCTCCTCTGATGTAGATACCGCAGCGCCATGTCTCCTCTGATGTAGATACCGCAGCGCCATGTCTCCTCTGATGTATATACCGCAGCGCCATGTCTCCTCTGATGTATATACCGCAGCGCCATGTCTCCTCTGATGTATATACCGCAGCACCATGTCTCCTCTGATGTATATACCGCAGCGCCATGTCTCCTCTGATGTATATACCGCAGCGCCATGTCTCCTGTGATGTATATACCGCAGCGCCATGTCTCCGTGATGTATATACCGCAGCGCCATGTCTCCTGTGATGTATATACCGCAGCGCCATGTCTCCTGTGATGTATATACCGCAGCATCATGTCTCCTTGATGTATATACCGCAGCGCCATGTCTCCTTGATGTATTACCGCAGCCCATGTCTCCTCTGATGTCTATACCGCAGCGCCATGTCTCCTTGATGTTATACCGCAGCGCCATGCTCCTCTGATGTATTACCGCAGCCTGTCTCTATGTTATACCTCTGAGTTCCTTGATTTACCGCAGCGCCATGTACTCCTCTGATGTCTATACCGCAGCGCCATGTTCCTCTGATGTATATACCGCAGCCCATGTCTCCTTGATGTTATACCGCAGCGCATGTCTCCTCTGATGTCTATACCGCAGCGCCATGCTCCTTGATGTTATACCGCAGCGCCATGTCTCCTCTGATGTTATACCGCAGCCATGCCCTCTGATGTTATACCGCAGCGCCATGTTCCTTGATGTTATACCGCACCCATTCTCCTTGATGTATATACCGCAGCCCATGTCTCTGATGTATATACCGCAGCGCCATGTCCCCTGTGATGTTATACCGCAGCCATGTTCTCATGATAGGGTTCTAGTTTACCGCAGCGCATGTCTCTCTGATGTATTACGCGCTCATGTCTCCTGTGTTATATCCAACGCCAGCTCCTTGATGCTAACGCAGCGCATGTCTCCTCTGATGTATATACCGCAGCCCAGTCTCCTTGATGTTATACCGCAGCGCATGTTCCTTGATGTATCCGCACGCCTGTCTCCTTGTGTTATACCGCAGCGCATGTCTCTTGAGTTATACCGAGCGCCATGTCCTGATGTTATACGCAGCGCATGTCTCCTTGATGTATTACGCAGCCCATGTCTCTCTGATGTTTAGCCGCAGCCCTTATCTATGGTCTCCTGTGATGTTATACCGCGCCAGTCTCTGATGTACCGCAGCGCCATGTTCCTCTGATGTATATACGCAGCCCATGTCTCCTCTGATGTTATACCGCAGCCATGTTCCTTGTGTATATACCGCAGCGCCATGTCTCCTTGATGTTTACGCAGCGCCATGTTCCTTGATGTATATACCGCAGCCCATGTCTCTGATGTTTACCGCAGCGCCATGTCTCTTATGTTATACCGCAGCCATTCTTGATGTTATACCGCAGCGCCATGTTCTCTGATGTTATACCCAGGCCATGTCTCCTTGATGTATATACCCAGCGCATGTCTCCTCTGATTTATACCGCACCATTCTCCTCTGATGTTAACCGCAGCGCCATGTCTCTGATGTTATACCCAGCGCCATGTCTCCTGATTATATACCGCAGCGCCATGTCTCTATTTATACGCAGCGCCATGTCTCCTCTGATGTTATACCGCAGCGCCATGTCTCCCTGATGTATATCGCACGCCATGTCTCCTCTGAGTTATAGCAGCATGCCATGTTTCCCATCTCTTGATGTTATACGAGCGCCATGTCTCCTTGATGTCATACCGCAGCGCATGTCTCCTTGAGTTATACCGAGGCATGTCTCCTTATGTAACCACGCCAGTTCTTGATGTATTACTGCAGCGCATGTTCCTCTGATGTTATACCGCAGCGCCATGTCTCCTCTGATGTTATACCCGGCCCATGTCTCCTGTGATGTATATACGCAGCGCCATGTCCTGATGTATATACCGCAGCGCCATGTCTCCTCTGATGTATATACCGCAGCGCCATGTCTCCTCTGATGTATATACCGCAGCCCCCATGTCTCCTGTGATGTATATACCGCAGCGCCATGTCTCCTGTGATGTATATACCGCAGCGCATGTCTCCTGTGATGTATATACCGCAGCCCATGTCTCCTGATTTTATACCGCACGCTGTCTCCGTGAGTATATACCGCAGTGCCATGTCTCTGATGTATATACCGCAGCGCCATGTCTCCTCTGATGTCTATACCCAGGCCATGTCTCCTGTGATGTATTACCACAGCGCCATGTCTCCTCTGATGTATATACCGCAGCGCCATGTCTCCTCTGATGTTATACGCAGCGCCATGTCTCCTCTGTTATATACCACGGCCCCATTCTCCTCTGATGTATATCCCGCAGCGCCATGTCTCCTCTGATTATATACCACGGCCCCATATCTCCTCTGATGTATATACCGCAGCGCCATGTCTCCTCTGATGTCTATACCGCAGCGCCATGTCTCCTGTGATGTATTACTGCAGCGCCATGTCTCCTCTGATGTATATACCGCAGCGCCATGTCTTCTCTGATGTATATACCGCAGCGCCATGTCTCCTCTGATGTATATACCACGGCCCCCGTATCTCCTTGATGTATATACCGCAGCGCCATGTCTCCTCTGATGTATATACCGCAGCTTCATGTCTCCTGTGATGTATATACCACAGCGCCAAGTCTCCTGTGATGTCTATACCGCAGCGCATGTCTCCTCTGATGTATATACGCAGCTCCATGTCTCCTCTGATGTATATACCGCAGCGCCATGTCTCCTTGATGTATATACCGCAGCGCCATGTCTCCTGTGATGTATATACCGCAGCGCCATGTCTCCTCTGAGTCTATACCGCAGCGCCATGTCTCCTCTGATGTTATACCGCAGCGCCATGACTCCTCTGATTATACCGCAGCCCATGTCTCTCTGATGTATACCGCGGCCATGTCTCCTTGATGTTATACCCAGCGCCAAGTCTCCTTGATGTTAACCGCAGCGCCATGTCTCCTGTGATGTATACGCAGCTCATGTCTCCTCTGATGTCTATACCGCAGCGCCATGTCTCCTCTGATGTCTATACCGCAGCGCCATGCTCCTCTGATGTTATACCGCAGCCCATGTCTCCTCTGATGTATTACCGCAGCGCCATGTCTCCTGTGTTATACCGCAGCGCCATGTCTCCTGATGTATATACCGCACCATTCTCCTGATGTTATACCGCAGCGCCATGTCTCTGATGTATATACCGCAGTGCCATGTCTCCTTGATGTATATACCGCAGCGCATGTCTCCTCTGATGTTATACCACGCCATCTCCGTTCCCTCTGATGTATACCGCAGCGCCATGTCTCCTCTGATGTATATACCGCAGCCTCATGTCTCCTTGATGTATATACCGCAGCGCCATGTCTCCTTGATGTATATCGCAGCGCCATGTCTCCTCTGATGTTATACCGCAGCCCATGCTCCTCTGATGTATATACCGCAGCGCCATGTCCTCATGTTGTGATATATACCGCAGCGCCATGTCTCCTCTGATGTTATACCGCACGCCATGTCTCCTTGATGTCTATACCGCAGCGCCATGTCTCCTTGATGTTATACCGCAGCGCCATGTCTCCTCTGATGTTATACCGCAGCGCCATGTCTCCTTGATGTATATACCGCAGCGCCATGCTCCTCGATGTCTATACCGCAGCGCCATGTCTCCTCTGATGTTATACCGCAGCGCCATGTCTCCTTGATGTTATACCGCAGCGCCATGTCTCCTTGATGTATATACCGCAGCCCATGTCTCCTCTGATGTATATACCGCAGCGCCATGTTCCTCTGATGTATATACCGCAGCCCATGTCTCCTGTATGTATTATACCGCAGCGCCATGTCTCCTTGATGTATATACCGCAGCGCCATGTCTCCTCTGATGTATATACGCAGCGCCATGTCTCCTCTGATGTTATACCGCAGCGCCATGTCTCCTGTGATGTATATACCGCAGCGCCATGTCTCCTCTGATGTTATAACCGCAGCGCCATGCTCCTCTGATGTCTATACCGCAGCGCCATGTCTCTCTGATGTATATACCGCAGCGCCATGTCTCCTCTGATGTATATACCGCAGCGCCATGTCTCCTCTGATGTTATACCGCAGCGCCATGTCTCCTCTGATGTATATAACCGACAGCGCCATGTCTCCCTGATGTCTATACCGCAGCGCCATGTCTCCTCTGATGTAATACCGCAGCGCCATGTCTCCTCTGATGTATATACCGCAGCGCCATGTCTCCTCTGATGTATATACCGCACGCCATGTCTCCTCTGATGTATATACCGCAGCGCCATGTCTCCTCTGATGTATATACCGCAGCGCCATGTCTCCTTGATGTATTACCGCAGCGCCATGTCTCCTCTGATGTATATACCGCAGCGCCATGTCTCCTCTGATGTCTATACCGCAGCGCCATGTCTCCTTGATGTATATACCGAGCGCCATGTCTCCTCTGATGTATTACCGCAGCGCCATGTCTCCTCTGATGTATATACCGCAGCGCCATGTCTCCTTGATGTATATACCGCAGCGCCATGTCTCCTGATGTTATACCGCAGCGCCATGTCTCCTTGATGTATATACCGCAGCGCCATGTCTCCTCTGATGTATATACCGCAGCGCCATGTCTCCTCTGATGTATATACCGCAGCGCCATGTCTCCTTGATGTATATACCGCAGCCCATGTCTCCTTGATGTATATACCGCAGCGCCATGTCTCCTGATGTATATACCGCAGCGCCATGTCTCCTGTGATGTATATACCGCAGCGCCATGTCTCCTTGATGTATATACCGCAGCGCCATGTCTCCTCTGATGTTATACCGACAGCGCCATGTCTCCTTGATGTATATACCGCAGCGCCATGTCTCCTCTGATGTATATACCGCAGCGCCATGTCTCCTCTGATGTCATATACCGCAGCGCCATGTCTCCTCTGATTATATACCGCAGCGCCATGTCTCCTCTGATGTATATACCGCAGCGCCATGTCTCCTCTGATGTATATACCGCAGCCCCATGTCTCCTTGATGTATATACCGCAGCGCCATGTCTCCTCTGATGTATATACCGCAGCGCCATGTCTCCTGTGATGTTATACCGCAGCGCCATGTCTCCTGTGATGTATATACCGCAGTGCCATGTCTCTCTGATGTATATACCGCAGCGCCATGTCTCCTCTGATGTATATACCACGGCCCCGTATCTCCTTGATGTATATACCGCAGCGCCATGTCTCCTCTGATGTTATATACCGCAGCTTCATGTCTCCTGTGATGTATATACCACAGCGCCAAGTCTCCTGTGATGTCTATAACCGCAGCGCCATGTCTCCTCTGATGTATATACCGCAGCTCCATGTCTCTCTGATGTAATTACCGCAGCCATGTCTCCTGTGATGTAATACCGCAGCGCCATGTCTCCTGTGATGTTATATACCGCAGCGCCATGTCTCCTCTGAAGTCTATACCGCAGCGCCATGTCTCCTCTGATGTATATACCGCAGCGCCATGTCTCCTCTGATGTAATGTACGGCCATGCAGTCATTCCAAGTCTTCTCCTGATGTATATACACAGCGCCAAGACTCCTGTGCATAGCACCCATGATTCCTGTGATGTATATACCACAGCGCAGTCTCCTTGTGATGTCTATACCGCAGCGCCATGTTCCTCTGATGTATTAGCCGCAGCTCCATGTACTCCTCTGAGTCCTAACCGCAGGCCATGTCTCCTCTGATGTATATACCGCAGCCATGTCTCCTCATGATGTTATAACCGCAGCGCCATGTCTCCTCTGATGTCATATACCGCAAGCTCCATATCTCCTCTGATTCTATACCGCAGCGCCAATGTCCCTCTGATGTTATACGCAGCCCATGATCTCCCTGATTACTACCAGCGCATGTCTCCTTGAGCTAAGGGCCATGTCTCTGAATGTATATACCGCAGGCCTGTTCCTCTGATGTTATACCCAGACGACCATGTTCCTCTGATGTATAACCGCAGCGCCATGTTCTCTGATGTATATACCGCAGCGCCATGTCTCCTTGATGTATATACCCAGCGCCATGTCTCCTCTGATGTTATACCGCATGCGCCATGTCTCCTCTGATGGTATATACGCAGCGCCATGTCTCCTCTGATGTTATACCGCAGCGCCATGTCTCCTCTGATGTATATACCGCAGCGCCATGTCTCCTCTGATGTATATACCGCAGCGCCATGTCTCCTCTGATGTGTATACCGCAGCGCCATGTCTCCTCTGATGTCTATACGCAGCGCATGTCTCCTGTGATGTATATACCGAAGCGCCATGTCTCCTCTGATGTTATACCCAGCGCCATGTCTCCTGTGATGTATTTACCTGCAGCGCCATGTCAATTCAATTCAATTCAAAGAAGCTTTATTGGCAGGACTAAATACACGTTAGTTTTGCCAAAGCAAGTGTACAAAAGGGAATAGGGATAGGGAGGTGGGATGGGACAGATCTAGGTAGGGGTTATTGAAGTCCATGGCATAGGGAGGGGTGATGGGGGCGCAGATCCGGGGTAGGGGCTATAGAAGTCCATGGCATAGGGATGTCTCCTCTTATGTATATACCGCAGCGCCATGTCTCCTCTGATGTATATACCACGGCCCCCGTATCTCCTCTCATGTACACTATGTTCCAAATTATTATGCAAATGATATTTTTCTCTGATTTTCCTAAGTGGTCGGTGCAAATGACAGTCAGTTTAATAAAAGTCATCACCCGTTAGAGTATACATCGAATTTTATTGAAGAAACCTCCCAATGATAACAGTATAATCTCCAAAATGGAAAAAAAATCAAAATGCACTGTTCCAAATTATTAGGCACAGTAGAATTTCTGATTCTGAACATTTGATCTGTTTTAAAGAACTGAAAATGCTCATTTGTGGAATTTGCAGCATTAGGAGGTCACATTCACTGAACAAAAAAGCTACTTAACTCCAAAACATCCTAACAGGCCAAGTTACATGTTAACATAGGAACCCTTCTTTGATATCACCTTCACAATTCTTTCATCCATTGAACTTGTGAGTTTTTGGAGAGTTTTCTTCTTGTATTTCTTTGCATGAAGCCTCCCAGAGCTGCTGTTTTGATGTGAACTGCCTCCCACCCTCATAGATATTTTGCTTGATGATACTCCAAAGGTTCTCTATAGGGTTGAGGTCAGGGGAAGATGGTGGCCACACCATAAATTTATCTCCTTTTATGCCCATAGCAGCCAATGACTCAGAGGTATTCTTTGCAGCATGAGATGGTGCATTGTCATGCATGAAGATGATTTTGCTCCTGAAGACACGTTTCTGCTTTTTATACCATGGAAGAAAGTTGTCAGTCAGAAACTCTACATACTTTAGTCATTTTCACACCTTCAGGAACCTTAAAGGGCCCTACCAGCTATTTCCCTATGATTCCGGCCCAAAACATGACTCCACCTCCTTGATTACGTCGCAGCCTTGTTGGGACATGGTGGTCATCCACCAACCATCCACTACTCCATCCATCTGGACCATCCAGGGTTGCTCGACACTCATCAGTAAACAAGACTGTTTGAAAATTAGTCTTCATGTATGTCTGGGCCCACTGCAACCGTTTCTGCTTGTGAGCACTGTTTAGGGGTGGCCGAATCGTAGGTTTATGCACCACAGCAAGCCTTTGAAGGATCCCACACCTTGTAGTTTGAGGGACTCCAGAGGCATCAGCAGCTTCAAATATCTGTTTGCTGGTTTGTAATGGCTTTTTAGCAGCTGCTCTCTTAATCCGATGAACTTGCCTGGCAGAAACCTTCCTCATTCTGCCTTTATCAGCACGAACACGTCTGTGCTCAGAATCAGCCACAAATCTCTTAACAGTACGATGATCACGCTTAAGTTTTCGGAAATATGTAATGTTTTCATCCCTTGACCAAGGCATTGCACTATTTGATGCTTTTCAGCAGCAGAGAGATCCTTGTTATTTCCCATGTTACTTGAAAACTCTGGCCTGCTTAATAGTGTGGAACATCCAGTTTTCTGTTATGTTTCGGCAGCTGAGGAGTGCAGGCAAAAAAGGCAATACACCAGAGAAGTTGGAATCTATGAGATTGCAGTACCCTGACTAACCACCACAACTAGAGGCAGCCGTGGAGCGTTCCTACGTTGGTCCTAGACGCCTCGTCACAGCCTGAGAAACTAACTACACCTAAAGATAGAAATAGGAAAGCTATCTGCCCCGGAGAAGAACCCCAAAGATAACAGAAAGCCCCCAAACATGTAATGGCGGTTAGACAAGATGAAATACTGACACAGAAAGAAAATAGTATGAGCAAACGCTGGGGCCCAAACTAACTAAATAGAAAAGGATAGAAAGGGTACTTACTGCAATCCCAGAAAACCCTGAAAAGCACCAACTCTACTAATTTCAAAAACACCTGAGATCACACGACCTCTACCACCTAAATTAGTTCTCTGGTGTAACAAAATCAAAACAGCAGCCACTGAAAAAACTGGAAAAAGCAAAAGTACAAACATAAGTGGCTGAACTAAACTGAGAGGGCAAAAGCCCCCGGAGGGGACCCTGAAGGCCCCCACAGAAGTGCAGGACAAAATGCAAAAATATAGCACAAAAACAAAAAGAAGAAAATGTCTTATCTGTTAGCAGGAGATGCAGACACGACACAGCAGGCTACAAGGGAAACAGGAATGAAGGATTCAGACCAGAACAATTGATCACCGGCAACCCTGATGGGAAGGTGACTCCCTTATATAAGACCAGTCAGTAACACCTGATTCCCAGTCCTCACAATCTTCACTGGACAGACCAGCACTGCTTGTAACCACCAGAGGGAGCCTCCGCTCAGAACCCATCTCAAACCCATTCACAACAGTACCCCCCCCTTGAGGAGGGGTCACCGAACCCTCATTTGAGCAACCAGGTCGGTCAGGATGAGCTCTATGATACGCACGGATAAGTCTCCTAGCATGGATGTCCGAAGCAAACACCCAAGAATTGTCTTCCTGACCATAACCTCTCCATTTAACCAAATACTGGAGTTTCCGTCTAGAAAAACGAGAATCTAATATTTTCTCAACCACATACTCCAGATTGCCCTCAACCAAAACAGGGTCAGGAGGCACAGCAGCAGGAACCACTGGCTCAACAAACCTCTTCAACAAGGACTTGTGGAACACGTTATGGATCTTAAATGTCCCTGGAAGAAGCAAACAAAAAGAAACAGGATTAATAATCTCCATGATCTTATAAGGTCCAATGAACCTAGGCTTAAATTTAGGAGATGCTACTCTCATAGGAATATTCTTTGAGGACAACCAGACCAAGTCCCCCACTTTAAACCGAGGACCATCAGTCCTATGCCGGTTAGCAAACCGCTGGGCCTTCTCCTGAGAGAGGGACAACCTCTCCACTACCTGGTCCCAAATCTGTTGCATACGCTCCACAACAGAGTCAACACCTGGACAGACAGAAGCCTCCGTCTGTCCCGAAGAAAATCAAGGGTGAAACCCAGAATTACAGAAAAACGGAGACATCAAAATGGCAGAGCTAGCCCTATTATTAAGAGCAAACTCAGCCAAAGGCAAAAAAGAGACCCAGTCATCCTGATCAGCAGACACAAAGCATCTTAGATAAGTCTCCAATGTCTGGTTTGTTCTCTCAGTTTGACCATTGGTCTGAGGATGAAATGCCGAGGAGAAAGACAATTGAACACCCAGTTTAGAACAAAAAGTCCTCCAAAATCTGGAAACAAACTGGACTCCTCTGTCAGACACAATGTTCTCAGGAATGCCGTGTAAACGAACCACGTGCTGAAGGAACAACGGCACCAATTCAGAGGAGGAAGGCAACTTAGGTAATGGCACAAGATGTATCATTTTGGAAAACCTATCACAAATAACCCAGATGGTGGTCATTCTCTGAGAAACAGGAAGGTCGGAAATGAAATCCATAGAGATATGGGTCCATGGTCTCTTGGGCACAGGCAATGGCATCAACAAACCACTAGAGCGAGAGCAAGGCTTGGAGCGAGAGCAAGTCCCGCAGGACTGCACAAATTCCCTGACATCACGAGACAAGGTAGGCCACCAAAAGGACCGACTAACCAAGTCTCTGGTACCAAAAATTCCGGGATGCCCAGCCAATGCGGAACAATGAATCTCAGACATCACACTCTTTTTCCACTGGTCCGGGACAAACAATTTTCCAACGGGGCAGCACTCGGGCCTATCCTCCTGACACCCCTCCAGAGCAAGTCTCAAATTGGGCGAGATGGCGGAAAGAACTACACCCTCTTTCAAAATAACAGAAGGATCAGATAACTCAGGAGAGTCCGCAAGGAAACTCCTCGAGAGGGCATCCGCCTTAACATTCTTAGTGCCAGGAAGAAAGGAAACCACAAAATTAAAACGTGTGAAAAACAAGGCCCACCTGGCCTGTCTAGGATTGAGTCGCTTGGCAGATTCCAGATAGACCAGATTCTTATGGTCCGTAAGGACCACCACCTGATGTTTGGCTCCCTCCAGCCAATGTCTCCACTCTTCAAAAGCCCACTTCATGGCCAATAACTCCCGATTACCCACGTCATAATTACGTTCAGTAGGAGAAAATTTTCGAGAGAAAAAGGCACAAGGGTTACTTTTAGAGGTCTCTGGATCTTTTTGGGACAAAACGGCACCTGCCCCAATTTCAGAGGCATCAACCTCCACCTGAAATGGCAGAGAAACATCAGGCTGCCGTAGAACAGGAGCAGAAGTGAATCTCTGCTTAAGTTCCTGAAATGCAGAGACTGCCTCAGGAGGCCAATTCACCACATCAGAACCCTTTCTGGTCAAATCAGTTAATGGTTTAACAATAACCGAGAAATTACCAATAAATTTACGATAAAAATTGGCAAAACCCAAAAATCTCTGAAGAGCCTTTAATGAAGTAGGTTGGACCCAATCACAGATGGCCTGAACCTTGACCGGGTCCATTTCAATAACAGATGGGGACAAAATGAATCCCAGAAATGAGATCCTCTGTACGCCAAAAAGACACTTTGATCCCTTCACATACAGAGCATTCTCTCTCAAAATCTGGAATACAGTTCGAACATGTTTCACATGAGAGTCGCAGTCATTAGAAAAAATCAAGATATCATCCAAATAAACAATCAGAAATTTGTCCACAAAATCCCTGAAAATGTCATTCATGAAGGACTGGAAGACGGAAGGAGCATTAGTGAGCCCAAAGGGCATCACTAGGTACTCAAAATGCCCTTCAGGGGTATTGAATGCCGTCTTCCATTCATCCCCGTGCTTAATGCGAATAAGGTTATACGCCCCCCTGAGGTCAAGTTTGGTAAACCAAGTAGCATTTTTCACCCTAGAAAACAGGTCAGAAATCAAGGGTAACGGGTATTGATATTTCACAGTAATATTGTTCAAGAGACGATAATCAATACACGGCCTTAATGAACCATCCTTTTTGGCCACAAAGAAAAAACCGGCACCTAAGGGTGAAGAGGATGGTCTGATATGACCCTTCTCCAATGATTCCTTGATATAAGACCGCATAGCGTCATGTTCAGGTACAGACAAGTTAAAAAGGCGACCTTTAGGGAATTTACTACCCGGCACTAATTCAATAGCGCAGTCATAGCTCCTATGGGGAGGCAAGGATGCAGATTTACTTTCGCTAAAACACATCAGAAAAATCAATCAAAAAGTCAGGAACATCCTGAGCCTGGGGGGAGGCAGAAAAAACAGGAGTGTGGGTATTAACACATTGGCAGCCCCAACTGGTTACAGACACAGATTTCCAATCCAAAACAGGATTATGAGACTGTAACCAAGGGAAACCCAGCACGATAATGTCATGCAGATTATACAGAACCAAAAATTTGCAGCACTCCTGGTGATCAGGTTCAACCCTCATTATCACCTGAGTAGAAAACTGGGGTTTATTCTCAGCCAAAGGGGTAGAATCGATCCCCAGTAGGGGAATAGACTTCTGTAGGGGTATCAAGGGAAACCCACAACGTTTAGCAAAATCATAATCCATCAGGTTAATAGCTGCTCCAGAATAAACGAAAGCCTGAGCAGAAAATGAGGACAGAGAGCATATCAGAGTGACAGTTAATAAAAACTTAGTCTGAACACTACCCAAGACAACTGAGCGTGCAAAACGTCTTCCCCGCTTAGGGCAGACTGAAATAGCATAAGAGGCATCACCACAGTAGAAACATAACCCATTGCGCTTTCGAAACTCATGACGCTGTGCCCCAGACACCACTCTATCACACTGCATGGGTTCAGAAGCTGGTTCACAAGGCAACACCATACCACGCATACTTCTCCGCTCACGCAAACGTCTGTCAATTTGAATCGCTAATGACATAGAATCATTGAGACCAGAGGGGACAGGGAATCCCACCATAACATCCTTTACATTATCTGACAGACCCTTCCGGAAAAGGGCTGCCAAAGCGTCGTCATTCCATTTGGTCAGGACTGCCCACCTACGGAATCTCTGACAGTATAACTCAGCGTCATAAAGCCCCTGATTTAATGCCAACAAGGCTTTTTCAGCTTGATCAGTGACATTAGGCTCATCGTACAATAACCCCAAAGCCTGAAAAAATGCATCAACATCACTCAAAACAGGATCCCCAGGTGTCAGGGAAAAAGCCCAATCCTGAGGATCGCCGCGCAGGAGAGAGATGATAATTTGAACCTGCTGCGCTGCGTTCCCTGAGGACTTAGATTTTAAGGCAAAAAACAATTTACAATTATTTTTGAAATTCTGAAACTTAGCTCGATCCCCTAAAAACAAATCTGGCATGGGAATCCTAGGTTCCACAACAGGCAACCCAGCAAGATAGATAGCAATACTCCGAACCTCAGCGGCAAGCTGATCCATATGGCCAGACAACTGTGCAAACTCCATTGAGAGAAAAGATCCTCCCCAGCACCCAGAGATACAGAGGGAAAAAAAAAAACAAACAGAAAAATATCTCTGACAACTCTGACAACCTTTTTTCTTTCACAATATTTTTTCCCTTCTGTGAGTACCATACAATTTTCAATTTTTAGGCCGGTGATACTGTTATGTTTCGGCAGCTGAGGAGTGCAGGCAAAAAAGGCAATACACCAGAGAAGTTGGAATCTATGAGATTGCCGTACCCTGACTAACCACCACAACTAGAGGCAGCCGTGGAGCGTTCCTACGTTGGTCCTAGACGCCTCGTCACAGCCTGAGAAACTAACTACACCTAAAGATAGAAATAGGAAAGCTATCTGCCCCGGAGAAGAACCCCAAAGATAACAGAAAGCCCCCAAACATGTAATGGCGGTTAGACAAGATGAAATACTGACACAGAAAGAAAATAGTATGAGCAAACGCTGGGGCCCAAACTAACTAAATAGAAAAGGATAGAAAGGGTACTTACTGCAATCCCAGAAAACCCTGAAAAGCACCAACTCTACTAATTTCAAAAACACCTGAGATCACACGACCTCTACCACCTAAATTAGTTCTCTGGTGTAACAAAATCAAAACAGCAGCCACTGAAAAAATGGAAAAAGCAAAAGTACAAACATAAGTGGCTGAACTAAACTGAGAGGGCAAAAGCCCCCGGAGGGGACCCTGAAGGCCCCCACAGAAGTGCAGGACAAAATGCAAAAATATAGCACAAAAACAAAAAGAAGAAAATGTCTTATCTGTTAGCAGGAGATGCAGACACGACACACAGCAGGCTACAAGGGAAACAGGAATGAAGGATTCAGACCAGAACAATTGATCACCGGCAACCCTGATGGGAAGGTGACTCCCTTATATAACACCAGTCAGTAACACCCGATTCCCAGTCCTCACAATCTTCACTGGACAGACCAGCACCGCTTGTAACCACCAGAGGGAGCCTCCGCTCAGAACCCATCTCAAACCCATTCACAACAGTTTTCCTTTTATTGGGCTCACATGGCAAACTAATTATCACAGGTATCTGAGATTGATTTCAGTGATCCAAAGAACCCTGAGACACAATACCATCAATGGGTTTCATTTACAAAAAAAAAAAAAAAACGCTATGACACTTAAAACCAATTTGCATAATAATTTGGAACATAGTTTATATACTGCGGCCCCATGTCTCCTGTGATGTATATACCGCAGCCCCCATGTCTCCTGTGATGTATATACCGCAGCCCCCGTATCTCTCATGTATATACTGCGGCCCCATGTCTCTTGTGATGTATATACCACAGCCCCCATGTCTCCTGTGATGTATATACAGCGGCCCCCGTGTCTCCTCTGATGTATATACTGCGGTTCCATGTCTCCTGTGATGTACATACCACAGCCCCCATGTCTCCTGTGATGTATATACAGCGGCCCCCGTGTCTCCTCTGATGTATATACTGTGGCCCCATGTCTCCTGTGATGTATATGCCGATTACTCTGGGCCTGTTTGATAGGATATAGTTCAAAACAATATATACACCTTGTCACAGATGTCACCTTAAGGCTGTTGTAATATATAGAGAGATACCAGAAAGGAGTAGAGCCCGTGCATTGGAAATACACTGAGTAAGGGGATAACTAGGCTGCTAAGCCTTCCTAATAGGCAAAATCTCAATTTGTCAGTTTTCCCGCCTCTCAGCGATGCTCCTGGCAACTCCCGTTCCCAGGGATGCCTTGCGACAATGACCCCAGATGACATAGCGGTCTTGCGTGATGCTACGTCATCTGAGGTCATTGTCGCCAGGCATCACTGGGAACGGGAGTTGCCGGGAGCATCGCGAGGACCAGGAAGGCTGAGGGGGCCACCGGAAGGTGAGAATATCACAATTTTTTATTTTTTTAATTATTTTTAACATTAGATCTTTGTACTATTGATGGGCATAGGCAAATCATAGATTTCCATAAATTAAGTTATGTTATGTATAATAATTAGAAATGACACAGGAAAAAAAGTATGAAGAAAGAGAAGTGCTAAAAGCCATGGAAAGTCATGGCACCAGATAAAATCTATCAGTAATTAGAAAGCAATCCTGCTACTTTGTGAAAAATAATATCAGCTCTTTCAACTGATGGCCTATAAAACAGTGTGTCATTACCAAGGTGCCACACAAGAAACATCTCATGATAGGTAAAACCGGTGAGTTGTCTCAAGACTATCTCAACCTTATTGCTGCAAAAGATACTGATGGCATTGAGTAAAGAAAACTTTCTAAACTACTGAAGGTCTCAGTGAGCACTGTTGGGGCAATAATTCAGAAGCAGAAAGAATATAATTTCAACATAAATCGGCCACAACCAGATGTTTAAACCTAAAACATTGTCACCGTGGCTACTCGGGACATACCTCTAGCCAAACACATAACCAAACCAGAAGAAAAGAAAGAACAATTAAATTATTCAAATTTAATCAAATAGCTGCCCCTACCTAGTAGTTGGGGTTTCATAAAAGGATGAGTATATAGATAAAATATCACACAATGAGAGGTATTTTAAACAAGATATATATCAATTTTATTAAAGCAATATAAATATACAATATATGAGACTTATGGACAAAGGTGCAATGGGAACAGGATGTAAAAACAGCTAATCAACTGTCATAAGGATGGAGGTAGACAGGAATGAGAAAGAAATACACACACTAGCCCTCCAGGCCGACAGTTATGCAGACATATTACTAATAAATAGATGAAGTATCATATAATTACCCCGCAAAAATGTGTGGCAAGGTAATCACTTGTTGGTAAGCCAAAATGAGGCCTCAGTGAATGGACATATGTGCGTCAGCAACCGTGCCCAAGATACTGAAATAAGGTCTATAGTGGGTTTATATAATGGTGAAATCACCAATGATTGTCACTAGAGACGAAGATGATTGGGCCTCCTGACGAAGCCGAGTGCGGTGAAACGCGCGTCGGGGCTGTCTCCCACTTCCCTCCTTACCGGACTTTATGCTCCCTGATCAATATGGCACAAGGTAATGGCTAAATATATGTGTTCTACTATAACTGTGGTTATGGATTGCTCCGACACCGTGGTAGCGGTAATTCCATTATGGAAACTATTTATGCCAGGACAATACATGGCCACATAAAATCTGACGTTTGAGTTTATATTGTCACGGGTGTGTCGCGGCGGAGATCGTCGCGATTGCACACCCTGACTTCGCACAGCTGAGTTTCTGGTGCTGGGTGTTTTTCAGCACTGAGGGAGTTAATTCTTTCTCTCTCGATGCTGGACAGACCAGCCTCGCCCAGCTGCGATTGATGTTTTGTTAATTAGCTTCCTTCATATACCTGCTGGTCTGCTGGGGAAGTTGCCGGTGAAAGCATTCATTCAGACCAGCAGAGCGGATCGTTTCTGAGAAGACTTAAGCTAAGAGTGCCTGTTGTGGTTTTTTCTCTCCTCGCTTATTGTTTATCTTCTTAACCTTTTGTGTTCCTCTGTAGTGGAAGTTTTGTATGCAAGGCAGTGTTTTCTTTACCCCCTGTCTGTCTCGTTTGTATTTGACTGTGTGTAAGCTGTTACCTGCCCATTCCCTGTGGTGGTAATCAGGGTCCTTCTCAGGACTAGATTACAGTGGTCAGGGATCTACAGGAGACAGGGTTACGCTGGCGGCCTGGACCTCTGTACCATTAACAGTACCTCCAGGTAGAGGGACTAGTCAGGACCCCAGTTCAGGGTCAGCATAGACCCCGGTCCACCTCTATCCTGAGACAGCGTTTCACGTGCACAGTATAGACCCACAATACATTGGATATTATGTCAGGTAAGACATTGCTGGCAGATTCTACGTATACATGTTGATATTTTCTATAATATGAAATATAGAATGTTGTCTCATTAGATATATGTTACTATCATAGAATATATCTGTTATACGTCGTGATATTTTCACCGGCCACTCTAAAAGATTCTCTCCAGCTACCATGGATCCAGTAGCCCAGTTAGCTCAGCAGTTGCAGAGTTCGTCCATGGAGCTGACGGACGTTAAGTCCAAGGTTTTGTACCCCCGGGAGCAAACCAGATCTGAACCTAAAGTGGCTCTCCCGGACAGGTTCACTGGTGGGCGGGACAAATTTTTTACCTTCCGGGAGGCATGTAAATTATATTTTCGGCTACGGCCTCGGTCTTCGGGGAGTGAAGACCAGAGGGTGGGAATTGTCATCTCGCTCTTACAAGGGGGCCCTCAATCCTGGGCGTTCTCTCTTCCTCCGGACTCCCCGGCTCTCCAGTCAGTAAATCGATTTTTTACAGCCCTGGGTCTGGTATATGATGACCCGGATCGGGTCTCCCTTGCTGAAATGAAGTTACGTAAGATACAGCAGGGAGATCGTCCGGCGAGAGGAATTTTCTTCTGAGTTCCGTAGATGGGCCACAGATACTCAGTGGAATGACCCGGCTCTTAGGAGCCAGTTTTGTCAAGGATTATCTGACAAATTAAAAGATGTGTTGGCTCAGTATGATTCTCCCCCGTCACTGGAGGCCTGCTATGGCCCTTGCTATTCGCATTGATAGACGGCTTCGGGAGAGGTGCGAGGTAACTCCGCCCCCTGTGATGACTCCACCTTCTACTATAGTCCCTCATATTGAGGTTCCCCTGGTTTGTTCTGAGGAGCCTATGCAGTTAGGAGGGACATCGTTTCGAGGGAGGGGATCGGCGGTGCGCCGCAAGACAGGAAAGTGTTACTTCTGCGGGAGAGAGGGACATTTTGTTGGGGGGTGTCCATCCCGTACTTTGCTGAGCAAGGAGTCGCCGGAAAATTGTTGATCCCAGGTTGTGTGGTGGACGACAATCTGGGAGTATGTATTTCGTCCCCAAGTCCGTCTCAGTTTCTCGTACCAGCGGAGGTGGTGGTAGGTACAAGAACTGAGAGGATTTCTGTTCTTCTGGATAGTGGGGCAGCGGCTAATCTGGTGGACGCTCGGTTTGCCCAGGTGCAAGGTATGCAACTGAGTGTATTGGCCAAACCTATCCCTATATTCTCTATTGACGCCAGGCCTCTCGGTCAAGGTAGCTTTGTGCAAGCCGTGCATAACATAGACCTTCGAGTGGGGGCAATACATAAAGAACTATTGTCTTGTTATGTGTTGGAAGGCCTTCCCACTCCTATTGTGTTGGGACTTCCTTGGTTAACTAAACATAACCCAGTTATTAATTGGCAATCCAGAGAGATAAGCCAGTGGGGTGAATTTTGCATAGTAACTGCATGAACACGGTCATCGGTGCGGTCGTGCCTAGTACCTTACCTCCTTTTCTGGAGGACTTTGAGGATGTGTTTTCAGAGAAGGGGTGTCAAGAATTACCTCCTCATCGTGCGTATGACTGTTCTATAAAATTGCTTCCTGATGCTAAGTTACCTAAATCTAGGTTATATAACCTTTCTGGTCCTGAGAGGCAAGCTATGAAGGATTATATTTCGGAAAGTCTAGCCAAGGGGCATATTAGACCTTCATCTTCCCCAGTGGCCGCGGGGTTCTTCTTTGTGAAGAAAAAAGATGGAGGCCTACGCCCTTGCTTGGATTTCCGTGAGCTTAATCGGATTACGGTCCGAGATCCGTATCCGCTCCCACTTATTCCTGATCTCTTCAATCAGATTGTGGGCGCCAAATGGTTCTCTAAGTTGGATCTCAGGGGGGCGTATAATCTGATTAGGATAAAGGAGGGGGATGAGTGGAAGACGGCGTTTAACACTCCGGAGGGACATTATGAGAACCTTGTCATGCCTTTCGGTCTGACTACTGCCCCGGCGGTGTTTCAACATTTTTGTTAATGACATCTTTCGCCACCTAGTGGGTGTAAGGTTCTGTGTACATGTTCCTGAAACTCAGTTTGTTCGTCAGCCATTTTACTTTCTGTCTTGCTGCAGCTATCTTGCCCTCAGTCAAAATGGAGTTTCCAGCTTGCATGTTCCCGCCCTGATTCTCTCCTTTTGCTTCTTAAGCAGCCACAGCTGAGCAATCAGTGCTTCAGAATCTAGCCTGCAGTGAACCTGTGACTGACTCCTAAAGCCTTGGACCTTGTACTCCAGCTATTCCTACTGAGGAACTCTGAAGCACTTGTGGACTCTGAACCCTGCTCTTTGAAAGACCCACGTTTGCATGGACTTACGGTAACAGAGAAGAAGATCCTGAACTGTTTGGAGAGTGATTGCTGAGCTTAGATTACTCTGGCCTGCTGTGTCTCCTGCTTCTGTGTCTGCAAACTGTGTGACTATTTTGCCAACTTGTATGAAGTAATACAAGACTTTCTATATCAAACCTGTGTCTCATGTATTTTCATCGCACCCAAGCACAAGAAGCTATATGAACTGTACTACATACATTACAAGATTCTGAAGCCAAAACGTTAGTGTCTGCTGGGTCTGGAAAGGCTGTGTCTGCTGTAACTGTGGATATCGATGTCCGGTTGTACTTTCTGTGATGACAGTGGTTGTGACTTCTCACAACCATTCCAGGTGAGCAATTCCCTTAAGTGTTTTTTTTTCTGCAGTGTTACCACAGGTAAACACTATTGTTTTTTTTTTTTTCTTTCTTTTCTTTTTTTGTCTGCTGTAACTGTGGATATCAGATGTCGGGTGAACTTTCTGTGATGATAGTGGTTGTGACTTCTCACAACCATTCCAGGTGAGCAGTTCCCTTAATTTTTTTTTCTCTCTGCAGTGTTACCACAGGTAAACACTATTGTTTTTTTTTTTCTCTCTCCTCTTCTTCCAGTATCCTGTCTTAAAAGATCTGGAAAATGGAGGCCCGCATAAAGGAACTTTGCGGAGTGACTGATAATATCCTTGCAGATTTGCAGAATATAAAGACCCGTTTTTCAAGCCTACAGGACCTCACTAATCACAATTTGCAAGTGTTTGGACAGACTGCCCAGGATTTGCGAGCCAGGATTGAGGTTCTAGAAGAGCGAGTCCAGGCTCCTGCCGTAGCCCCGAGTTCTGGGATTCCCAAGTTGCCCCCTTTTCGTTTTGGCGGTGAACGTGAGAAATTCAGGGGATTTATTAATCAATGCAATCTTTTTTTTTCTGCACATGCTTCACAATTTCCCACTGAACGATCTAAGGTGCTTACTATAATTATGTTGCTTACCAACAAGGCTTTGATGTGGGCAAACCCTCTGATTGAGACTGAGGATGATTGTTTGAATCACCTTGATGCTTTTATTTCAGCCATGGGGCAGGTGTTTGATGACCCCAATCGAGGTGCAACAGCTGAAGCAGCCATGTTAGCTTTGCGCCAAGGTAAGCACTCGGTAGCTGAATATGCCTTGGATTTCAGGAGATGGGCCCTTGATACCACCTGGGACAGTTCCGCCAAAAAATCTATTTTTCGAAAGGGGTTATCTCCACTGATTAAGGATGAACTTGCTCGTGCCGACCCTCCCACTGCGTTAGATGACTTTATTAACTACTGCATCCGTATTGATACTCGTCTGACTGAACGCAGGCAAGAGAGATGGTTCGAAAGCAATCGCACTAACCTTTTCCTACCTTCCTCTCCAGCTAAGGAACCTTTGAGTAGGATTACACGGGAACCTGAACCTGAACCCATGCAGGTAGACTCTTTACAACAACGGTTAGTGATGCACGCAAGGAACATCGTTTTAAGGAGAATTATGTTTCTATTGTGGTAAGTCAGGGCACTTCATTATAAACTGCCCCAGCCGTTCTCGTAAGATACTGCAGCACTCATTCATTGTGAGTGTTGCGAGAGGGGATCTGTCAGGTCCGAGCCTCAGGCTCCAGAGAGATCCGCAGCAACAGATCTTGATTTCTCGGACTTAAACTCCGTTACCTCTGAGGACGTTGACTGTGTAAACGCTGCCATTTTTCAAGTTTCCTCAGCGGTGTCCCAGCTGAGTTGTAAGAAAAACAATTCTCATTGCTTTCTTTCCATCAAACTCTGGGTTGACTCAGCTTGGGTGTCTAGCTCTGCTATGATCGACTCAGGGGCAAGTGGAAATTTTATGGATGTCTCCTTTGCTCTGAAACAGGGATACGTTCAGTGAAGAAGGCTACTCCAGTACAGATGGAAACTGTGGATGGCTCCCTGCTGACCTCTGGACCAGTGGATCAGGAAACAGAGCCTTTGAGGGTTCTTATGGGTAAAGATCATCAAGAGAAACTGTCCTTTATGCTTATCTCTTCTCCCCACTTTCCCATTATTCTAGGGCTACCATGGCTGCAGGCTCAGAATCCTACCATTAACTGGGAGACCAAGGAATTACACTTTCCAGAGAAACAGATGAGTCCAAAAGTTTCAGCTTGCTCTGTTCCTAAAGGAACATGTCAGTCCCTGAACTACCAGCTGTATACCAGGACTATGTGGATTTATGTGACAAGAAGAACGCTGACCAGCTTCCTCCTCACCGTCCATATGATTGTCCAATTGAATTATTGCCTGGAGCAGAGATACCTTTTGGTAAGATCTACCCCCTGGCGGGGCCCGAGCTAAAGGCTTTAAAGGATTACATAGACGAAAATCTAGCCAAGGGCTTCATACGCCCCTCTTCATCTCCTGCAGGTGCACCCATCTTCTTTGTAAAGAAGAAAGATGGATCTCTGAGACCATGCGTAGACTATAGGGAACTCAATAAGGTTACTATTAGAAACCGTTATCCATTGCCTTTAATCCCTGAGTTATTGGAGAGAGTGCGACATGCCAAAATTTTCTCTAAACTAGATCTTCGTGGGGCCTATAACTTAGTCCGTATTAGACCTGGGGATGAATGGAAGACTGCATTCAGGTCACGCTATGGACACTTTGAATATCTAGTTATGCCTTTTGGTCTGAGTACCGCCCCAGACACTTTCCAACACTTGGTGAATGACATCTTCAGGGATCTCCTAGATACATTCGTGGTAATTTATTTGGATGATATTCTAATTTTTTCTAACTCCACAGAGGAACATCATGGACATGTGAGAATGGTCTTGGAACGTCTAAGACAAAATCATCTTTACATCAAACTTGAAAAGTGTGAATTCCATAGGACCGAAATTCAATTTCTGGGGTATGTACTGTCTACACAAGGAATTAGTATGGATGGAAGCAAAACCCAAGCCATCAAGGATTGGCCAAGTCCTAGAAATGTGAAGGAGGTACAGCGCTTCATCGGGTTTGCCAACTTCTATAGACGTTTCATTAGAAATTTCTCTGAGGTAGTGTCACCTATCACCCAACTTACCCGGAAAGAGTCTAGGTTCTCCTGGACTCCCCAAGCCCAGGAAGCATTTTCCCGTCTAAAAGATAAATTTACCACTGCACCTATCCTAGTACATCCCAACCCCGAGCTTGCCTTCATAATAGAGGTGGATGCTTCAGACTGTGCCGTTGGAGCTATACTCTCTCAGAGAACAGGTGAGAAGAATGTCTTGCATCCCTGTGCCTTCTTTTCCCAGCAGTTGTCTTCGGCTAGAGGAACTACGATGTGGGCAATAGAGAGTTGTTGGCCATTATTGCCGCCTTCAAAGAATGGAGACACCTTCTTCAGGGAGCTGCACAGCAAATAGTCGTCCTGACAGACCATCGTAACCTTGAGTTTATCAGGTCGGCTAAGTGCCTGACTCCTCGCCAGGCTCGCTGGAATCTTTTCTTAAACCAATTTAATTTTATCATTCTTATAGACCAGGATCGCGCAATGGAAAGGCTGATGCACTCTCTAGGATTTACTCAGCAGAGACACGTCCAATTACTCCTCCTAAGACTATTCTTCCTGACTCTAGATTCCTAGGAGTAATTCATAATCAAGACCTACTTAAGGACATCAAGGAAGCATACCATGCGGATTCCTTTTTGGCACAACCCCCAAGGGACGTAAGTCTTGTCTTTAAGAATGGTGTGTGGATTCAGGGACAACGCCTGTATATTCCTGAAACAGTCAGATTGAGAGTATTGCAACTCATTCACGATTCCAAGATAGCTGGGCATAGAGGAATTCTAAAGACACAGGAATTTCTTTCTCGTTTCTTTTGGTGGCCCACTTGCAGGAAGGATGTTTTAAACTATGTCACTTCATGTGAGTCTGTGCAAGATGCAAAACACCTCGCTCCTCACCAACTGGTCTGTTACAGCCTCTTCCCACCCCGTCCCGCCCGTGGGGATCCATTTCTATGGACTTCATTGTGGAGTTACCAACCTCTCAAGGGAAGAACACCATTCTAGTGGTGGTTGACCGTCTAACAAAGGCAGCTCATTTTATCCCTTGTGTCGGCTTACCCACTGCAAAACAGACATCAGATTTGATGATTAAAGATGTGTTTCGCTTACATGGAGTACCGGATGAGGTTATTTCGGATCGAGGGGTGCAATTCACTTCTAGGTTTTGGCAAAATTTCTGTGCAGCATTGGACATTAAAGTAAACCTTTCTTCTGCTTTTCATCCCCAGACTAATGGACAGACCGAACGAACCAATCAAACCCTGGAGCAGTATCTCCGCTGCTTTATCTGCCACCTACAGGATGATTGGGTGGATCTACTTCCATTAGCTGAGTTCTCGTATAACAACTCTCAGAGTGCCTCCACTAAGCAGTCTCCTTTTTACTCTAATCTAGGTTATCATCCTAACATTCTACCACGATTTCCCATAGAAACGCCTTTACCAGCAGTGGCTGAAAGAATCACGTCTTTACAGAAGAATATGGATCTTCTAAAGGAGAATCTGGAATCGGCTCAGGAAAGGTACAAGAAAGCAGCAGATAAATTTCGTAAACCTGCACCAGCTTTCAAGGTAGGAGACTTGGTCTGGCTGTCAACCAGAAATCTTAAGTTAAGGATTCCATCGTCTAAGTTGGGACATAAGTACATTGGACCCTATAAAATCAGTAAAATTATAAGTGCCATTGCTTGTCGTCTTCAACTGCCCAGAACTATGAGAATTCACCCTGTCTTTCATGTATCCCTACTAAAGGCTGCGACACCCAATACGTTTCCTGGACGTTCTTCTCCTTGCCCTGACCCAGTGCTAGTCGATGGTCAGGAAGAATTTGTGGTGGAAAGGATTTTAGATTCCAGGTTGTATAGAAATAGTTACAATATCTGATTAAATGGCAGGGCTACCCAGTGGAGGACAACTCATGGGAACCAGTCAATAACGTTAATGCTCCTCGCTTGCTCCGTCAGTTTCATCAGAGGTACCCACACAAGCCTGGCCTGAGGTCATCCGGAGGTTGTCCCTAAGGGGGGAGTAATGTAAGGTTCTGTGTACATGTTCCTGAAACTCAGTTTGTTCGTCAGCCATTTTACTTTCTGTCTTGCTACAGCTATCTTGCCCTCAGTCAAAATGGAGTTTCCAGCTTGCATGTTCCCGCCCTGATTCTCTCCTTTTGCTTCTTAAGCAGCCACAGCTGAGCAATCAGTGCTTCAGAATCTAGCCTGCAGTGAACCTGTGACCTGACTCCTAAAGCCTTGGACCTTGTACTCCAGCTATTCCTACTGAGGAACTCTGAAGCACTTGTGGACTCTGAACCCTGCTCTTTGAAAGACCCACGTTTGCATGGACTTACGGTAACAGAGAAGAAGATCCTGAACCTGTTGTGGAGAGTGATTACTGAGCTTAGATTACTCTGGCCTGCTGTGTCTCCTGCTTCTGTGTCTGCAAACTGTGTGGCTATTTTTGCCAACTTGTATGAAGTAATACAAGACTTTCTATATCAAACCTGTGTCTCATGTATTTTCATCGCACCCAAGCACAAGACGCTATATGAACTGTACTACATACATTACAGTGGGACAGTTTGTTGTCATTTATCTAGATGACATCTTAATTTACTCGCCGGATCTTGTGTCTCATCAGGAGCATGTGAGACAAGTGTTGCAGATCTTGCGAGACAATAAACTGTACGCCAAATGGGAGAAGTGTGTATTCGCCGTACAGGAACCTCAGTTTTTAGGATTCCTGGTGTCAGCTTCTGGTTTCCGTATGGACCCTGGGAAAGTGAAGGCAGTGCTTGAATGGGATCGGCCAGAGGATCTTAAGGCACTGCAGCGTTTCCTGGGGTTTGCTAACTACTACCGGAAATTTATTCGTAATTTCTCATCCGTTGTCAAACCTCTCACTGACATGACAAAAAAAGGGACGGATTTTTCTAGGTGGTCTGACAAAGCTTGTCAAGCATTTTCCTCCTTGAAAAAATGTTTTGCTTCAGCACCCATACTCATCCAACCTGATGCATCACAACCGTTCATTGTGGAGGTAGACGCATCTGACGTAGGAGTGGGTGCGGTATTATCTCAAGGTCCGTCCCCTGGTAAATGGCATCCGTGCGCTTTCTTCTCTAAAAAATTGTCGTCCGCCGAGAGGAATTATGATGTCGGCAATAGGGAACTCTTGGCCATTAAGTTGGCTTTTGAAGAGTGGCGTCACTTTTTGGAGGGGGCAGTCCACCCGGTCACCGTCATTACTGATCACAAGAACCTGCTGTATTTAGAGTCTGCAAAACGTCTGAATTCCAGACAAGCTAGGTGGTCGTTGTTTTTTACCAGGTTTAATTTTGTCGTCACATATCGTCCTGGGTCAAAAAATGTAAAGGCTGATGCCTTGTCTCGTAGTTTCCCGGGGGCCGGGAAGACGGATGACCCGGTTCCTATTCTTCAGGAGGGAGTTGTGGTGTCGGCTGTATGCTCTGAGCTTGAGAAGGAGATATTGGAGGCTCAGGGGGACGCCCCTGTAGGACCTCCAGGGAGACTGTTTGTTCCAGATCAGTTAAGACAAAAGGTTATCGAGGTGTGTAGCCCAGCTACGCAGGCACACATAAAGTCCAGGAGAGTGCACAGGAAGGTAACAGCAACGCTTGATATTCATTCACTGTCACTCACTCTTTCAGACACACCCATCTGAGATAAAGGAGGGAGTGACACGTAGCAGAGGTGGTCAGTCAGTCAGCCAACCTAGGAGGGAGAGTAGTGGAATCTGGCTCCTGTCTTCGTACGGATCAGCTCAGTGTCAGTCCAAGTGGGACTTAGAGGATACTGAGGGCTACTCAGCGAGCCCTAGAGAAAGCTGACCTCGCCATTGAAGGTTACAAGTGCTTATGTTAAAAGCGGGAAGCAGGGCGAAGGGCACAGTGGAGAAGTTAGAGAAGTGCTTTAGGTATTGGATTGCCTGCACTAAATTGCCGGACACCGGGGTCCGAAGCGTTGCTATTGTTTCAAGCATAGTAACAAGAAAACCGGAGGCATCTGGACTACAGGTCGCAGAGAGCAGCCCTAAGTGTCAATACGTAACCGGAGTCAGGTGGAACAGGGACTTTGAGTCAAGCGCAGACAAAAGTAAGGACTTAGTTTCATCACTTAGAAGGCTCCACCACAATGTTGGCCGGGCAGTACAGCTATTGAGAAAGCTGGAGATTCAGAGTTAACTTCGCTTCAGGCAAGTTGGACTCACATGTACATTGGAAGTAAAGGAGGCCTCTAACCTGCTCAGCTGTTACCGGAATGTGCACTCTCCACCCCGACCAGCTCCCCGGGACCTGCTTGAACCACCATCAGTAAAAGGTATGAAAAGGAACTACCTTGTGTGTGACTGAATTCTTACTACACCCTGCATCATCTTCACCATAGACTTCCAGGGACCCGTCTCACCTGTGGGAGACTTACTACCAACCTGCCCCATAACATCCCCTGTGAAAGTCCTTAGAGCAGCGCTGGTACAATTTACCAGAAACCGCAGGTGGCGTCACGAACTACCTATCCTAAATAATCCCCTGTAAATATTCCCCATCGCATTGACTGCCAGGGCCACGGACCGAGTCCCGCTGCCAGTGACAACTCCCATAGACTTCTATGGGCTCGGTTCCGAGTACCCCATAGCCCTGGTATCCACAATTGTGGGGCGAGTCAACTAAACTTGGCGTCACGAACAGGATTCGAAAGCTTGCAATTGTGAGTCCTGTGTGCCTATTGAACTGTTTATTTCATGAAAAAGACTGTTTGCTGCTTTTGGCGCCAAATACCGCCATTTTGCCGTCATATTGGCGCCCTGAGGCGCAGGTGAAGTAGGTGGGCGTGCATTCGTGGGCGTGTACCCCCCCTGAGGCGCGAAAGATATGGCCGCCCTCTCCAAATGTTACTACAATGTGCGGTCCTGCCCCTCTGCTAAAGAAATCCGCCTCCTCTTCATCCTCTATGCGAAGAGGAGGAGACGCAAATCCCGCCTCCACGGAAGAGACCAGATTGTTCCAGATGGAAACTACAGTCTGGCTTGGGACGAGGTGGCAGAAGGACAAGAGCAGCTATGTAGTGGAGCGGTGGAGCACAGGCCCTGCTCCCCAGAAAAGCTGTTGTTTGAACCGGAGCCATCCCTAATACAGAAACCTCAGCAAACTATGCTGGAGCTGCAGAAAGAGAATGCGGTGCTCAGAAGATTAATCCAGCGTCATGCAGACATGCAGGAGACAGAGAGACGCTGGCGTGCCCAGATACAGCGGCTGCTGTGGGACGCAATGCTCTCTCCCCCAAGAACGAAGCCATTACCTGTACTCCCTGTGCCACCACTGCAAACGGCTGATGAAGAACCGGAGGCCGGCTCCAAAAGTGCTGTACCTGATCCCACCGATGCGGAGGTGGAGGCGAAGGAGGCTGAGGAGGCCCCGCTCGTTCCGGAGTGCCAGCCAGGCCAAGAGGCCGCATCGGTGCACCGTTCCCCGGCAGGGACACCGGAGGGGACCCCACCGTTAATGATGGAGATCGACTGGGAAGAGATGGAGCAGCGACGGCAGCAGGAGCAGAGGGAAGTGCAGCGGTTCCGTCAGCGGTACCAGGAGGAGATTCTCGCTGAAAAGGAAAACATCAGGCGAGGCAAAGGTACGCGTCGAGAACCGTGGCGCCAGGGGACGGTGTGTGCTTCTAAGGCCCAAGGAGTTAGGGGTTACATATGTGAGCCCGGGTTCTCTTCAAAGATCTATGTTCACCGCTGCGATGCGGGGTTCCACCTGCTAAAAGGGGATACCGTCACCTACACCCGGCACTGTAGTCAGCGGGGTGGTTTGCCTTGAATGTCTCCCGTGTCTCAGTGTCCCGAGCTCCCACCGCACCAAGCCGTGCCCCGGCATCGCCCCCTAAATCACAAACAGCGACCTGCTCTGCTTCACAATCAGCGACCTACTCTGCATCGCCCTACTCTGCATCGCAATCAGCGACCTATTCAACATCTCAATCAGCGACCTATTTAACATCTCAATCAGCGACCTATTCAGCATCGCAATCAGCGACCTATTCGGCATCGCAATCAGCAAAGTGTCCCGCAACACAGCCTGCAACTCATTCTGGATCGCAACCGGATGCGACCACAGTTAAAGCGCAGCTGAAACCTGCATCTTTGATGAAAAGTTCTTATTTGCCTGAGACACCCGTTGCGTCCCCGTTGGTTCGCACAAAGACTGTGGCCACTCAGATGCAGATATCGGGCCATGACTTATTTGTTATGGGATCCAAAGGGCATCGCGTTGTTCCAGCCCCAGGAGTGGAAGACGTCAGTGAAAGTTTATAAAAGTGAAGACCGGTAGGACCCAGACAGGGGTTTACCGCATCTAAGAAATGTATAAAGTTTGTTGAGAGAATTGCCATTTTTGCACTTTATTACTGTGTATGTATGGTGTTTACATATTGAGTAGAATACCCGGCTGGGTACAAGGAAAAGGAATTTTGAAAAAGTTAAATATTCAATGTGTTGATTATCTAGTATACCCCGTTTGGGTAACTTCAGTTGAATTATATGTGAATACTTGAAGAGTACAGATGTCTTTTATTATGTCATGGACTGAGAGGCTGAGGACTGTGCCAGCCCAGAACTTGTCCTTGTAAATAGTTGCGCTTCGGTGCATTATCTTGGTTTTACATGAAACCACTACTACTATCTACCTCTGAAGAAAAACCCGTATGGTGGGCCTAGAGTGAGGTCTGCAGTCAGAAGTCCTGCAGCCCACCCAGGACCCACGTGTAAGGTTTTTGGTGCGGGTCCTCCACAAGTATCTAGTATTTATGAACATGTTTGATATTTTGATACTTTTGTATTCTTCATTGTACAAATTGTAACGTTAAAGAAGTCGTACCTCCCGGATGGGAAGAGTTATAATGTTGTTGTTAATGCAAAACAAAAATGTTCTTTTTGTCTTTTACAGCCCGGGAGTGCTGTGTTTTACCAAGGGGGATGTGTAGCCCAGCTACGCAGGCACACATAAAGTCCAGGAGAGTGCACAGGAAGGTAACAGCAACGCTTGATATTCATTCACTGTCACTCACTCTTTCAGACACACCCATCTGAGATAAAGGAGGGAGTGACACGTAGCAGAGGTGGTCAGTCAGTCAGCCAACCTAGGAGGGAGAGTAGTGGAATCTGGCTCCTGTCTTCGTACGGATCAGCTCAGTGTCAGTCCAAGTGGGACTTAGAGGATACTGAGGGCTACTCAGCGAGCCCTAGAGAAAGCTGACCTCGCCATTGAAGGTTACAAGTGCTTATGTTAAAAGCGGGAAGCAGGGCGAAGGGCACAGTGGAGAAGTTAGAGAAGTGCTTTAGGTATTGGATTGCCTGCACTAAATTGCCGGACACCGGGGTCCGAAGCGTTGCTATTGTTTCAAGCATAGTAACAAGAAAACCGGAGGCATCTGGACTACAGGTCGCAGAGAGCAGCCCTAAGTGTCAATACGTAACCGGAGTCAGGTGGAACAGGGACTTTGAGTCAAGCGCAGACAAAAGTAAGGACTTAGTTTCATCACTTAGAAGGCTCCACCACAATGTTGGCCGGGCAGTACAGCTATTGAGAAAGCTGGAGATTCAGAGTTAACTTCGCTTCAGGCAAGTTGGACTCACATGTACATTGGAAGTAAAGTAGGCCTCTAACCTGCTCAGCTGTTACCGGAATGTGCACTTGTGTCGACCCGCCACCACAATTGTGGATTACCAGGGCAATGGGGTACTCAGAGCCGAGCCCGTAGAAGTCTATGGGGATTTTGTCACAGGTAGCTGTGGCTCGGTCTGTGGCCCGGGCGGTCTGGCGTATGTTGGGGATATATTTACAGGGGATTGATTTATATACAGTTCGTGACGCCACCTGTAGTATTCTGGTAATTAGTACCAGCGCTGCTGTAGATCTCTGAGGGGATGGTGAGGCAGCTAGATGTCGGGTCCCCTACAGGTGGGACTGGTCCCTCAAAGTCTATGGGATTTGTGAAGTCGGGTGCAGATAAAGAACACAGTCTCACACGGTCAGCGTCTTTCCATACCTTTACTTGTAAGATGTTCAGGCAGGTCCCAGGGAGGCTGATCCAAGGAGAGTGTATCTTGAGACAGCAGCTGGACAAGTTAGGGGCCTCCTTTACTTCCAATACAACGAGTACAACCAGCCTGAAGCGTAGTTCCCTCAAAATCTCCAGCTAATCTATAGCTGTACCTGCCCAGTCAGCTTTGTGTTAGGGGCCTTCCTGTGAAGGAGCTGAATTCTTATTTTGTCCTGCAGAAACTCCAAAGTCTTCACTCCCCCTGACCCCAGTTACGTACTGACTATAAGGGGCTGTCTGCCGCGACCTAGGGTCCGGTAGATTCCTGGTTTTCTTATCACTGTGCTTGAAACAACAGTGACCCTTCGGTCCCCAGTGACCGGGTGCAATGTGCAGGACTTCTGCAATCCGTAAGCACTAATCCAATAAATCCACTTTGCCTTTCGCCTTGTCCACGCTGGTAACATAAGCACTCAAACTAGCCAAGGGTCGAGCAGTCACTTCTTTCTTTTCCTTACTTCAAAGTTAGCTACAGATGCTCAGTTATCAACAGGCAGGAGCACGTCTCTGAACCTGATACCGTCCTTTAGACAGGGATGCTGAAGACTTTCTGTACTAAAACTTCTTCTTTCCTTCAGTGTATGCTGAGGAGGTGATACAGCTCTGACTAGACTAAGGTGTATTCAAACACCTATACCAGACTCCACGATATGAACTGATGATAAAGCAGGCTAGACTCCTTCCTCCCTCCAGACGTCTTCTCTCTCTGAAGTCTAGACACTCACTCCACACGTCCTCACTGTCCGAAGACAGGAACTAGACTAAAAATCACTCTAACACATACCTTGACCACTCCCTCAAGAGTAAACTCCACTACCCTAAGGGTGTGTCTAGTATATGTCGAGTGAATGAATATTTAGCATTAAACTGCTGTCTCGCCACACACTCTCCAGGGTACTGCGTGTGCCTAACACCAGGGCTACACACACTCTCCACCCCGACCAGCTCCCCGGGACCTGCTTGAACCACCATCAGTAAAAGGTATGAAAAGGAACTACCTTGTGTGTGACTGAATTCTTACTACACCCTGCATCATCTTCACCATAGACTTCCAGGGACCCGTCTCACCTGTGGGAGACTTACTACCAACCTGCCCCATAACATCCCCTGTGAAAGTCCTTAGAGCAGCGCTGGTACAATTTACCAGAAACCGCAGGTGGCGTCACGAACTACCTATCCTAAATAATCCCCTGTAAATATTCCCCATCGCATTGACTGCCAGGGCCACGGACCGAGTCCCGCTGCCAGTGACAACTCCCATAGACTTCTATGGGCTCGGCTCCGAGTACCCCATAGCCCTGGTATCCACAATTGTGGGGCGAGTCAGAGGCACATCATAATTCTGCTTTGGCAGGACACCCAGGGAGTAAAGCAACTGTGGATCTCGTTTCTCGCCGGTTTTGGTGGCCTAACTTAAATAAAGAGGTGGTAACTTTTGTCGCATCCTGTGGGGTATGTGCGCGCTCTAAGACCCCACATACCCGTCCGTCTGGGGCCCTTTTACCGTTGAAAATCCCGGAGCGTCCATGGACCCATCTGTCCATGGACTTCATTACGGACCTCCCTCCGTCTTCAGGTAAAACTGTCATACTAGTTGTAGTTGACAGGTTCAGCAAAATGGCACATTTTATTGCTCTTACTGCCCTTCCTAATGCTAAAACTCTGGCGCAGGTGTTCATTGGGGAGATTGTGAGACTTCACGGGTTGCCTTCCGATGTGGTGTCGGATCGGGGTCTCAGTTTGTGTCCAAATTCTGGAAGGCATTTTGTTCTCGTCGGGGGATGCAGTTGTCATTTTCTTCGGCTTTTCATCCGCAGACCAATGGTCAGACAGAGCGTCTGAATCAGAGCTTAGAGACATATCTCCGGTGTTTTGTCTCAGAGAACCAAGAGGACTGGTCTTCTTTCTTGCCTCTGGCAGAGTTCGCTCTTAACAATAGGCGGAGCGAGTCCACTGGTAAGTCCCCGTTTTTTGGGGCATATGGTTTTCACCCCCAGTTTTGTACTTTCAATGGGGGGGCTCTTCTGGGGTTCCTGAGGAGGAATGATTTTCGTTGTCACTTGCTTCAGTGTGGAGAGGAGTGCTTAATAATCTGAGCACTATGGGGAACCGATACAAACGTATGGCTGATAGGAGGAGAGTGTCTGGTCCGGACCTAAGTGTGAACGATCTGGTATGGCTGTCTACCAAGAATATAAAACTTAAGGTTCCCTCCTGGAAACTCGGTCCCAGGTTCATCGGGCCATACAGGATCAATAATTAATTCGGTGGCTTTTCGTCTTGACCTCCCTCCTACGTTTAAAATCCACAATGTGTTCCACAAATCGTTGCTTAAGAGGTACGTGGCACCAGTTATACCGTCACCTCTACCTCCTCCTCCAGTGGTGGTCAATGGTAATTTGGAGTTTCAGGTATCGAAGATCATTGATTCACGTCTTAATCGCCGGTCCCTTCAGTACCTTGTTCATTGGAGGGGGTATGGTCCTGAGGAGAGGATGTGGGTTTCTGCGTCGGATATTAACGCAGACCGATTGGTTCGGGCCTTCCACACTACTCACCCAGATAGACCAGGCCCTGAGGGTCCAGAGGCCCCTCGTAGAAGGGGGGGTACTGTCACGGGTGTGTCGTGGCGGAGATCGTCGCGATTGCACACCCTGACTTCGCACAGCTGAGTTTCTGGTGCTGGGTGTTTTTCAGCACTGAGGGAGTTAATTCTTTCTCTCTCGATGCTGGACAGACCAGCCTCGCCCAGCTGCGATTGATGTTTTGTTAATTAGCTTCCTTCCTATACCTGCTGGTCTGCTGGGGAAGTTGCCGGTGAAAGCATTCATTCAGACCAGCAGAGCGGATCGTTTCTGAGAAAACTTAAGCTAAGAGTGCCTGTTGTGGTTTTTTCTCTCCTCGCTTATTGTTTATCTTCTTAACCTTTTGTGTTCCTCTGTAGTGGAAGTTTTGTATGCAAGGCAGTGTTTTCTTTACCCCCTGTCTGTCTCGTTTGTATTTGACTGTGTGTAAGCTGTTACCTGCCCATTCCCTGTGGTGGTAATCAGGGTCCTTCTCAGGACTAGATTACAGTGGTCAGGGATCTACAGGAGACAGGGTTACGCTGGCGGCCTGGACCTCTGTACCATTAACAGTACCTCCAGGTAGAGGGACTAGTCAGGACCCCAGTTCAGGGTCAGCATAGACCCCGGTCCACCTCTATCCTGAGACAGCGTTTCACGTGCACAGTATAGACCCACAATACATTGGATATTATGTCAGGTAAGACATTGCTGGCAGATTCTACGTATACATGTTGATATTTTCTATAATATGAAATATAGAATGTTGTCTCATTAGATATATGTTACTATCATAGAATATATCTGTTATACGTCGTGATATTTGTATACTATTGATTGCTCATGCCTGCACACACTTATTGTTATACATTGCAGGCTGCTGTTTACAGGCAGTATAGCGATTTTCTACTATTGTAATGTGACCTTTTTATCCACGTCATAAATAGATATAGACTCAATATTTACCTATTATCTGACATATGTACACTTATAGTTACTAAGTGCCCTGATCTCATCTGGGCACTGTATGGCCAACATTTTTTGCCCATATACAGCCTAATACTTGATATATGTACATCTGTATCTAATAGTGCGTCCTCATTCTGTCTGAACACTGGGTGGTCAGCAATTTCTGCCCTTATAGTTGTAATATCTTCGTCTCTAGTGACAATCATTGGTGATTTCACCATTATATAAACCCACTATAGACCTTATTTCAGTATCTTGGGCACCGTTGCTGACGCACATATGTCCATTCACTAAGGCTTGAGAGTCCTCAGTGGTTGATACCTTTTAATGGCTAACTGAAAAGATGGTAACAAATTGCAAGCTTTCGAGACTACTCAGGTCTCTTCATCAGGCATAGACTAATACAACATCTGAAGAATCACATATTTATACACAAAATAGCACAGAAAAAATGCAATAGGTAGGACAAGTGACATGAAGCAGAACTGTCATTATAATGACAGTTCTGCTTCATGTCACTTGTCCTACCTATTGCATTTTTTCTGTGCTATTTTGTGTATAAATATGTGATTCTTCAGATGTTGTATTAGTCTATGCCTGATGAAGAGACCTGAGTAGTCTCGAAAGCTTGCAATTTGTTACCATCTTTTCAGTTAGCCATTAAAAGGTATCAACCACTGAGGACTCTCAAGTCTAAATATTTTTCTATCTACTGGCTAACACGGTACGAAGATACACATCTTTCCTACATTCACTAAGGCCTCATTTTGGCTTACCAACAAGTGATTACCTTGCCACACATTTTTGCGGGGTAATTATATGATACTTCATCTATTTATTAGTAATATGTCTGCATAACTGTCGGCCTGGAGGGCTAGTGTGTGTATTTCTTTCTCATTCCTGTCTACCTCCATCCTTATGACAGTTGATTAGCTGTTTTTACATCCTGTTCCCATTGCACCTTTGTCCATAAGTCTCATATATTGTATATTTATATTGCTTTAATAAAATTGATATATATCTTGTTTAAAATACCTCTCATTGTGTGATATTTTATCCACAACCAGATGTTCCCTGCAAGGTTTCAGACAGAGAAGTGAAAAGAATTATCAGAAGAGGTGTCTCTGAGCCAAGGACCACCTGTGGAGAGCTACAGAAAGGTCTGGAATCAGCAGGTCCAATTGTTTCAAAGAAAACTATAAGTAATACATTCAACCTTCCTGACCTGTTCAAGTGTGTTTACAGTATGCTCAACAACTTTTAGACAAGCCTGCTAAAATATTAGGAAAATATAGTCTGGTCAGATGAGACCAAAATTGCACTTTTTGGATGCCATAATGCACCATGTTTGGAGGCCAAAAGGCACTGCATAACACCCCAAAAACAGTATACCTGCAGTGAAGTTTGGAGGTGGAAACATCATGGTGTGGGGCTCTTTTTCAGCATATGGCACCTGCAAACTTCATGATTGGATGAAGGATGAATGGACAATGTACCGAGACATTCTTTATAAAAAATCTTTTGCCATCTACCAGGATGATGAAGATGAAATAAGTGTGGACATTTCAGAAAGACACTCTCAGTTGGTTTCAGAGAAACAAAATAAAGCTGCTAGAATGTCCCAGCCAATCACCTGACCTCAATCCAATAGAATATTTATGGAAGGAAATAAAGCTCATAGAAGGAGCCCACAGAACCTTCAGGATTTGAAGAGTGTTTGTGTGGAATAATGAGGTAAAATCATACCTGATGTCACGATTCCTCTGCTCAGAGTGTCTGGGACTCTGTGATGGACAGCTCTGTCATCCTATCCTGTGCTGGGGCATGCTGAGCTGTCGGTGCTTTGATTGACAGCTCTGTTGACCTATCTGACTGGAAGGTGCAAGAGATTTCCACAGGTGCTCCATGTTCTTGGTAATTGCCCTACTATTTAGGTGAGCTGTCTGGCTCAGATCCTTGCCAGTCAAAAGCTTGTCCTAAGCTTGTGCTCTCTGGTGTGTTCGCCTGTACCCTGTGCTGTAAGTTCTGATCTTCTTCTGCTGCTGACCCTTTGGACCATGTTCAGACTATCTGTTTGTTATTGCCCCTTTGCATTTGATATTCCGTTGCTGACCTTTGGACTGTGTTCAGACTACCCGTTTGTTATTGCCCCTTTACTTATCCGATATTTCTCTGGCATTCTGACCCTGGCATGTGACCTGACTTGAGACTTTGCATTTTCCCTTGGTTTACTACGTAATCTTTTGGTATTGACCCAGAACGTCTGACTGTGCTGATTCACTGCTTAGCCGTGGGTTGTGACTAGCGTCACACCTGAGCAATGCATGTGATTAGTTTCTCCATACAGGAGGTGTCTTGATGCTGTCATCACCAACAAAGACTTTTGTGCGAAGTATTAATTACATTTCAGTATGTGTGTTCAATACCTTTCATTTCTCATTATTACACATAATTTATGGGCATCTATGGTTTGATTTCTTTGCCTGTGTGGAAAATCAGGATCCATTTTGTCTTATCAGCCCCCAGTTCATGATCTAAGTCTTTCATGTAGCAGCTCTACACAGAACCCCACCTTCCCTTACACATTTCAAGTGCTTGAGAAACTGAACAAAAGCAGACAGCACACATCTAAATCCCACAAAACAGGTGACTGCTTCTTGGCAAAAGCCCTTTCTGTCAGGGAAGTATATCACCCCCACCCGCATTTCATTAAAGTGGAATCTCTTGCTGGACACTGTGTGTGGGCTGTGTATTGATTTGAGCTCGTTCTTCACAACACCTTTAATCTGGCCTTGCACATCAACTTTGGTGGGCCTGTTGCACCTACAGTAAATTTGGCGCCCGAAAGGGACTGGACAACAGCTAATCTCATCCGGAATACTTTGATTGATGTATCCCAGAATGGACAGGTAAAGTGGCCGTTTACAAGTAGCAAGGTAACAAACTAAATCTTACAATTTATCTGTATCTTCTTGATGAAGCTTTTGGAGTCCAAGTGACTTGTGAATGTAAGATGCTCAAGCAAGGTAGTCTGGGCGAGCTGTAGCTCCTACATGCTCTGCCACCCTACAGGAAAATCATGTCCCATTCCCAGTGTGCGCTTAGGTGTGGGGTGCATCACACTCACCTGTGGGCCATAGCCCTCCGCTGACTACAGGCTTCCAATTTTAAGAACTGCCGCACACGATTCAGGAGACACCAAGTGCTTTTCAGCAGTCAAACTTTTACTTAACAGTTCAGAGTCATTACAGTGGAGCATGTGGGATGGGACAAAACAGGTTACAGTCTTTCCCTCAGGTACCGGACATAACTTCAGCCCTAGCACATCGTTTCCGATAGAGCATCCCTTCTCCTGCTGTCCCCACTACCTCTAGGGATCCCTCTCCACCAATGGCAGTTCACTTGGATTCCATCAGCCTCCGCCTTAGAGGATTTGTGTCCATATTCCCCTGCAGGCTTGCAGCTGAGATGTGCCCGATGGCCCCAATCTCAAGGTCCCGGGCCTGACAAATGGATCTGTATGGAGGAGTTGTATGGCAATCCATGGCACCAAGTGATAGGCCAATGTTGGTTCTATAAGCCCACGGCACTTGAACTCCATGAAGAACTTGCCTAAACCTTCCACTACTCCTAACCACACATAACCAGGAAGTACCTCTCCTTTTACTAAAACTATTCCCCTCCCATCTGTGGGCATGTACCTAACATCCATTATTCCTTATCTACTTCCTATCTCTGCAGAATATCACTAATAATCCTTGATTCCTTTTATCTATAAATACTTATCTTTATACACTATAATGGGGTTTCCACATTTGCCCTGCTATTCTACACATTACCATAACACATTACATAGGGATTATACACATATACATTAAATGCATAAAACTTATGACACTGTTCACATTACACTTAAGCATATGACGGTTGTCGTCAGGGTAGGAACCAGGTAAGACAGTCCACACCCTGACATATACTAAGTCCCAGGGCCGGCGTCAGCACCCGGCACACCCGGGCAAGTGCCGGGGCCCTGAGCAGGCAGGGGGGCCCACTCGCCGTCTGGCACCCCAGCGCCCGTTAGCGGTGTCAGCGCCGCCACTGGGCCCCCACCAGCTTGCTCAGGAACCCGGCTGCGGCCGGCTCAATACTCACCTCTCCCCGTGCCGCCGCAGCTCCGCCTCCGGGCTTCAGGGGGCGCCTGCTGGACGCCGGCGCTTCCTCTCACAGAAGCACCGCTGAATGACGTCAGCATTCAGCGGCCTGCTGTGGCAGTGAGCGCGCGGACGCCAAACAGGTGAGATGTTTGTGTGTGTGTCTGTGTATGTGTATCTGTGTGTATGTAGTGCGATGCTTTGTGTGTGTGTGTGTGTCTGCTGTATGTGTGATGGTGGTGGGGGGAGGGCAGTGATGATGATGATGGGGAGGCAATGATGATTGATGATGATGGGCAGGCAATGATATTGCTGTGGAGACAATGATGATTATGGGCAGGCATTGATGATGATGGGCAGGCAGTGATGATGATGGGCAGGCAGTGATGATGATGGGCAGGCAATGATATTGATGGGGAGGCAATGATGATTATGGGCAGGCATTGATGATGATGGGCAGGCAGTGATGATGATGGGCAGGCAGTGATGATGATGGGCAGGCAATGATGATTATGGGCAGGCATTGATGATGATGGGCAGGCAGTGATGATGATGGGCAGGCAGTGACAATGATGGGGAGGCATTGATGATGATGGGCAGGCATTGATGATGATGGGCAGGCAGTGATGATGATGAGCAGGCAGTGATGATGATGGGCAGGCAATGATGATTATGGGCAGGCATTGATGATGATGGCAGGCAGTGATGATGATGGGGAGACGATGATGATGATGGGGAGGCAATAATGATGATGGGGAGGCAATGATGATGATGGGCAGGCAATGATGATGATAATGGGCAGGCAATGATGATGATGGGAGTCTTTCCACGGCGCCCTTTCCTGAGCCGTAACAGTGCAGAGCGCAGCACAGCGCAGAGGAGAGTTCCATATTTTGTATGGAGCTTTATATGGGGACCAGTATCCTGTATGGAGCATTATATGGGGGATGGAGGGGTGACATCCTGCATGGGGTATTATATGGGTGATGAGGGGGAGACTGTGGTGCCCATAATATTGTATGGAGGACTGTACTGTCCAGTCTGTACTGTGCGCTGTGAGGATTTGGCGGTTTTTGAGCTATTGTACAATTTACAATAGATATCACTCATGTAATGGAAGAAGAGAAGTGTTTGGCGTTGTGCTATACCCATATTTCTCTGCAGTATCTGTGCATCATGAATCGTGGTCTGTGTCGAAGCGGCCCACTGAGACTCTTTCGCCCGGGGCCCATGAAAACCTGGAGCCGGCCCTGCTAAGTCCGATTAGTTATCCGGTGTAAAAAGAGATTTGATGTGTGAGTAAATGACGACTTTTTCCCAGGAAGTCGATTGCTGTTGTTTGAGTTTGTGTTGTTTTCAATTGCACTAGCATGTTTTGGTGTGTGGTTGGTCTGTAGAGTACATAAAATTATAACTAAAGGATTCTCATCTCATAGAATTCTGCATTGGTTGTGGATTATAAATTGGATCGGTGAGAATTTCATGTCAATAGCATCTTTAGAACTACATTTACTTAGAAAATTGGTAACGTGTTCAATACTTATTTCACCCGCTGTATATTGATGTAAAAAAGTATGGAAAATAAAAGAACATTAAATTGATTTCTAATTGTGCAATAGTTTTACTACATTTTCCACTATATACCTGCTGTGTAGCACTTGAAATACCGGAGCGCCTAGTTCTCTCTGCATCTTATGTCTTTTGGATATTTTTGCAAGTCATAAGTTTCTATTCACCTATGTTGCTGAAGGGGATAAGGAGTGTTCTTATTTATAGCTCCCCACTAGGGGTGGAGAAAATGTGAAGTCATAGAAAGGAAAACGAAACTTAGGAACATAACAACCACAGGATTGGGATCTGCTGAATCCAGAGTACAATATTCAGAGAGCAACGAGCAACCTTGGGTCGCTGGAGAGAAATAGCAGGTAGGAAACGGCTGTCAAAGTCACATGTATGTTCTGTAGCAAATAGAGGAACAGGAAGATAGGATGGGATTTACTGTACAAACATGCATTCAGATTCTCCATCCATATAATATACAGATTATTAACATATTTACATACAAATTATTTATCAATAGATATATCTGATTCTCATTAATGCACACACATACAACCCCTTCACGCCGAGGCCAATTTCTGTTTTTTCTTTTTCATTTTTTCCTCCCATTCTTCTAAGAGCCATAACATAGCTGTATCATGGCTTTTTTTTGCGAGACAAATTGTACTTTTGAATTAACCCAATTATTTTATCATGTGATATACTGGAAAGCAGTAAAAAAAAGCATGTTGAAATTGCAAAAAAGAGCAATTCCACAACTGTTTTTAGGGTTTTTATTTACCTTGTTCACTATATGGTAAAACTGACCTGACAATATGATTCTCCGGGTCAATATGATTACGTAGATACCAAACATGTATAATTTTTATTTAAGTGTTGAAAAAATGTGGAAATTTATAAAAAAAATTTTTTTGCTTAAGTTACCGTTTTCCGAGACTCATAATGTTTTAATTCTTTGGGATATGTGGTTGTGTGAGGACTTGACATTTTTACTGATACCATTTTGAGACGGATATAATGTTTTGATCGCTTCTTATTGCATTATATTGTAATGTTGCAGGCAGCAAAAAAACGTAATTCTAGCATTTTGATTTTTTTCTCATTACTCAGTTTACCGATCAGATAAATTAATATTTTGATAGATCAAAACTTTATGAATGCAGCTGTACCATATGTGTATTTTTTTAACTGCATCATTTTAACCCCCTTTCCGACATTGGGCGTAATAGTACACCGATGTTGGACTCCCCCTTTGTTTTGAACAGCTGACATGTGCCCGGAATAGCCGCTGGTGGAATCGTGATCCACCCTCGGCTATTAACCCGTTAAATGCCGCTGTCAAACGCTGACAGCGGCATTTAACACGTGCTTCCGTCAATCGCAACAGAAATCCGCCCACCGGTGACCCACGTCACGTGATCATGGGTCACCAGGGTGTTGGCATGACAACCAGAGGTCTAATGGAGACCTCTATGGTTGTCAGTGCCGGCTTGCTGTGAGTGCCACCCACTGGTTGGCACTCATAGCAAGTGAGTAATTCTACTACATAGAAGCGAATTGCTCATCGCCTCTATGTAGCAGAGCCGATCGGGTTATGACAGCTTCTAGTGTCCCATGAAGACTATTGAAGCATGCCAAAAGTAAAAAAAAATGATTGTAAAAATATAAAAAAAATATAAAAGTTCAAATCACCCTCCTTACGCCCCTTTCAAAATAAAACAATAAAAAAAATCAAACATACACATATTTGGTATCGCCGCATTCAGAATTGCCCAATCAATAAAAAAACTATTAACGTGATCGCTAAACGGCGTAACGATAAAAAAAGTCAAAACGTCACAATTACTTTTTTTTGGTCGCCGGGAATTAAAATGCAATAATGGGCAATCAAACGATCGTATCGGCACCAAAATGGTATAATTAAAAATGTCAGCTCGGCACGCAAAAAATAAGCCCTCACCCAACCCGAGATCACAAAAAATGGAGACGCTACGAGTATCAGAAAATGGCGCAATTTTTTTTTTTTTAACAAAGTTTGGAATTTTTTTCCACCACTTAGATAAAAAAAGAACTTAGACATGTTTGGTGTCTATGAACTCGTAATGACCTGGAGAATCATAAGGTCAGGTCAGTTTTAGCATTTAGTGTACATATTAAAAAAGCCAAACAAAAAACAAATGTGGGATTTCACTGCACTTGCAATTTTTTTCCCGTTTTCTATTACACGACATGGTAAAACCAATGGTGTCGTTGAAAAGTACAACTCATCCTGCAAAAATCAAGCCCTCACTCGACCATATTGACAGAAAAATAAACAAGTTATGGCTCTAGGAAGAAGGGTAGCGAAAAATGAAAACGCAAAAACGAAAATACCTCCGAGGGTTAAGGGCTTAATGGGGCAAAAGGGAGTGATTTGAACTTTCACATTTTTATTTTTTAAAACATTTTTTTTCTATTGTACATGTTAGTCCCCTTAGGGGACTTGAATCTTCGATTATCCATCGCTTGTACTATACACAGCAGTGAAAATAATGATCTCCTTTGAATGTCAACTACTCTCTGGTTTCCACATGAGAACCGTCATGACAAGCACAGAGGTCTTCAGCAGACCCCCAGCTACCATGGCATCCTGTTGGTTCCCCCGTGATCATGTCATGCGTACCAATGGATGCATGAAATGACGTGCCCCCATACTATCACGCATTAAAAGCCGCTGTCAGAGATTGACAGTGGCATTTAACAAGTTAACATTCACGGGCAGAGCTCCGCTCCACCTGTGGCTGTTAAAGGCACATAATGGCTGCACAATTCAGGCATCATCTTCAAGGAAATATGTAGGGTTAGCTAACGAGCCCGCATCAAAGTCAGGGAGCCGGCATATGATGTAACTGTACTTCATATGTAAGGAAGGGATTAAACTGGTTTTCGTAAGATGAAGCTTCAGGAACACATCATTCCTGGCCCATGGCTTCTAGTTTTTTTTCGGGAGATGGGAGGTATGTGCTCCTGAAAATTGTCAGATCCTTCCAACCACGGTGGCCGTAATTATGCTCTCTCCAAGGCTGTTGGCAGAGAAAGCTTTATTTCTGCAGCATTTGAGAAGAGCACGAAGACAGGAGCTGGTCGTGTCTAGCAATCCAAACAGCTTCATAGTCATGCAAGCACGCTGCAAAGTACATAGCCTGCTTACAACGCATGCTCCTCACCTAGGTGATGTCATGGCTCAATATGGGAATTCGATCGGTGACCTTCGTGGTCGGTTCTTCTGTCTGTTGAGCTATTGCACTTGTCTTTCCCTGTCTAAACGCTGATTGTTCCTATTGTCTTTATTCTTCCTTCTTGGTTTGCTCCTTTCCAGGTGTTTTCCACTTTCCGATTTTGGTTTTCTCTGTCATGTTCTGAGTGGGGCTTAATATATTATCCATTCACTGCTCTTCCTTGCTGGCTATACTTCAAGGTAGATTTGTGCTAAGGAGTTCCAGCCCTTTAGCTTAGGGATTTTCCCTGCTAGACTTACATCGCTTATATTCCAGCAACTTTTCATTTTACCACTGTTTCTGGGAGGTTATTCTAGCTTATTTTATCTTTGGTTCACTTTACAATTCCCTCTCTCCCCTTTTATTAACATGCTTTATAGAGGACCTATTAGCTTCACACATACTAGGATATAAGGAGACTGTATGTATAAATAAACATGGAAAAAAATCACAGTTCACGGGGGTGGCCATCTTGGGATTGGCAGCTCAGCGTGCTGTGTTCCAATGAGACACGCCCAAAGATTACAGGCTGGTTGCTTGGCAGATCCTGAGGGTACAGAGTAAAGCACGTATTACCCACATCAGCTTACTCTTTGGTAACCTGTAAGCCAGTGAGAGCGGTCATTTATAAAAGATCACATTCGTAGTAGCACAAAGTGTATATACGGTAGATAAATATGTAATATGAAACATGGGTAACATGGTACAAGTGTGATATATTTATATAGGGGCAGCACGGTGGCTCAGTGGTTAGCACTGCAGCCTTGGAGCACTGGGGTCTTGAGTTCATAATCCCACCAAGGACAACATCTCCAAGGAGTTTATATGTTCTCCTCGTGTTTGCATGGGTTTCCTCAGAGGTCTCCAGTTTCCTCCCACAATCCAAAGGCATACTGATAGGGAAATTAGATTGTGAGCCCCTGTGGGGACAGTGCCAATAATGTCTGTAAAGCGTTGTGGAATTAGTGGCGCTATATAAGTGAGTAATATATATATATATATATACATACACACTGTACATGTCATAATACATTAGGGATATACATGTTTTTATATGCGTATATTTTAATATTTTAACATTTTAAAATTTATTATTATACATAATAATCATTCAACGATTTTTCTGTATTTTCATGACTATGAAAATTGTAGAATCACACTGAAGGCATCAAAACTATTAAGTAACACATGTAGAATTATGCATTACACTTTACAAAAAAGTGTGAAACAACTGAAAATATGTCTTATATTCTAGGCTCTTCAAAGTTGCCACCTTTTGCTTTGATTACTGCTTTGCACACAGAAAAGGTGAACGGCTGGACTCTACATGCCTGGTTCCCACCGTGAAGCATGGAGGAGGAGGTGTGATGGTGTGGGGGTGCTTTGCTGGTGACACTGTTGGGGATTTATTCAAAATTGAAGTGGTGAGCGGTCCAGCTCCCCCCAAACCATCTCGATTGGGTTCAGGTCTGGTGACTGTGGAGGCCAGGTCATCTGGCGTAGCACCCCAACACTCTCCTTCTTGGTCAAATAGCCCTTACACAGCCTGGAGGTGTGTTTGGGGTCATTGTCCTGTTAAAAAATAAATGATGGTCCAACTAAACGCAAACCGGATGGAATAGCATGCCGCTGCTAGATGCTGTGGTAGCCATGCTGGTTCAGTATGCCTTCAATTTTGAATAAATCCCCAACAGTGTCACCAGCAAAGCAAAATCATTGAATGAGAAGGTGTGTCCAAACTTTTGGTCTGTACTGTATATGTGTGTGATATATATTAATGAAAAAGTCACTGACCAAGTACTGGACGGGAGATATGTCTAGACTTCCCTGTTTGGTGACTGAAGGTGACACAACCCCAGGTGTTATGTTTCGGTAGCTGAGGAGTGCAGGTAAAAAAGGCAATACACCAGAGCAGTTGGAATCTATGGGATTGCAGTACCCTGACTAACCACCACAACTAGAGGCAGCCGTGGAGCGTTCCTACGTTGGTCCTAGACGCCTCGTCACAGCCTGAGAAACTAACTACACCTAAAGACAGAAATAGGAAAGCTATCTGCCCCGGAGCAGAACCCCAAAGATAATAGAAAGCCCCCAAACATGTAATGGCGGTTAGACAAGAGGAAATACTGACACAGAAAGAAAATAGAATGAGCAAACGCTGGGGCCCAAACTATCTAAATAGAAAAGGATAGGAAGGGTACTTACTGCAATCCCAGAAAACCCTGAAAAACACCAACTCTACTAATTTCAAAATCACCTGAGATCACACGACCTCTACCACCTAAATTAGCTCTCTGGTGTAACAAAATCAAAACAGCAGCCACTGAAAAAACTGGAAAAAGCAAAAGAACAAAACTCAGTGGCTGAACTAAACTAAGAAGGCAGAAGCCCCCGGAGGGGACCCAGAAGGCCCCCAAAGAAGTGCAGGACAAAATGCAAAAATATAGCAACAACACAAAAGAAGAAAAATTCTTATCTGGTAGCAGGAGATGCAGACACGACACAGCAGGCTACAAGGGAAACTGGAATGAAGGATTCAGACCAGAACAATTGATCACCGGCAACCCTGATGGGAAAATGACTCCCTTATATAAGACCAGTCAGTAACACCTGATTCCCAGTCCTCACAATCTTCACTAGTACCACTTGTAACCACCAGAGGGAGCCTCTGCTCAGAACTCATCTCAAACCCATTCACAACAGTACCCCCCCCTTGAGGAGGGGTCACCGAACCCTCATTTGAGCAACCAGGTCGGTCAGGATGAGTTCTATGATACGCACGGATAAGTCTCCTAGCATGGATGTCCGAAGCAAACACCCAAGAATTGTCTTCCTGACCATAACCTCTCCATTTAACCAAATACTGGAGTTTCCGTCTAGAAAAACGAGAATCCAATATTTTCTCAACCACATACTCCAGATTGCCCTCAACCAAAACAGGGTCAGGAGGCACAGCAGCAGGAACCACTGGCTCAACAAACCTCTTCAACAAGGACTTGTGGAACACGTTATGGATCTTAAATGTCCCTGGAAGAAGCAAACGAAAAGAAACAGGATTAATAATCTCCATGATCTTATAAGGTCCAATGAACCTAGGCTTAAATTTAGGAGATGCTACTCTCATAGGAATATTCTTTGAGGACAACCAGACCAAGTCCCCCACTCCAAACCGAGGACCATCAGTCCTATGCCGGTTAGCAAACCGCTGGGCCTTCTCCTGAGAGAGGGACAACCTCTCCACTACCTGGTCCCAAATCTGTTGCATACGCTCCACAACAGAGTCAACACCTGGACAGACAGAAGCCTCCGTCTGTCCTGAAGAAAATCGAGGGTGAAACCCAGAATTACAGAAAAACGGAGACATCAAAGTGGCAGAGCTAGCCCTATTATTAAGAGCAAACTCAGCCAAAGGCAAAAAAGAGACCCAGTCATCCTGATCAGCAGACACAAAGCATCTAAGATAAGTCTCCAATGTCTGGTTTGTTCTCTCAGTTTGACCATTGGTCTGAGGATGAAATGCCGAGGAGAAAGACAATTGAACACCCAGTTTAGAACAAAAAGTCCTCCAAAATTTGGAAACAAACTGGACTCCTCTGTTGTGAATGGGTTTGAGATGAGTTCTGAGCAGAGGCTCCCTCTGGTGGTTACAAGCGGTGCTAGTGAAGATTGTGAGGACTGGTGTTGTGAATGGGTTTGAGATGAGTTCTGAGCAGAGGCTCCCTCTGGTGGTTACAAGCGGTACTAGTGAGGATTGTGAGGACTGGGAATCAGGTGTTACTGATTGGTCTTATTTAAGGGAATCATTTTCCCATCAGGGTTGCCGGTGATCAATTGTTCTGGTCTGAATCCTTCTTTCCAGTTTCCCTTGTAGCCTGCTGTGTCGTGTCTGCATCTCCTGCTATCAGATAAGACAATTTCTTATTTTGTGTTTTTGCTATATTTTTGCATTTGGTCCTGCACTTCTGTGGGGGCCTTCTGGGTCCCCTCCGGGGGCTTTTGCCCTCTCAGTTTAGTCCAGCCACTGTGTTTTATACTTTTGCTTTTTCCAGTTTTTTCAGTGGCTGCTGTTTTTGTTACACCAGAGAACTAATTTAGGTGGTAGAGGTCGTGTGATCTCAGGTGATTTTGAAATTAGTAGAGTTGGTGTTTTTCAGGGTTTTCTGGGATTGCAGTAAGTACCCTTCCTGTCCTTTTCTATTTAGATAGTTTGGGCCCCAGCGTTTGCTCATACTATTTTCTTTCTGTGTCAGTATTTCCTCTTGTCTAACCGCCATTACATGTTTGGGGGCTTTCTATTATCTTTGGGGTTCTGCTCCGGGGCAGATAGCTTTCCTATTTCTATCTTTAGGTGTAGTTAGTTTCTCAGGCTGTGACGAGGCGTCTAGGACCAACGTAGGAACGCTCCACGGCTGCCTCTAGTTGCGGTGGTTAGTCAGGGTACTGCAATCTCATAGATTCCAACTGCTCTGGTGTATTTCCTTTTTTGCCTTCACTCCTCAGCTACCGTAACATAACAGTATCACCGGCCCAAAAAAAATTGTATGGTACTCACAGAAGGGAAAAAATATTTTGAAGGAAGAAAAGTTGTCAGAGATATTTTTCTGTTTGTTGCATTTTTTTTTTTTTTTTCCCTCTGTATCTCTGGGTGCTGGGGAGGATCTTTTCTCCCAATGGATTTTGCACAGTTGTCTGGCCGTGTGGATCAGCTTGCCACTGAGGTTCAGAGTATTGCTGCATATCTTGCTGGGTTGCCTGTTGTGGAACCTAGGATCCCCATGCCAGATTTGTTTTTAGGGGATCGAGCTAAGTTTCAGAATTTCAAAAATAATTGTAAATTGTTTCTTGCCTTAAAATCTAAGTCCTCAGGGAACGCAGCGCAGCAGGTTCAAATTATCATCTCTCTCCTGCGCGGCGATCCTCAGGATTGGGCTTTTTCCCTGACACCTGGGGATCCTGTTTTGAGTGATGTTGATGCATTTTTTCAGGCTTTGGGGTTATTGTACGATGAGCCTAATGTCACTGATCAAGCTGAAAAAGCCTTGTTGGCATTAAATCAGGGGCTTGATGACGCTGAGTTATACTGTCAGAGATTCCGTAGGTGGGCAGTCCTGACCAAATGGAATGACGACGCTTTGGCGGCCCTTTTCCGGAAGGGTCTGTCGGATAATGTAAAGGATGTTATGGTGGGATTCCCTGTCCCCTCTGGTCTCAATGATTCTATGTCATTAGCGATTCAAATTGACAGACGTTTGCGTGAGCGGAGAAGTATGCGTGGAGTGGTGTTGCCTTGTGAGCCAGCTGCTGAGCCCATGCAGTGTGATGGAGTGGTGTCTGGGGCACAGCGTCATGAGTTTCGAAAGCGCAATGGGTTATGTTTCTACTGTGGTGATGCCTCTCATGCTATTTCAGTCTGCCCTAAGCGGGGAAGACATTTTGCACGCTCAGTTGTCTTGGGTAGTGTTCAGACTAAGTTTTTATTAACTGTCACTCTGATATGCTCTCTGTCCTCATTTTCTGCTCAGGCTTTCGTTGATTCTGGAGCAGCTATTAACCTGATGGATTATGATTTTGCTAAACATTGTGGGTTTCCCTTGATATCCCTACAAAAGTCTATTCCCCTACTGGGATCGATTCTACCCCTTTGGCTGAGAATAAACCCCAGTTTTCTACTCAGGTGATAATGAGGGTTGAACCTGATCACCAGGAGTGCTGCAAATTTTTGGTTCTATATAATCTGCATGACATTATCGTGCTGGGTTTCCCTTGGTTACAGTCTCATAATCCTGTTTTGGATTGGAAATCTGTGTCTGTAACCAGTTGGGGCTGCCAATGTGTTAATACCAACACTCCTGTTTTTTCTGCCTCCCCCAGGCTGAGGATGTTCCTGACTTTTTGTTTGATTTTTCTGATGTGTTTAGCGAAAGTAAATCTGCATCCTTACCTCCCCATAGGAGCTATGACTGCGCTATTGAATTAGTGCCAGGTAGTAAATTCCCTAAGAGTCGCCTTTTTAACTTGTCTGTACCTGAACATGACGCTATGCGGTCTTATTCAAGGAATCATTGGAGAAGGGTCATATCAGACCATCCTCTTCACCCTTAGGTGCCGGTTTTTTCTTTGTGGCCAAAAAAGATGGTTCATTAAGGCCGTGTATTGATTATCGTCTCTTGAACAATATTACTGTGAAATATCAATACCCGTTACCCTTGATTTCTGACCTGTTTTCCAGGGTGAAAAACGCTACTTGGTTTACCAAGCTTGACCTCAGGGGGGCGTATAACCTTATTCGCATTAAGCACGGGGATGAATGGAAGACGGCATTTAACACCCCTGAAGGGCATTTTGAGTACCTTGTGATGCCCTTTGGGCTCACTAATGCTCCTTCCGTCTTCCAGTCCTTCATGAATGACATTTTCAGGGATTTTGTGGACAAGTTTCTGATTGTTTATTTGGATGATATCTTGATTTTTCTAATGACTGGGACTCTCATGTGAAACATGTTCGGACTGTGTTCCAGATTTTGAGAGAGAATGCTCTGTATGTGAAGGGATCAAAGTGTCTTTTTGGCGTACAGAAGATCTCATTTCTGGGATTCATTTTGTCCCCATCTGTTATTGAAATGGACCCGGTCAAGGTTCAGGCCATCTGTGATTGGGTCCAACCTACTTCATTAAAGGCTCTTCAGAGATTTTTGGGTTTTGCCAATTTTTATCGTAAATTCAGGCTATGGTTCCACGGTCCGGAACCATAGCGCTTTGGACGGAGCGGAAATTCCGCTCCGTCTAAGCCCCGCCCCCTTTCTGACGCGCGATCTTTCCGGAGGTGTTCAGGACACCTCCGGAACACCTCCGGAAAGAACGCAGGGCTACATAGCCCTGTGTTAATTCTGTTGCGGCGACGCACCGTCGCCGCAATACGCGAGGACATGCTGCGGTCTAAAAAGACGCGCCGCATGTCCGTTTACGCAGGTTTGCCACCTGCGTATTGTTACGCATGGTGGAGACGGGATTCCTTGAAATCCCCTCCACTATGCTGTAACATCTGGACGCTGCGTGTTTGGCGCTGCGCCAGCGCACAGCGCCAAACACGCAGCGTTTCCTGACCGTGGAAACTCACCCTTATTGGTAATTTCTCGGTTATTGTTAAACCATTAACTGATTTGACCAGAAAGGGTTCTGATGTGGTGAATTGGCCTCCTGAGGCAGTCTCTGCGTTTCAGGAACTTAAGCAGAGATTCACTTCTGCTCCTGTTCTACGGCAGCCTGATGTTTCTCTGCCATTTCAGGTGGAGGTTGATGCCTCTGAAATTGGGGCAGGTGCCGTTTTGTCCCAAAAAGATCCAGAGACCTCTAAAAGTAACCCTTGTGCCTTTTTCTCTCGAAAATTTTCTCCTACTGAACGTAATTATGACGTGGGTAATCGGGAGTTATTGGCCATGAAGTGGCTTTTGAAGAGTGGAGACATTGGCTGGAGGGAGCCAAACATCAGGTGGTGGTCCTTACTGACCATAAGAATCTGGTCTATCTGGAATCTGCCAGGCGACTCAATCCTAGACAGGCCAGGTGGGCCTTGTTTTTCACACGTTTTAATTTTGTGGTTTCCTTTCTTCCTGGCACTAAGAATGTTAAGGCGGATGCCCTCTCGAGGAGTTTCCTTGCGGACTCTCCTGAGCTATCTGATCCCTCTGTTATTTTGAAGGAGGGTGTAGTTCTTTCCGCCATCTCGCCCAATTTGAGACTTGCTCTGGAGGGGTGTCAGGAGGATAGGCCCGAGCGCTGCCCTGTTGGAAAATTGTTTGTCCCGGACCAATGGAAAAAGAGTGTGATGTCTGAGATTCATTGTTCCGCATTGGCTGGGCATCCCGGAATTTTGGTACCAGAGACTTGGTTAGTCGGTCCTTTTGGTGGCCTACCTTGTCTCGCGATGTCAGGGAATTTGTGCAGGCCTGCGGGACTTGCTCTCGCTCCAAGCCTTGCTCTCGCTCTAGTGGTTTGTTGATGCCATTGCCTGTGCCCAAGAGACCATGGACCCATATCTCTATGGATTTCATTTCCGATCTTCCTGTTTCTCAGAGAATGACCACCATCTGGGTAATTTGTGATAGGTTTTCCAAAATGATACATCTTGTGCCATTACCTAAGTTGCCTTCCTCCTCTGAATTGGTGCCGTTGTTCCTTCAGCACGTGGTTCGTTTACACGGCATTCCTGAGAACATTGTGTCTGACAGAGGAGTCCAGTTTGTTTCCAGATTTTGGAGGACTTTTTGTTCTAAACTGGGTGTTCAATTGTCTTTCTCCTCGGCATTTCATCCTCAGACCAATGGTCAAACTGAGAGAACAAACCAGACATTGGAGACTTATCTAAGATGCTTTGTGTCTGCTGATCAGGATGACTGGGTCTCTTTTTTGCCTTTGGCTGAGTTTGCTCTTAATAATAGGGCTAGCTCTGCCACTTTGATGTCTCCGTTTTTCTGTAATTCTGGGTTTCACCCTCGATTTTCTTCAGGACAGACGGAGGCTTCTGTCTGTCCAGGTGTTGACTCTGTTGTTGAGCGTATGCAGCAGATTTGGGACCAGGTAGTGGAGAGGTTGTCCCTCTCTCAGGAGAAGGCCCAGCGGTTTGCTAACCGGCATAGGACTGATGGTCCTCGGTTTAAAGTGGGGGACTTGGTCTGGTTGTCCTCAAGGAATATTCCTATGGAGTAGCATCTCCTAAATTTAAGCCTAGGTTCATTGGACCTTATAAGATCATGGAGATTATTAATCCTGTTTCTTTTCGTTTGCTTCTTCCAGGGACATTTAAGATCCATAACGTGTTCCACAAGTCCTTGTTGAAGAGGTTTGTTGAGCCAGTGGTTCCTGCTGCTGTGCCTCCTGACCCTGTTTTGGTTGAGGGAAATCTGGAGTATGTGGTTGAGAAAATATTGGATTCTCGTTTTTCTAGACGAAGACTCCAGTATTTGGTTAAATGGAGAGGTTATGGTCAGGAAGATAATTCTTGGGTGTTTGCTTCGGACATCCATGCTAGGAGACTTATCCGTGCGTATCATAGAACTCATCCTGACCGACCTGGTTGCTCAAATGAGGGTTCGGTGACCCCTCCTCAAGGGGGGGGTACTGTTGTGAATGGGTTTGAGATGAGTTCTGAGCAGAGGCTCCCTCTGGTGGTTACAAGCGGTACTAGTGAGGATTGTGAGGACTGGGAATCAGGTGTTACTGATTGGTCTTATTTAAGGGAATCATTTTCCCATCAGGGTTGCCGGTGATCAATTGTTCTGGTCTGAATCCTTCTTTCCAGTTTCCCTTGTAGCCTGCTGTGTCGTGTCTGCATCTCCTGCTATCAGATAAGACAATTTCTTATTTTGTGTTTTTGCTATATTTTTGCATTTGGTCCTGCACTTCTGTGGGGGCCTTCTGGGTCCCCTCCGGGGGCTTTTGCCCTCTCAGTTTACTCCAGCCACTGTGTTTTGTACTTTTGCTTTTTCCAGTTTTTTCAGTGGCTGCTGTTTTTGTTACACCAGAGAACTAATTTAGGTGGTAGAGGTCGTGTGATCTCAGGTGATTTTGAAATTAGTAGAGTTGGTGTTTTTCAGGGTTTTCTGGGATTGCAGTAAGTACCCTTCCTGTCCTTTTCTATTTAGATAGTTTGGGCCCCAGCGTTTGCTCATACTATTTTCTTTCTGTGTCAGTATTTCCTCTTGTCTAACCGCCATTACATGTTTGGGGGCTTTCTATTATCTTTGGGGTTCTGCTCCGGGGCAGATAGCTTTCCTATTTCTATCTTTAGGTGTAGTTAGTTTCTCAGGCTGTGACGAGGCGTCTAGGACCAACGTAGGAACGCTCCACGGCTGCCTCTAGTTGCGGTGGTTAGTCAGGGTACTGCAATCTCATAGATTCCAACTGCTCTGGTGTATTTCCTTTTTTGCCTTCACTCCTCAGCTACCGTAACATAACAGACTGGGAATCAGGTGTTACTGACTGGTCTTATATAAGGGAGTCATTTTCCCATCAGGGTTGCCGGTGATCAATTGTTCTGGTCTGAATCCTTCATTCCAGTTTCCCTTGTAGCCTGCTGTGTCGTGTCTGCATCTCCTGCTATCAGATAAGACTTTATGTTCTTTTGTGTTTGTGCTATATTTTTGCATTTTGTCCTGCACTTCTTTGGGGGCCTTCAGGGTCCCGTCCGGGGCTTCTGCCCTCTCAGTTTAGTTCAGCCACTGAGTTTTGTTCTTTTGCTTTTTCCAGTTTTTTCAGTGGCTGCTGTTTTGATTTTGTTACACCAGAGAACTAATTTAGGTGGTAGAGGTCGTGTGATCTCAGGTGATTTTGAAATTAGTAGAGTTGGTGCTTTTCAGGGTTTTCTGGGATTGCAGTAAGTACCCTTCCTTTCCTTTTCTATTTAGATAGTTTGGGCCCCAGCATTTGCTCATACTATTTTCTTTCTGTGTCAGTATTTCCTCTTGTCTAACCGCCATTACATGTTTGGGGGCTTTCTATTATCTTTGGGGTTCTGCTCCGGGGCAGATAGCTTTCCTATTTCTATCTTTAGGTGTAGTTAGTTTCTCAGGCTGTGACGAGGCGTCTAGGACCAACGTAGGAACGCTCCACGGCTGCCTCTAGTTGTGGTGGTTAGTCAGGGTACTGCAATCTCATAGATTCCAACTGCTCTGGTGTATTGCCTTTTTTACCTGCACTCCTCAGCTACCGAAACATAACAGTATCACCGGCCTAAAAATTGAAAATTTTATGTACTCACAGAAGGAAAAAAAAAAAAAAAAATATTGTGAATGAAAAAACGTTGTCGAGATATTTTTCTGTTTGTTGCATTTTTTTTTTTTTTTCCTCTGTATCTCTGGGTGCTGGGGAGGATCTTTTCTCCCAATGGAGTTTGCACAGTTGTCTGGCCGTGTGGATCAGCTTGCCACTGAGGTTCAGAGTATTGCTGCATATCTTGCTAGGTTGCCTGTTGTGGAACCTAGGATCCCCATGCCAGATTTGTTTTTAGGGGATCGAGCTAAGTTTCAGAATTTCAAAAATAATTGTAAATTTTTTTTTGCCTTAAAATTTAAGTCCTCAGGAAACGCAGCGCAGCAGGTTCAAATTATCATCTCTCTCCTGCGCGGCGATCCTCAGGATTGGGCTTTTTCCCTGATACCTGGGGATCCTGTTTTGAGTGATGTTGATGCGTTTTTTCAGGCTTTGGGGTTATTGAAACGATGAGCCTAATGTCACTGATCAAGCTGAAAAAGCCTTGTTGGCATTAAATCAGGGGCTTGATGACGCTGAGTTATACTGTCAGAGATTCCGTAGGTGGGCAGTCCTGACCAAATGGAATGACGACGCTTTGGCGGCCCTTTTCCGGAAGGGTCTGTCAGATAATGTAAAGGATGTTATGGTGGGATTCCCTGTCCCCTCTGGTCTCAATGATTCTATGTCATTAGCGATTCAAATTGACAGACGTTTGCGTGAGCGGAGAAGTATGCGTGGAATGGTGTTGCCTTGTGAACCAGCTTCTGAACCCATGCAGTGTGATAGAGTGGTGTCTGGGGCACAGCGTCATGAGTTTCGAAAGCGCAATGGGTTATGTTTCTGCTGTGGTGATGCCTCTCATGCTATTTCAGTCTGCCCTAAGCGGGAAGACGTTTTGCACGCTCAGTTGTCTTGGGTAGTGTTCAGACTAAGTTTTTATTAACTGTCACTCTGATATGCTCTCTGTCCTCATTTTCTGCTCAGGCTTTCGTTGATTCTGGAGCAGCTATTAACCTGATGGATTATGATTTTGCTAAACGTTGTGGGTTTCCCTTGATACCCCTACAGAAGTCTATTCCCCTACTGGGGATCGATTCTACCCCTTTGGCTGAGAATAAACCCCAGTTTTCTACTCAGGTGATAATGAGGGTTGAACCTGATCACCAGGAGTGCTGCAAATTTTTGGTTCTATATAATCTGCATGACATTATCGTGCTGGGTTTCCCTTGGTTACAGTCTCATAATCCTGTTTTGGATTGGAAATCTGTGTCTGTAACCAGTTGGGGCTGCCAATGTGTTAATACCAACACTCCTGTTTTTTCTGCCTCCCCCAGGCTCAGGATGTTCCTGACTTTTGTTTGATTTTTCTGATGTGTTTAGCGAAAGTAAATCTGCATCCTTGCCTCCCCATAGGAGCTATGACTGCGCTATTGAATTAGTGCCGGGTAGTAAATTCCCTAAAGGTCGCCTTTTTAACTTGTCTGTACCTGAACATGACGCTATGCGGTCTTATATCAAGGAATCATTGGAGAAGGGTCATATCAGACCATCCTCTTCACCCTTAGGTGCCGGTTTTTTCTTTGTGGCCAAAAAAGATGGTTCATTAAGGCCGTGTATTGATTATAGTCTCTTGAACAATATTACTGTGAAATATCAATACCCGTTACCCTTGATTTCTGACCTGTTTTCCAGGGTGAAAAACGCTACTTGGTTTACCAAGCTTGACCTCAGGGGGGCGTATAACCTTATTCGCATTAAGCACGGGGATGAATGGAAGACGGCATTCAATACCCCTGAAGGGCATTTTGAGTACCTAGTGATGCCCTTTGGGCTCACTAATGCTCCTTCCGTCTTCCAGTCCTTCATGAATGACATTTTCAGGGATTTTGTGGACAAATTTCTGATTGTTTATTTGGATGATATCTTGATTTTTTCTAATGACTGGGACTCTCATGTGAAACATGTTCGAACTGTATTCCAGATTTTGAGAGAGAATGCTCTGTATGTGAAGGGATCAAAGTGTCTTTTTGGCGTACAGAGGATCTCATTTCTGGGATTCATTTTGTCCCCATCTGTTATTGAAATGGACCCGTCAAGGTTCAGGCCATCTGTGATTGGGTCCAACCTACTTCATTAAAGGCTCTTCAGAGATTTTTGGGTTTTGCCAATTTTTATCGTAAATTTATTGGTAATTTCTCGGTTATTGTTAAACCATTAACTGATTTGACCAGAAAGGGTTCTGATGTGGTGAATTGGCCTCCTGAGGCAGTCTCTGCATTTCAGGAACTTAAGCAGAGATTCACTTCTGCTCCTGTTCTACGGCAGCCTGATGTTTTCTCTGCCATTTCAGGTGGAGGTTGATGCCTCTGAAATTGGGGCAGGTGCCGTTTTGTCCCAAAAAGATCCAGAGACCTCTAAAAGTAACCCTTGTGCCTTTTTCTCTCGAAAATTTTCTCCTACTGAACGTAATTATGACGTGGGTAATCGGGAGTTATTGGCCATGAAGTGGGCTTTTGAAGAGTGGAGACATTGGCTGGAGGGAGCCAAACATCAGGTGGTGGTCCTTACGGACCATAAGAATCTGGTCTATCTGGAATCTGCCAAGCGACTCAATCCTAGACAGGCCAGGTGGGCCTTGTTTTTCACACGTTTTAATTTTGTGGTTTCCTTTCTTCCTGGCACTAAGAATGTTAAGGCGGATGCCCTCTCGAGGAGTTTCCTTGCGGACTCTCCTGAGTTATCTGATCCTTCTGTTATTTTGAAAGAGGGTGTAGTTCTTTCCGCCATCTCGCCCAATTTGAGACTTGCTCTGGAGGGGTGTCAGGAGGATAGGCCCGAGTGCTGCCCTGTTGGAAAATTGTTTGTCCCGGACCAGTGGAAAAAAGAGTGTGATGTCTGAGATTCATTGTTCCGCATTGGCTGGGCATCCCGGAATTTTTTGGTACCAGAGACTTGGTTAGTCGGTCCTTTTGGTGGCCTACCTTGTCTCGTGATGTCAGGGAATTTGTGCAGTCCTGCGGGACTTGCTCTCGCTCCAAGCCTTGCTCTCGCTCTAGTGGTTTGTTGATGCCATTGCCTGTGCCCAAGAGACCATGGACCCATATCTCTATGGATTTCATTTCCGACCTTCCTGTTTCTCAGAGAATGACCACCATCTGGGTTATTTGTGATAGGTTTTCCAAAATGATACATCTTGTGCCATTACCTAAGTTGCCTTCCTCCTCTGAATTGGTGCCGTTGTTCCTTCAGCACGTGGTTCGTTTACACGGCATTCCTGAGAACATTGTGTCTGACAGAGGAGTCCAGTTTGTTTCCAGATTTTGGAGGACTTTTTGTTCTAAACTGGGTGTTCAATTGTCTTTCTCCTCGGCATTTCATCCTCAGACCAATGGTCAACTGAGAGAACAAACCAGACATTGGAGACTTATCTAAGATGCTTTGTGTCTGCTGATCAGGATGACTGGGTCTCTTTTTTGCCTTTGGCTGAGTTTGCTCTTAATAATAGGGCTAGCTCTGCCACTTTGATGTCTCCGTTTTTCTGTAATTCTGGGTTTCACCCCGATTTTCTTCAGGACAGACGGAGGCTTCTGTCTGTCCAGGTGTTGACTCTGTTGTGGAGCGTATGCAACAGATTTGGGACCAGGTAGTGGAGAGGTTGTCCCTCTCTCAGGAGAAGGCCCAGCGGTTTGCTAACCGGCATAGGACTGATGGTCCTCGGTTTAAAGTGGGGACTTGGTCTGGTTGTCCTCAAGGAATATTCCTATGAGAGTAGCATCTCCTAAATTTAAGCCTAGGTTCATTGGACCTTATAAGATCATGGAGATTATTAATCCTGTTTCTTTTCGTTTGCTTCTTCCAGGGACATTTAAGATCCATAACGTGTTCCACAAGTCCTTGTTGAAGAGGTTTGTTGAGCCAGTGGTTCCTGCTGCTGTGTCTCCTGACCCTGTTTTGGTTGAGGGCAATCTGGAGTATGTGGTTGAGAAAATATTGGATTCTCGTTTTTCTAGACGGAAACTCCATTTATTTGGTTAAATGGAGAGGTTATGGTCAGGAGGACAATTCTTGGGTGTTTGCTTCGGACATCCATGCTGGGAGACTTATCCGTGCGTATCATAGAACTCATCCTGACCGACCTGGTTGCTCAAATGAGGGTTCGGTGACCCCTCCTCAAGGGGGGGGGGTACTGTTGTGAATGGGTTTGAGATGAGTTCTGAGCAGAGGCTCCCTCTGGTGGTTACAAGCGGTGCTAGTGAAGATTGTGAGGACTGGGAATCAGGTGTTACTGACTGGTCTTATATAAGGGAGTCATTTTCCCATCAGGGTTGCCGGTGATCAATTGTTCTGGTCTGAATCCTTCATTCCAGTTTCCCTTGTAGCCTGCTGTGTCGTGTCTGCATCTCCTGCTATCAGATAAGACTTTATCTTCTTTTGTGTTTGTGCTATATTTTTGCATTTTGTCCTGCACTTCTTTGGGGGCCTTCAGGGTCCCCTCCGGGGGCTTCTGCCCTCTCAGTTTAGTTCAGCCACTGAGTTTTGTTCTTTTGCTTTTTCCAGTTTTTTCAGTGGCTGCTGTTTTGATTTTGTTACACCAGAGAACTAATTTAGGTGGTAGAGGTCGTGTGATCTCAGGTGATTTTGAAATTAGTAGAGTTGGTGCTTTTCAGGGTTTTCTGGGATTGCAGTAAGTACCCTTCCTTTCCTTTTCTATTTAGATAGTTTGGGCCCCAGCGTTTGCTCATACTATTTTCTTTCTGTGTCAGTATTTCCTCTTGTCTAACCGCCATTACATGTTTGGGGGCTTTCTATTATCTTTGGGGTTCTGCTCCGGGGCAGATAGCTTTCCTATTTCTATCTTTAGGTGTAGTTAGTTTCTCAGGCTGTGACGAGGCGTCTAGGACCAACGTAGGAACGCTCCACGGCTGCCTCTAGTTGTGGTGGTTAGTCAGGGTACTGCAATCTCATAGATTCCAACTGCTCTGGTGTATTGCCTTTTTTACCTGCACTCCTCAGCTACCGAAACATAACACTCCTCTGTCAGACACAATGTTCTCAGGAATGCCGTGTAAACGAACCACGTGCTGAAGGAACAACGGCACCAATTCAGAGGAGGAAGGCAACTTAGGTAATGGCACAAGATGTATCATTTTGGAAAACCTATCACAAATTACCCAGATGGTGGTCATTCTCTGAGAAACAGGAAGATCGGAAATGAAATCCATAGAGATATGGGTCCATGGTCTCTTGGGCACAGGCAATGGCATCAATAAACCACTAGAGCGAGAGCAAGGCTTGGAGCGAGAGCAAGTCCCGCAGGACTGCACAAATTCCCTGACATCACGAGACAAGGTAGGCCACCAAAAGGACCGACTAACCAAGTCTCTGGTACCAAAAATTGGATGGATGCCCAGCCAATGCGGAACAATGAATCTCAGACATCACACTCTTTTTCCATTGGTCCGGGACAAACAATTTTCCAACAGGGCAGCGCTCGGTCCTATCCTCCTGACACCCCTCCAGAGCAAGCCTCAAATTGGGCGAGATGGTAAAGAACTACACCCTCTTTCAAAATAACAGAAGGATCAGATAACTCAGGAGAGTCCGCAAGGAAACTCCTCGAGAGGGCATCCGCCTTAACATTCTTAGTGCCAGGAAGAAAGGAAACCACAAAATTAAAACGTGTGAAAAACAAGGCCCACCTGGCCTTTCTAGGATTGAGTCGCTTGGCAGATTCCAGATAGACCAGATTCTTATGGTCCGTAAGGACCACCACCTGATGTTTGGCTCCCTCCAGCCAATGTCTCCACTCTTCAAAAGCCCACTTCATGGCCAATAACTCCCGATTACCCACGTCATAATTACGTTCAGTAGGAGAAAATTTTCGAGAGAAAAAGGCACAAGGGTTACTTTTAGAGGTCTCTGGATCTTTTTGGGACAAAACGGCACCTGCCCCAATTTCAGAGGCATCAACCTCCACCTGAAATGGCAGAGAAACATCAGGCTGCCGAAGAACAGGAGCAGAAGTGAATCTCTGCTTAAGTTCCTGAAATGCAGAGACTGCCTCAGGAGGCCAATTCACCACATCAGAACCCTTTCTGGTTAAATCAGTTAATGGTTTAACAATAACCGAGAAATTACCAATAAATTTACGATAAAAATTGGCAAACCCCAAAAATCTCTGAAGAGCCTTTAATGAAGTAGGTTGGACCCAATCACAGATGGCCTGAACCTTGACCGGGTCCATTTCAATAACAGATGGGGACAAAATGAATCCCAGAAATGAGATCCTCTGTACGCCAAAAAGACACTTTGATCCCTTCACATACAGAGCATTCTCTCTCAAAATCTGGAACACAGTTCGAACATGTTTCACATGAGAGTCCCAGTCATTAGAAAAAATCAAGATATCATCCAAATAAACAATCAGAAATTTGTCCACAAAATCCCTGAAAATGTCATTCATGAAGGACTGGAAGACGGAAGGAGCATTAGTGAGCCCAAAGGGCATCACTAGGTACTCAAAATGCCCTTCAGGGGTATTGAATGCCGTCTTCCATTCATCCCCGTGCTTAATGCGAATAAGGTTATACCCCCCCTGAGGTCAAGCTTGGTAAACCAAGTAGCGTTTTTCACCCTGGAAAACAGGTCAGAAATCAAGGGTAACGGGTATTGATATTTCACAGTAATATTGTTCAAGAGACGATAATCAATACACGGCCTTAATGAACCATCTTTTTTGGCCACAAAGAAAAAACCGGCACCTAAGGGTGAAGAGGATGATCTGATATGACCCTTGTCCAATGATTCCTTGATATAAGACCGCATAGCGTCATGTTCAGGTACAGACAAGTTAAAAAGGCGACCTTTAGGGAATTTACTACCCGGCACTAATTCAATAGCGCAGTCATAGCTCCTATGGGGAGGCAAGGATGCAGATTTACTTTCGCTAAACACATCAGAAAAATCAAAAAGTCAGGAACATCCTGAGCCTGGGGGGAGGCAGAAAAAACAGGAGTGTTGGTATTAACACATTGGCAGCCCCAACTGGCCACAGACACAGACTTCCAATCCAAAACAGGATTATGAGACTGCAACCAAGGGAAACCCAGCACAATAATGTCATGCAGATTATATAGAACCAAAAATTTGCAGCACTCCTGGTGATCAGGTTCAACCCTCATTATCACCTGAGTAGAAAACTGGGGTTTATTCTCAGCCAAAGGGGTAGAATCGATCCCCAGTAGGGGAATAGACTTCTGTAGGGGTATCAAGGGGAACCCACAACGTTTAGCAAAATCATAATCCATCAGGTTAATAGCTGCTCCAGAATCAACGAAAGCCTGAGCAGAAAATGAGGACAGAGAGCATATCAGAGTGACAGTTAATAAAAACTTAGTCTGAACACTACCCAAGACAACTGAGCATGCAAAACGTCTTCCCCGAATAGGGCAGACTGAAATAGCATGAGAGGCATCACCACAGCAGAAACATAACCCATTGCGCTTTCGAAACTCATGACGCTGTGCCCCAGACACCACTCTATCACACTGCATGGTTTCAGGAGCTGGTTCACAAGGCAACACCATTCCACGCATACTTCTCCGCTCACGCAAACGTCTGTCAATTTGAATCGCTAATGACATAGAATCATTGAGACCAGAGGGGACAGGGAATCCCACCATAACATCCTTTACATTATCTGACAGACCCTTCCGGAAAAGGGCCGCCAAAGCGTCGTCATTCCATTTGGTCAGGACTGCCCACCTACGGAATCTCTGACAGTATAACTCAGCGTCATCAAGCCCCTGATTTAATGCCAACAAGGCTTTTTCAGCTTGATCAGTGACATTAGGCTCATCGTACAATAACCCCAAAGCCTGAAAAAACGCATCAACATCACTCAAAACAGGATCCCCGGGTATCAGGGAAAAAGCCCAATCCTGAGGATCGCCGCGCAGGAGAGAGATGATAATTTGAACCTGCTGTGCTGCGTTTCCTGAGGACTTAGATTTTAAGGCAAAAAACAATTTACAATTATTTTTGAAATTCTGAAACTGAGCTCGATCCCCTAAAAACAAATCTGGCATGGGGATCCTAGGTTCCACAACAGGCAACCCAGCAAGATAGATAGCAATACTCCGAACCTCAGTGGCAAGCTGATCCACACGGCCAGACAACTGTGCAAACTCCATTGGGAGAAAAGATCCTCCCCAGCACCCAGAGATACAGAGGGAAAAAAAAAAAATGCAACAAACAGAAAAATATCTCTGACAACTCTGACAACCTTTTTTCTATCACAATATTTTTTCCCTTCTGTGAGTACCATACAATTTTCAATTTTTAGGCCGGTGATACTGTTATGTTTCGGTAGCTGAGGAGTGCAGGTAAAAAAGGCAATACACCAGAGCAGTTGGAATCTATGGGATTGCAGTACCCTGACTAACCACCACAACTAGAGGCAGCCGTGGAGCGTTCCTACGTTGGTCCTAGACGCCTCGTCACAGCCTGAGAAACTAACTACACCTAAAGATAGCTTTCCTATTTCTATCTGCCCCGGAGCAGAACCCCAAAGATAATAGAAAGCCCCCAAACATGTAATGGCGGTTAGACAAGAGGAAATACTGACACAGAAAGAAAATAGTATGAGCAAACGCTGGGGCCCAAACTATCTAAATAGAAAAGGACAGGAAGGGTACTTACTGCAATCCCAGAAAACCCTGAAAAACACCAACTCTACTAATTTCAAAATCACCTGAGATCACACGACCTCTACCACCTAAATTAGCTCTCTGGTGTAACAAAATCAAAACAGCAGCCACTGAAAAAACTGGAAAAAGCAAAAGAACAAAACTCAGTGGCTGAACTAAACTAAGAAGGCAGAAGCCCCCGGAGGGGACCCAGAAGGCCCCCAAAGAAGTGCAGGACAAAATGCAAAAATATAGCAACAACACAAAAGAAGAAAAATTCTTATCTGGTAGCAGGAGATGCAGACACGACACAGCAGGCTACAAGGGAAACTGGAATGAAGGATTCAGACCAGAACAATTGATCACCGGCAACCCTGATGGGAAAATGACTCCCTTATATAAGACCAGTCAGTAACATCTGATTCCCAGTCCTCACAATCTTCACTAGTACCGCTTGTAACCACCAGAGGGAGCCTCTGCTCAGAACTCATCTCAAACCCATTCACAACACCCAGGCTTTGGGCAGAGGCAGGGATATGTGACAAAGTCACTGGTAATGTACTGGAAAGGATATATGTAGCACTGAGGTTGTTATCTCCAGTAATATAAGTCTAGGAAAATGTTCCAGCACCCTAACTGCTAAGAGGAGTTAATTGGCCATGTTTAGTGCTAGGCTGATTGAACAACTGTAGCATGGAAGGAGTACAGAGGATAAAAATACACAGCTTTCTGCAGCATTAGATGTGGTGGGTCTGGAGGTTTAAGCTCTGGAGCTGTGTTTTCATGTTAAGGAATGCTTAACCTTGTGTGGTTTGTTCTTGAAGCGGACGGATTCCCGTAGCAAAAAGGACTGTGCCATTTGTTATGTTTTTGTTTTCCTGTTAGGCGGGGAAGGCCGCGTTTGTTTTGCTAACAATGCACTGATTTATGCAGTACTCTTTATAAACCAGTGGAAGATTTAAAGAGACAGTGTTCCTGTGTCTACCCCTATCTGCAGACGAGTGAGCTGATCTATCACATTATATTTAAAAATATAATATCCTTACAATTTATTGTGCAGTGTTAGTATTGTCAGTATTGCTCAGCATGTACAGTATAGGTACAATCACAGTTCTGATCAGGACGCAAACTGACTGCTCAGCACTGAGTTTGTAGAGGGATTTAGTTGGTCTGCGCCCTGGCTGGTACTGTGCTAATACTGTAAATACTGAGCGCTTCTGACAGGAATAAATGGTGTCTACTGCAGGGAATAAGCGGTTCCATTTCCTAGGCTAGCTTACCTCATACACATTTATATATCTCCCTTTCAACAACGCAATAGTGAATCCATCTTCAGTAAATTCAGAGGCTCAAATTGTGGTAGCTGCTTACAATTAGCGCTCTTTGACTGTATGAAGAAAATCAAAGGATTTGGAGCTCTAAAACATGAACATGTTTTGTAATATAGAAATCACGCATGAGTGTCAATTCTGTTATACATTTATGTTTTTGAGTATATTATAAAATGAGCATATAACAAATATATGTGATCCTATTTCATCCCCAGGTCTTCTCTTCATCCTTTATCAAACTCCATATTGGCTCATCTGTTTATGTACAGAATCCCATGTCGGTGCTCACATCATTTTGAGTCTAGTCATCTAAGCATCTCGCTACACTGATCATGCATCGCTCAGTAGCTACAATGTTTCCAATTTTGGATAAATCATACCTATTTATACATTTACCGACAGACCCACAAAACCCAAATGGAATATACTTACAATGCCCAGCAACAGGCCATCTATATTGCACTTCAACAGGCACTTTAGACCGGACAATGACGCATTTTATTCCACTGTCTGCGAGTACTTCATCTTTAAATCAAGAAAAGGATACCTCTTTGCAGCCAGGTTATCCTACACCATGCACAGTGCAGACATTCTCTGTAAATACGAAAAACACGGATCAACAGGAAAGTGGTGATTTAAATTTGACTATTGAAAATAGCACAGCTCAACATATACAACATAATAACTCTTCCATAATTTCCAATGTGCCTTGCAACAAAAATCTCAATGTCAAGAAGGCAGATCAACTTATCCAGGGCAGAAGTGCTTCAATTAACCCCAATACCAAGAAAAAAAAAGCTTCGAAAAACAAGTCTGACACATCTGCTCAAGCCAATTCACTTTCACAAGCTGCAAATAATTTATCTACAAACCTTCAGGGTAGCTCACATCCAGACAAAAAGAAAAAAGAGAAGAAACATACCAGAAAAGCAAAAGATGAATCTGTGCCTTTAGAGGAAAATTCATGCCCAATTTCTAAGACAAAATCTGTTTCAAGCAAACTGAAGAAATCTACTGCTCTCATCAAGCCAAAATTCTCCATAGTCGCAAACGATCCTTCTCCAAGCTTCAAAAACCCAGCTTTAACAACCCCCACTACAAAAAAATCTGAAGAAATCATTCATCCCAATGGCAATCTTTCTACAAAAAGTCATGGAAAATCATTCACGTACTACAAATTCCATCTGCTTCACGTGATCAAGTTTATACAGCCTATCCAAATTAATTTTGAACACCTTTTATTTCCTCAGGATGTGTCTCTTGCACGTGATCAAATAAAATTTTTCAGAAAGCATACAGAAAACAATACTGAAATCATTCAGGTGTCTGATCCCAAGTATAAATGTTTTCTACAATTAAAAAAAAAGGAAAAGCTACCATCTTTGAGTTTCAGCAGAGATGATTATTCTCTGATTTCTTTCGAAAAAAATATAAAAAAGAAAACTGCCAAAAAAAAGACTTTTGGGCAAGTGTCTCATGGTTTCAAAAATATTTGGGCATTGCTTCGACCCTTCCAACGTAGACCACATCCTTACCATCATAGGAAAAAATCTAGGTTGAGCAGTGAGTGTAAAAATTACATAATGGCTTCCTCTGTACATGAGATTATTCACAGTCGCTATGCTAAGAATGCAAATGAGCGAATGCCTGTATCACAGATAAGAGCTATGCTGAGCTCAGGTGACTGGAAATTGAGAAAAAGAAGTGAATGGATCCAGCAAATGGAGGCAGATGCCATTCATAATTCTAAGAAGATGAATTCAGAAAAACACAAACTGAGATTAGAAGTGGAAGAGAATGATGTGCTTCACCACAATGAGAAGTTTTGGCTAGCATGTACCAACAGAACAGCAGTAAACCGGAAGGATAAAAAGAGCTGGCCTCTTCTGGTGAAATGTTTGCACAAACATCCTGATAGTACACTACGGCAGGCCAGCAAACATCGCTCCTTCTGCTTGAGGTGGGATGGGACATCTTTCACCTTACGATTGGACCATGCCTACTACACTGAAATTCAGTGTCATATGGCTGTTACCGACACTTCATATGCAGAGCTTGTTGTCCACACACGAAAAGAGACCACTATTCTGCCTGTAAATTTTGACTTTGATTTTTGGAAACAAACAGAGGCGACATTGGAAACATTCTTCTCTAATAACATTTTACCTTACTTGAAAAAGAACGAGATTAAATCAAATCCAGTGAGTGCTCCATTAGACCTTGAAAAGATAAATGATGAAATAGAAGAATAATCTAACTAGCTGTATAACTGTACTGTCAGTCATTTGTAAAGACACAGTGATCCTATTGTTATAAGGTCTCCATGTTATAAGTAAGGCTAATTTCAGCTAATGGTTATAAAGGGATTTCTGCTAACTCTCCAAACATGTAGCTTTACTTTCTTAATAAAAATAACAATGTTGAGCTTCTTGAAACTCTATTTCATGGTTCCTCTGTTAATGGGAATCTGTCACTGGATCAACCCTCACAAACTGCCTATATGGGCATATAAGTCATAGGAAGCTGAATAAAATGATACCTTGATATCTGCAATCTGATGTCTTATTCCAGAGAAATCCTTGTTTTTTCTTATAGGTAAATGAGCTGTGCAGGGCTATGGGCTGAACACTAATCTGCATGAGAATTTGCCTCCAGAGATTATTTTACATGAAAGGAGGAGTTACCAATGCAATGTGTATTGGTCTCTCTCTGCTCTCATCTCACTGCCGAGCTGTGTGTTATTATAACATCTGCAGGTTCGTCTCAGTGATTCAACTTCCATCTCACAGGTAGACAGGGTTGCAGTACAGCAGAGCTGTGAGAGCTGCAGCAAACGTGTTTGTAATGAGACAAAGTTCAGTTCTCTTGTTCTGTGCTAGTTACATGTCTCACATTGGTAATGCCTCCTTTTATTAAAGAAAAGCTCAGAAGTAGGGGTGGACATGCCGTCGGTACAGCTGCATCGGGGCCCGGAGATGCAGGGGGGGCCCCTGCAGGGCAGCTAATAAAGAGGGCAAACCGGTCCGAAGGCTCTGAGGGACCCATGGCCAGATTACCCTCATGTGTGGAGGGCACTGAGCGATCCCTGCAGCTCTGCTGCCTACAGGAGAAAATGGCTGTGAAGCAGAGATGCAGGGATCCGTCCTCTGCTTCCTCCCCGTGCTCTCTGTGTGTTTGTGTGTGTGTATGTGTGTATATAAGTGTTTAGGAATATATATTTATGTGTGCATGTATATGTGTGTGTCTATTGTGGAAGGTCGGTTCACTCAGCTGCTCCTTGAGGTAGACACAGGAACATGTAAACCTATAGAACTGTCACCGTAGCTGGTTGGGACATACCCTGACCCTGAACACCCAAGATCCTGCAATGCCTGCACATGAGGAAAGAGACATAACAAATCACATGTCTAATTGGAGGTATTTGATATTATCATATTATTATTATTATTATTATTATTATTGTTACTACAACACCTACTACATATTGGGATAGGATCTTGGAGATGGAAATAGCCCTTTAAGTTAACAGAATGTTGAAGGACATGCCAAAGTTAGTCCTCATTCCCAAGTCCATTTTTCATATATGTGTCCTAGTTGGAATTTTCAAGGATAGAATAGTTATCCGTTATAGTCTATGTAGCCATTCACATGTCCGTGTTGTTTCGCAGAAAAAAAACATATAGACATGTTTGTTTTTTATCTGATTCATAGATCAAAATCACAGATACAGGCCTATGCGTCTGTAAAAATCATACTCCGCACATATTGCCATCTATGTACAATCTGCATGCTATTGTAATGGCAGCTTTGTGTTGTGTTTTTTTTAGAGAATGAGAAAATTGTTGATTGTTAAAAATTGACATACTGACCAAACTCTCATGAAAATTGGACAGTTTTCTCATGTACATGAGAATAATAAATGTCTGATGAAGCCTAAAACAATGTTTTCTGCACTTTGCATTGCACCCTACTTTGGTTCCTCATTGGGATAGGGGGTCATATTGTATGTAGGCTGTAACCAGGTGGAGTTTGTGCGCCAGGGCTACTTTTTAGCCCCAGTCCGTCCCTGAGAGTGACCCTCATAGTTGAGTACAACATAAACATCTGCTAAAGCATGTATAGTGTTAGTTAATAAGTCACCAGTAGGTGTCAGGAAGGAAATAATTGGAAAACGAAACTCACAAGAACAACCAAAGAGGAGTAACCGCTGTATTGTATCATTGAGCTAAGCCCACAGCAGGCAGCATCCAAAAACACGCAGCTCTGTCACAGGAGAAACCCATCTGAACAGGTAGGAAAACAGAACCTGTATGTCGCATGGTTGTCAGTCACAGGCCATGTTCACACGTTCAGTATTTGTTCAGTATTTTACCTCAGTATTTGTAAGCCAAAATCCGGAGTGATAATGTGTTTTTACTACACTTTTCCTCTGATGGCTCCTTGCCTGGAGGAAGAGTAAGCCTGGTGTTATATGAACAGATCTTTCTCCAGACAGTAATTATGGCATGGGGCGTTGTTTCTATAGCAAGAATATTATTCCCTAAGTCCACATTATGTTCTCACTGGATCAGGAATAAGTGTCAACCACCAGCCTAATATTGAATAAAAAAACAATGAGAATTGCCATATCTGTAAAAGTCTGAACCATTAAAATATTATATTACCTATCATGCATGGTGAAAAAAAAAATGAAAGGATTGCTGTTTTTGGCCACCTGATCCCCACCCAAATTTTTTTTTAACAAAACGATCTAACATTAGCAGTTTGCAAGGGCACCAATATAACGTAATGCAATGCAAAAAAAAAAAACAAGTCACAAGGCAAAGACTGAGCAGCCAGAAAGGGTGTTGTATTGTATGTGAGGGCCGATAGGTAAATTCAAGGTGGGGACAGGTAAATAGAAAATTTTACTATCAGTGATATCAATATCAAATAATAGGAAGTGCTGGAAAACAGCAGTTAAGTTACAGCGAGTTCATCCAGTACAAAAAACTGCCTTAAATAAATACATTTATTTGGTGTTATTTCATCCAGCAGATGAGAAATATAATTTATGTATTATTATTATTATTATGTCACAAACTGCTGCCACTAGGGCCAGCATCAGGACCATCAGCAGCTGCCAAAGTGAGCCTATTTATTAAAAAAAAACAAAAGCAGTGTTCTTGTGACGGATCGCACAGGGGAAGGGGGTGTTGACTTCGCTCAACTCGGGGGAGGGGAGAGAAGGACCCAGCAGGGATCGGCTCTCTGGCGCCACCACTTGCCCCAGGTCAGTCAGGGAACTGCACCGAGGGCAAATAGTCGCCAGAAAGGCTTCCCTTATAGGTACGAGTTATTGAGGAGCTCCCAGTGAGGAGGGATATGTCTCGACCCGCCACCACAATTGTGGATTACCAGGGCAATGGGGTACTCAGAGCCGAGCCCGTAGAAGTCTATGGGATTTGTCACAGGCAGCGGTGGCTCGGTCTGTGGCCCTGGCGGTCTGGCGTATGTTGGGGGGTATATTTACAGGGGATAGATTTATATACAGTTCGTGACGCCACCTGTAGTCTTCTGGTAATTTGTACCAGCGCTGCTGTAGATCTCTGAGGGGATGGTGAGGCAGCTAGATGTCGGGTCCCCTACAGGTGGGACTGGTCCCTCAAAGTCTATGAAGTTAGTGAAGTCGGGTGCAGATAAATAACACAGTCTCACACGGTCAGCGTCTTTCCATACCTTTACTTGTAAGATGTTCAGGCAGGTCCCAGGGAGGCTGATCCAAGGAGAGTGTATTTTGAGACAGCAGCTGGACAAGTTAGGGGCCTCCTTTACTTTCAACACGATGAGTACAACCAGCCTGAAGCGTAGTTCCCTCAATAACTCCAGCTAATCCATAGCTGTACTGCCCAGTCAGTTTTGTGGTAGGAGCCTTCCTGTGAGAGAGCTGAATTCCTGTCTTGTCGTGCACTGACTCAAAGTCTTCACTCCCCCTGACCCCAGTTACGTACTGACTATTTGGGGCTGTTTGCCGCGACCTAAGGTCCGGTAAATCTCTGGTTTTCTTACCACTATGCTTGAAGCTAATAGTGATCCTTCGGTCCCCAGTGACCGGTTACAATGTGCAGGACTTCTTCAATCCAAAAGCACTTTTGAAATATTCCTTTCCACTGTGCCTTTCGCCTTGTCCTCGCTGGTAGCATAAACACTCACACTTGCAAAAAGTCATGTAATCACTCCCTTCTTCTCTTCCTTTAGAGTTAGTTCCAGATTCTCAGTTATCCACTAGGCAGGAGCACGTCTCTGAACCTTTCACTGTCCTTGAGACAGGTGACTGAAGTATTTCTGCACTAAGCTCTTCTTTCTTTGTCAGTGTCTTCAAGTGAGGTACAGCTCTGACTAGGCTGAGGTGAACTAGCTCACCTGTACTAGCCTCCACTTTCTGAACTGATGAAGAACCAGGCTGGACTGCTTCCTCCCTCCTAGTCCCAGCTAGACTCCACACGTCTGCTCCGTCCGAAGACAGGAAACTGACTATTCTAAAATCACTCAACCAATATACACCCTGACCACTCCCTAACAAGTAACCACACTACCCTAAGGGTGTGTCTAGTGTATGTTGAGTGAATGAGTATTGAGCATTAAACTGCTGTCTCGCCACACACTCTCCAGGGTACTGCGTGTGCCTAACACCAGGGCTACACATTCCCCCATGGTAAAAGACAGCACTTCCGGGCTGTAAAATACAAAGAGACATTTTGTTTATGCATGAAAACATCAAACATGAACATTAATTCGTCCCATCCGGGAGGTGAGGATATCTTGAACGTTGCAAAACAATAACATTATAGAAAAATACAAAAGTATTAAGGCATCAAAACATTCAATAAATACTCAGTATTCTTGTGAAGGACCCGCACCAAACCTTCAACGTAGGTCCTGGGTGGGCTGCAGGACATCCGAATGCAGACCTCACTCAGTGCCACACCACACGGGTTTTTGTATTCAGAGGTAGTTGTGCTGGTTTTATGTAAAACCAAGATAAAGCACCGAAGCGCAACTATATACAAATAAGTTCTGGGCTGGCACAGTCCTCAACCTCAAAGTCCATTGTAAAACAAAGACACAGATATAATATCACATTATAATAATACTAAAGTGCAAACTTTTTCTCTGTTTACCCAGCCGGGCATTCTACTGTTAGAAATATATATATATATGTTATATACGTTATACTCTTCAACTTGTGCAAAAATTTGTAAACATACTTAAACTTTCTACAACTTTACTTATGGTAGACCCTATATGGATCTCACCGATTCTTCTTTACTGTTTAATTACTCATTTACTTCAAATACACTTTCCACCCCGGGGGCTGGAACAATGCGATGGTCCCTAGATCCCATTACTAACAAGTCATGCTCTGCTATTAGGGTCTGGGTCGCCACAGTTCTCGTGCGAACCTCTAGGGGTGCAACGGGTACATTCTCCTCACGAGACACCGATTGCGTTTCAATCACAGTTAACGATATGGACCGTGTTATAGATTGCGATGGAAACTGGGTCGCAAGTTGCGATGCAGAAGGATGACTAGATGACGAAGAGTATGTAGACATTGCTTCCATTTGCGATGAGCCTGCAGGGGGCGATGCTGGGGCACGGCCGGATGCTGTTTGAGCTGGAGACGGGGACGCTGCGGTAATGGTGACGTCACCTGCGTCTGGGACGGGGTCACGGACGATGGTGACGTTAAGGGCATACCATCCCTTCATTCCCCAGTGTCGTGTATATGTGACAATGTCTCCATTAATTAGGTCCCTCCCGGGATGGCCTTGCGGTAGGTGGGATTCTACGTCCCTGCGACTAACAAAGACCCCTGGGTAGAGGCCCGGTTCTCTAATGAAGCCCCAGCCCTTCCGGAGCTGGAACTCAGTCACACACCCCTGCCGCCGCGGTTCCCTCAGGGTACCTTTCTCTCTCCGGACACTCTCCTTGTCCGCGATCAGCTCTGCATGTTGCCGCTGACGGTTCCTCTGAGTTTCCCGCTCTTCCTCCTGCTGGCGTTTCTGCTTCTCCTCACGACGCTGCCACTCATATTCCCACTGGGCGGTATAGGCGACGTCATCCAGGCGTGCCATCTCGTCCCAGTCGACGTCTGGTAATGACGGACAGGACCCCTCCGGTGTCCCTGCCGGGGATCGATCATCTGCTGCGGCCTCCGGGCGGGCGTTCCGGAACTGGCGGTACCTCCTCAACCTCCTTCGCCTCCACCGCTTCACCGGTGGGATCAGGATTGGTACTTTCGGGGGCAGCCTCCGGTTGCTCCTTTGCCTTGGGCAGCAGAATTTTCGGTAACTCCAGACGTAGAGGATCATCGAAGGGAGAGATCACCGCGTCCCACAGCCGCCGCTGCTCCAGGGTACGCCGGCGTCTCTCGATCTCTTCAAATCCAGGTTGGTGCTGGACCATCTTCTTCAGGCGTGCATTTTCTTCCTTAATTTCTAGCAACGCCTGCTGCAGGTGCAGGACCACGGATGACTCCGGTGCTGGTGGCAGCTTGGCTGGGGCACGGGGCCTGCCTTCCTCCGCTTCCCTGCTCGGCTGCACACGTCCTGCCTCCATGATGTTCCAGAAGATTCTTTCTTCTTCCTCCAGAGACGTCCGGTCCCTTCCGTGGAGGCGGGGTTTGCGTCTCCTCCTCCTCGCAGGGAAGGTGAAGAGGAGGCGGACCTCCTTTGCTGTAGGGCAGGATCGCATATTGTAATAGCACTTTGAGAGGGCAGGCATTTTCTTCGCGCCACAGGGGGGTACACGCCCACGAAGGTACGCCCACCTTCTTCTCCAGCGCCTGAGGGCGCGAATATGGTGGTAAAATGGCGGTATTTGGCGCCAAAAGTGCAAACAGTCCTTTTCACAAAAACAATTCCTTAGGCACACAGGGCTCACAATTGCAAGTTTCGCATCCTGTTCGTGACGCCAATTTTGTCTCGACCCGCCACCACAATTGTGGATTACCAGGGCAATGGGGTACTCAGAGCCGAGCCCGTAGAAGTCTATGGGATTTGTCACAGGCAGCGGTGGCTCGGTCTGTGGCCCTGGCGGTCTGGCGTATGTTGGGGGGTATATTTACAGGGGATAGATTTATATACAGTTCGTGACGCCACCTGTAGTCTTCTGGTAATTTGTACCAGCGCTGCTGTAGATCTCTGAGGGGATGGTGAGGCAGCTAGATGTCGGGTCCCCTACAGGTGGGACTGGTCCCTCAAAGTCTATGAAGTTAGTGAAGTCGGGTGCAGATAAATAACACAGTCTCACACGGTCAGCGTCTTTCCATACCTTTACTTGTAAGATGTTCAGGCAGGTCCCAGGGAGGCTGATCCAAGGAGAGTGTATTTTGAGACAGCAGCTGGACAAGTTAGGGGCCTCCTTTACTTTCAACACGATGAGTACAACCAGCCTGAAGCGTAGTTCCCTCAATAACTTCAGCTAATCCATAGCTGTACTGCCCAGTCAGTTTTGTGGTAGGAGCCTTCCTGTGAGAGAGCTGAATTCCTGTCTTGTCGTGCACTGACTCAAAGTCTTCACTCCCCCTGACCCCAGTTACGTACTGACTATTTGGGGCTGTTTGCCGCGACCTAAGGTCCGGTAAATCTCTGGTTTTCTTACCACTATGCTTGAAGCTAATAGTGATCCTTTGGTCCCCAGTGACCGGTTACAATGTGCAGGACTTCTTCAATCCAAAAGCACTTTTGAAATATTCCTTTCCACTGTGCCTTTCGCCTTGTCCTCGCTGGTAGCATAAACACTCACACTTGCAAAAAGTCATGTAATCACTCCCTTCTTCTCTTCCTTTAGAGTTAGTTCCAGATTCTCAGTTATCCACTAGGCAGGAGCACGTCTCTGAACCTTTCACTGTCCTTGAGACAGGTGACTGAAGTATTTCTGCACTAAGCTCTTCTTTCTTTGTCAGTGTCTTCAAGTGAGGTACAGCTCTGACTAGGCTGAGGTGAACTAGCTCACCTGTACTAGCCTCCACTTTCTGAACTGATGAAGAACCAGGCTGGACTGCTTCCTCCCTCCTAGTCCCAGCTAGACTCCACACGTCTGCTCCGTCCGAAGACAGGAAACTGACTATTCTAAAATCACTCAACCAATATACACCCTGACCACTCCCTAACAAGTAACCACACTACCCTAAGGGTGTGTCTAGTGTATGTTGAGTGAATGGGTATTGAGCATTAAACTGCTGTCTCGCCACACACTCTCCAGGGTACTGCGTGTGCCTAACACCAGGGCTACACAGATATATATCACCAGTCCAGGCAGGGGTTATATATATAAACCTCCCTGGCCATCACTGCCAGAGTTCCTCACTAAGGCCCCTTTTACACGTCAGTGTCTCCGGTACGCGTGGTGACAGTTTTCTTAGGTACCGCAGACACTGACACACATAGACCCATTCAAACGAATGGGTCTATGTACATGTCAGTGTGTTTTCACGAACCATGTGTAAAACACACAGACATGTCCGTTTTCACACGGGCCGCTGTTATGTTACGGTAGCTGAGGAGTGCAGGTAAAAAAGGAAATACACCAGAGCAGTTGGAATCTATGAGATTGCAGTACCCTGACTAACCACCGCAACTAGAGGCAGCCGTGGAGCGTTCCTACGATGGTCCTAGACGCCTCGTCACAGCCTGAGAAACTAACTACACCTAAAGATAGAAATAGGAAAGCTATCTGCCCCGGAGCAGAACCCCAAAGATAATAGAAAGCCCCCAAACATGCAATGGCGGTTAGACAAGAGGAAATACTGACACAGAAAGAAAATAGTATGAGCAAACGCTGGGGCCCAAACTATCTAAATAGAAAAGGATAGGAAGGGTACTTACTGCAATCCCAGAAAACCCTGAAAAACACCAACTCCACTAATTTCAAAATCACCTGAGATCACACGACCTCTACCACCTAAATTAGTTCTCTGGTGTAACAAAAACAGCAGCCACTGAAAAAACTGCAAAAAGCAAAAGTACAAAACACAGTGGCTGGACTAAACTGAGAGGGCAAAAGCCCCCGGAGGGGACCCAGAAGGCCCCCACAGAAGTGCAGGACAAAATGCAAAAATATAGCAAAAACACAAAATAAGAAATTGTCTTATCTGATAGCAGGAGATGCAGACACGACACAGCAGGCTACAAGGGAAACTGGAAAGAAGGATTCAGACCAGAACAATTGATCACCGGCAACCTTGATGGGAAAATGATTCCCTTAAATAAGACCAATCAGTAACACCTGATTCCCAATCCTCACTAGTACCGCTTGTAACCACCAGAGGGAGCCTCTGTTCAGAACTCATCTCAAACCCATTCACAACAGTACCCCCCCTTGAGGAGGGGTCACCGAACCCTCATTTGAGCAACCAGGTCGGTCAGGATGAGTTCTATGATACGCACGGATAAGTCTCCTAGCATGGATGTCCGAAGCAAACACCCAAGAATTATCTTCCTGACCATAACCTCTCCATTTAACCAAATACTGGAGTCTTCGTCTAGAAAAACGAGAATCCAATATTTTCTCAACCACATACTCCAGATTGCCCTCAACCAAAACAGGGTCAGGAGGCACAGCAGCAGGAACCACTGGCTCAACAAACCTCTTCAACAAGGACTTGTGGAACACGTTATGGATCTTAAATGTCCCTGGAAGAAGCAAACGAAAAGAAACAGGATTAATAATCTCCATGATCTTATAAGGTCCAATGAACCTAGGCTTAAATTTAGGAGATGCTACTCTCATAGGAATATTCTTTGAGGACAACCAGACCAAGTCCCCCACTTTAAACCGAGGACCATCAGTCCTATGCCGGTTAGCAAACCGCTGGGCCTTCTCCTGAGAGAGGGACAACCTCTCCACTACCTGGTCCCAAATCTGCTGCATACGCTCAACAACAGAGTCAACACCTGGACAGACAGAAGCCTCCGTCTGTCCTGAAGAAAATCGAGGGTGAAACCCAGAATTACAGAAAAACGGAGACATCAAAGTGGCAGAGCTAGCCCTATTATTAAGAGCAAACTCAGCCAAAGGCAAAAAAGAGACCCAGTCATCCTGATCAGCAGACACAAAGCATCTTAGATAAGTCTCCAATGTCTGGTTTGTTCTCTCAGTTTGACCATTGGTCTGAGGATGAAATGCCGAGGAGAAAGACAATTGAACACCCAGTTTAGAACAAAAAGTCCTCCAAAATCTGGAAACAAACTGGACTCCTCTGTCAGACACAATGTTCTCAGGAATGCCGTGTAAACGAACCACGTGCTGAAGGAACAACGGCACCAATTCAGAGGAGGAAGGCAACTTAGGTAATGGCACAAGATGTATCATTTTGGAAAACCTATCACAAATTACCCAGATGGTGGTCATTCTCTGAGAAACAGGAAGATCGGAAATGAAATCCATAGAGATATGGGTCCATGGTCTCTTGGGCACAGGCAATGGCATCAACAAACCATTAGAGCGAGAGCAAGGCTTGGAGCGAGAGCAAGTCCCGCAGGACTGCACAAATTCCCTGACATCGCGAGACAAGGTAGGCCACCAAAAGGACCGACTAACCAAGTCTCTGGTACCAAAAATTCCGGGATGCCCAGCCAATGCGGAACAATGAATCTCAGACATCACACTCTTTTTCCATTGGTCCGGGACAAACAATTTTCCAACAGGGCAGCGCTCGGGCCTATCCTCCTGACACCCCTCCAGAGCAAGTCTCAAATTGGGCGAGATGGCGGAAAGAACTACACCCTCCTTCAAAATAACAGAGGGATCAGATAGCTCAGGAGAGTCCGCAAGGAAACTCCTCGAGAGGGCATCCGCCTTAACATTCTTAGTGCCAGGAAGAAAGGAAACCACAAAATTAAAACGTGTGAAAAACAAGGCCCACCTGGCCTGTCTAGGATTGAGTCGCTTGGCAGATTCCAGATAGACCAGATTCTTATGGTCCGTAAGGACCACCACCTGATGTTTGGCTCCCTCCAGCCAATGTCTCCACTCTTCAAAAGCCCACTTCATGGCCAATAACTCCCGATTACCCACGTCATAATTACGTTCAGTAGGAGAAAATTTTCGAGAGAAAAAGGCACAAGGGTTACTTTTAGAGGTCTCTGGATCTTTTTGGGACAAAACGGCACCTGCCCCAATTTCAGAGGCATCAACCTCCACCTGAAATGGCAGAGAAACATCAGGCTGCCGTAGAACAGGAGCAGAAGTGAATCTCTGCTTAAGTTCCTGAAACGCAGAGACTGCCTCAGGAGGCCAATTCACCACATCAGAACCCTTTCTGGTCAAATCAGTTAATGGTTTAACAATAACAGAGAAATTACCAATAAATTTACGATAAAAATTGGCAAAACCCAAAAATCTCTGAAGAGCCTTTAATGAAGTAGGTTGGACCCAATCACAGATGGCCTGAACCTTGACCGGGTCCATTTCAATAACAGATGGGGACAAAATGAATCCCAGAAATGAGATCTTCTGTACGCCAAAAAGACACTTTGATCCCTTCACATACAGAGCATTCTCTCTCAAAATCTGGAATACAGTTCGAACATGTTTCACATGAGAGTCCCAGTCATTAGAAAAAATCAAGATATCATCCAAATAAACAATCAAAAACTTGTCCACAAAATCCCTGAAAATGTCATTCATGAAGGACTGGAAGACGGAAGGAGCATTAGTGAGCCCAAAGGGCATCACAAGGTACTCAAAATGCCCTTCAGGGGTGTTAAATGCCGTCTTCCATTCATCCCGTGCTTAATGCGAATAAGGTTATACGCCCCCCTGAGGTCAAGCTTGGTAAACCAAGTAGCGTTTTTCACCCTGGAAAACAGGTCAGAAATCAAGGGTAACGGGTATTGATATTTCACAGTAATATTGTTCAAGAGACGATAATCAATACACGGCCTTAATGAACCATCTTTTTTGGCCACAAAGAAAAAACCGGCACCTAAGGGTGAAGAGGATGGTCTGATATGACCCTTCTCCAATGATTCCTTGATATAAGACCGCATAGCGTCATGTTCAGGTACAGACAAGTTAAAAAGGCGACCCTTAGGGAATTTACTACCTGGCACTAATTCAATAGCGCAGTCATAGCTCCTATGGGGAGGTAAGGATGCAGATTTACTTTCGCTAAACACATCAGAAAAATCAAACAAAAAGTCAGGAACATCCTCAGCCTGGGGGGAGGCAGAAAAAACAGGAGTGTTGGTATTAACACATTGGCAGCCCCAACTGGTTAAGACACAGATTTCCAATCCAAAACAGGATTATGAGACTGTAACCAAGGGAAACCCAGCACGATAATGTCATGCAGATTATATAGAACCAAAAATTTGCAGCACTCCTGGTGATCAGGTTCAACCCTCATTATCACCTGAGTAGAAAACTGGGGTTTATTCTCAGCCAAAGGGGTAGAATCGATCCCCAGTAGGGGAATAGACTTCTGTAGGGGTATCAAGGGAAATCCACAACGTTTAGCAAAATCATAATCCATCAGGTTAATAGCTGCTCCAGAATCAACGAAAGCCTGAGCAGAAAATGAGGACAGAGAGCATATCAGAGTGACAGTTAATAAAAACTTAGTCTGAACACTACCCAAGACAACTGAGCGTGCAAAACGTCTTCCCCGCTTAGGGCAGACTGAAACAGCATGAGAGGCATCACCACAGTAGAAACATAACCCATTGCGCTTTCGAAACTTATGACGCTGTGCCCCAGACACCACTCCATCACACTGCATGGGCTCAGCAGCTGGCTCACAAGGCAACACCACTCCACGCATACTTCTCCGCTCACGCAAACGTCTGTCAATTTGAATCGCTAATGACATAGAATCATTGAGACCAGAGGGGACAGGGAATCCCACCATAACATCCTTTACATTATCCGACAGACCCTTCCGGAAAAGGGCAGCCAAAGCGTCGTCATTCCATTTGGTCAGGACTGCCCACCTACGGAATCTCTGACAGTATAACTCAGCGTCATCAAGCCCCTGATTTAATGCCAACAAGGCTTTTTCAGCTTGATCAGTGACATTAGGCTCATCGTACAATAACCCCAAAGCCTGAAAAAATGCATCAACATCACTCAAAACAGGATCCCCAGGTGTCAGGGAAAAAGCCCAATCCTGAGGATCGCCGCGCAGGAGAGAGATGACAATTTGAACCTGCTGCGCTGCGTTTCCTGAGGACTTAGATTTTAAGGCAAGAAACAATTTACAATTATTTTTGAAATTCTGAAACTTAGCTCGATCCCCTGAAAACAAATCTGGCATGGGGATCCTAGGTTCCACAACAGGCAACCTAGCAAGATATGCAGCAATACTCCGAACCTCAGTGGCAAGCTGATCCACACGGCCAGACAACTGTGCAAACTCCATTGGGAGAAAAGATCCTCCCCAGCACCCAGAGATACAGAGGGAAAAAAAAAAAAAATGCAACAAACAGAAAAATATCTCTGACAACTTTTCTTCCTTCAAAATATTTTTTCCCTTCTGTGAGTACCATACAATTTTTATGGCCGGTGATACTGTTATGTTACGGTAGCTGAGGAGTGCAGGTAAAAAAGGAAATACACCAGAGCAGTTGGAATCTATGAGATTGCAGTACCCTGACTAACCACCGCAACTAGAGGCAGCCGTGGAGCGTTCCTACGATGGTCCTAGACGCCTCGTCACAGCCTGAGAAACTAACTACACCTAAAGATAGAAATAGGAAAGCTATCTGCCCCGGAGCAGAACCCCAAAGATAATAGAAAGCCCCCAAACATGTAATGGCGGTTAGACAAGAGGAAATACTGACACAGAAAGAAAATAGTATGAGCAAACGCTGGGGCCCAAACTATCTAAATAGAAAAGGATAGGAAGGGTACTTACTGCAATCCCAGAAAACCCTGAAAACACCAACTCCACTAATTTCAAAATCACCTGAGATCACACGACCTCTACCACCTAAATTAGTTCTCTGGTGTAACAAAAACAGCAGCCACTGAAAAAACTGCAAAAAGCAAAAGTACAAAACACAGTGGCTGGACTAAACTGAGAGGGCAAAAGCCCCCGGAGGGGACCCAGAAGGCCCCCACAGAAGTGCAGGACAAAATGCAAAAATATAGCAAAAACACAAAATAAGAAATTGTCTTATCTGATAGCAGGAGATGCAGACACGACACAGCAGGCTACAAGGGAAACTGGAAAGAAGGATTCAGACCAGAACAATTGATTACCGGCAACCTTGATGGGAAAATGATTCCCTTAAATAAGACCAATCAGTAACACCTGATTCCCAATCCTCACTAGTACCGCTTGTAACCACCAGAGGGAGCCTCTGTTCAGAACTCATCTCAAACCCATTCACAACAGGCCGCAAAAACGTGCCGCACACGGAGAACAGTGCACACTGTCCTCCATGTGCACGGACGGCCGCCGGGGAAGTAGTGCTACTGTAAGCCGCTGTCCCCCGACGGCTGGTGCTGAAGCTGGCTGTCATTGTCCCTGCTTTGCCTGTGAGCAGAGGAGAACGATGAGTCAGTAGCGTAGCTACTGGGAGGGGGTCAGAGGGGGCGGTTGCCCTGGGCCCTGCGCTCTCAGGGGCCCACCCAGAGCTACGCTACTGTCAGGGCCGGTGTTAGGGGCCCCATCCCATAAGGGGCCCCTGCCTCCGGTCAATGATTAGCTTTTATTTCCCCTGTGTTTGTACTGCGCATGTATCTAAAGCAGTGGTCCCCAACCTTTTTTGCACCAGGGACCGGCTTCAAGAAAGACCATTCTTCCATGGCCCGGCAGGGCGGGGATGGAGGTGTGGCAGGGGTGGGGCTTTGGTCATAAGGGGCGGGGCTATGGACGGGGTTGTAGTTTAGTAGTAGTGCATACTCATCATTTAATTATAACATTTATAATGTGAATGTGACTCCCTTGTATACAAGGCTCCGCTCCCACCCTTGTATGCATGGCTCCGCTCCCACCCTTGTTTATATGGCTCCACTCCCACCCTCCCATCCTGTATACATGGCTCCGCTCCCAACCTCCCATCCTGTATATATGGCTCCGCTCCCCCTCCCATCCTGTATTTATGGCTCCGCTCCCCCTCCCATCCTGTATACATGGCTCCGCTCCCCCTCCCATCCTGTATATATGGCTCCGCTCCCATCCTCCCATCCTGTATACATGGCTCCGCTCCCCCTCCCATCCTGTATATATGGCTCCACTCCCATCCTTCCATCCTGTATATATGGCTCCGCTCCCCCTCCCATCCTGTATATATGGCTCGCACTCCCATCCTCCCATCCTGTATACATGGCTCCGCTCCCATCCTCCCATCCTGTATATATGGCTCCCTCTCCCATCCTGTATATATGGCTCGCTCCCCATCCTACCCATCCTGTATACATTGGCTCCGTCCCATCCCTCCCATCCTGTATACATGGCTCCGCTCCCACCTCCCATCCTGTATAATGGCTCCGCTCCCATACTCCCATCCTGTATATATGGCTCCGCTCCCCTCCCATCCTGTATACATGGCTCCGCTCCACCCTCCCATCCTGTATACATGGCTCCGCTCCACCCTCCCATCCTGTATACATGGCTCTGCTCCCCCGTCCTCCCATCCTGTATACATGGCTCCGCTCCCCCGTCCTCCCATCCTGTATACATGGCTCCGCTCACCTCCCATCCTGTATACATGGCTCCGCTCCTCCCTACTCCCCATCCTGTATACATGGCTCCGCTCCACCCTCCCATCCTGTATACATGGCTCCGCTCCCCGTCCTCCCATCCTGTATACATGGCTCCGCTCCCCCGTCCTCCCATCCTGTATACATGGCTCCGCTCATCCTCCCATCCTGTATATATGGCTCCGCTCCCCCTTCCTCCCATCCTGTATACATGGCTTCGCTCATCCTCCCATCCTGTATACATGGTTCCGCTCCCCCGTCCTCCCATCCTGTATACATGGCTCCGCTCCACCCTCCCATCCTGTATATATGGCTCCGCTCCCACCCTCCCATCCTGTATGCATGGCTCCGCTCCCCCCTCCCATCCTGTATACATGGCTCCGCTCCACCCTCCCATCCTGTATACATGGCTCCGCTCCACCCTCCCATCCTGTATACATGTCTCCGCTCCCCCGTCCTCCCATCCTGTATACATGGCTCCGCTCATCCTCCCATCCTGTATATATGGCTCCGCTCCACCCTCCCATCCTGTATATATGGCTCCGCTCCCCCGTCCTCCCCCCCTGTATACATGGCTCCGCTCCACCCTCCCATCCTGTATACATGGCTCCGCTCCACCCTCCCATCCTGTATACATGGCTCCGCTCCCCCGTCCTCCCATCCTGTATACATGTGTGTAGCCCTGGTACACAATACCAGGAGGATGAGTGGAGAGGTAACGGTTAAGGGCTCTTCATGATATCACGTACACTTCGGACACACCCAGCAGGGGTGTGGAGGGGAGTGGTGAGCAGTCAGTCTCCTGTCTTCGGACAGAGTAGTCTAGCCTGGACTTGGAGGGAGGAAGTAATCCAGCCTGAGCCTGTCAGCAGTTCAGAAAGTGGAGGCTAGTACAGGTGAGCTAGTTCACCTCAGCCTAGTCAGAGCTGTGCCCCACTAGAAGACGGACTGAGACATCTGTTGAGAGTGTGAGCAAGTCGAAGGGCATAGTGGAAGAGAACAGAAAAGTGCCATAGGTATAGGATACCTGCACATTGTTACCGGTCACTGGGGATCGAAGGATCACTATAGCTTCACGCATAGTGGTAAGAAAACCAGAGGCTTATCGGACCTTAGGTCGCGGAAAGCAGCCCCTGAAGAGTCAGTACGTAACTGGGGTCAGGGAGAGTGAGAACCTTGAGTCAGTGCACGACAGGAATTGGAACTCAGCTCTCTCATAGGAAGGCTCCAACCACAAAACTGACCGGGCAGTACAGCTTTGGAATAGCTGGAGTTTCAGGAGTGAACTACGCTTTACGCTGGTTGGACTCATCATCATTGGAAAGCAGAGGAGGCCCCTAACTTGCTTAGCCGTTGCCTCAAAGCTCATCCTCCATCAACCCCATCAGCCTCCCTGGGACCTGCCTTACCATCTTACAAGTAAAAGGTATGGAAAGACGCTGACCGTGTGAGACTGAGTTATTTATTTGCATGCCTGCACAACCCTGCTTTAACTACCGACCTGAGGGAAGAGTCCCACCTGTAGGGGACCCGACATCTAGCTGCCTCACCATCCCCTCAGAGATCTACAGCAGCGCTGGTACGAATTACCAGAGACTACAGGTGGCGTCACGAACTGTAAATATATCAAATCCCCTGTAAATATACCCCCCAAACATACGCCAGACCGCCAGGGCCACAGACCGAGCCACCGCTACCTGTGACAACCCCATAGACTTCCATGGGCTCGGCTCTGAGTACCCCATTGCCCTGGTAACCCACAATTGTGGTGGCGGGTCGACACAAAACTTTGGCGTCACGAACAGGATACGAAACTTGCAGCATTGCGAGCCCTGTGTGCCTGTGGAGTGTTTTGGTGAAAAAGACTGTTGCTGTTGTTTGGCGCCAAATACCGCCATATTTGCCGCCAGATTCGCGCCCTAAGGCGCTGGAGAAGAAGGTGGGCGTACCTGAAAGAGCGCGCAGAGTCTTGGACACGCCCCCGGCTCTGACTCATCGGCAGGTCCTGCAACAGGAAGTGAACGCTCTGACATCAGAGCGCCTGCGACGAAGGTCCTGTTCCCACTGCTGTGCCTGTGAAGTAGCAGCGTCTGAAACCGGTAGGCTCCGTTTAACCAAGGGGGCGCTAAGATGTCACAACAACCGGCTGACAGTGCGGCCCCGGCCGGAGGCCCCAATCCCACACCGCTTGGTATTGTAGCGCCAGATGGGGGCGCAGGCCCTGCACCCAGTCCGGTAGTCCCGATCATGCCACTAACGCTCCCATATATGCCTGGGGCGAAATAGCTTCCCCAGTACAGCGGTGAGCCAGGCACATTAGCAGGCTTCAAGCGGAAGTTATGCAGCATCCTAGAAATGTACTCCATGCCTGAGAGACAAAAAGCTGCTGTGCTGATAGGGCAGCTAACTGGCGCTGCTGAGAGGGAAGTGGAGACTTGGGATACCGTTGATCAGGAGTCGGTACCTGCGATCTTCCTTAAGCTGCATGCCATATTTGAAGACCCACAAAACGGATCTCCGGATGGCCTTCTACCACTGTTCACAACAGCCAGGTGACAGCATCCGGGACTACGCTTGCCGACTACAAGGAGCCCTGAGAGCTCTTAAGCAGGTTAATAATTTAAATGCTATTGATGAGAATAAAATGCTGAAAGAACAATTTATCAGGGATTGAGATCCCAAGAGGAACGCAGAACTGTAAATTGGTGGTCCTTAGATCATCCGGATGCTACCTTTGATGCCCTAAAGGACATGGCAATAAAAGGGCTGCGGCCCCTGGGCAAACCTGAGGTGGCAACCCAACATCATCAGGCTGAAGTCACTCTGGAATCGGCAGTACCCCTCTTTTCCCGTTAGTGGCCGAAGCCAAAGCGCAGGTGACACCTCCCAGTGAATTGGATTGTCTGCGCTCAGAGGTGCGCCAGCTGACTAAAAATCTGGCTGCTGTGATGAGTGCCCTGCAACTGCGGAAAGAGGAAGAAGGGAAGATCGTGTTAGCTGACTGCCCAGAAGACGTCCCGTGGATGCACCGGAGAAGGAAGAAGACGTCGCCCCCCCGGAGGAGGACAACGCCACCCCCAGGAGCAACCCCTGATCAACACCCTCCTCGTCGAGAGATCATCTGTTACCGATGCAACCGGAAAGGTCATCTGTCTCCACAGTGTCCTTTAAACGGGCAGAACCTGGGTCCGAGGGCCAACACCCAGGAGAATACCCGTCAGGCCCCCTAGACTGGAACCGCAGGTATGTGGGTGGGCGACCCTACCTGTCTATCATCTTAGATGGTATTGCAGTTCCGGCATTGTTAGACACTGGGTCCAGGTGACCCTAATACCTGATGCCCTATATACTAAGTACTGGTCAATGGACAGTCTTAAACCCCCGAGCCCTGACTTTACCGTGTATGCTTCTAATGGTCTTCCTGTAGAAGTACTCGGGACAAAATGTGTAGATGTAAAGGTGGGCAGAGAGGAGTTGAAAGACCAGGGGCTTCTGGTAGTAAAGACTGTAAATGAGGAGAACGGTTTAAATATAATTTTGGGTACTAACATTATCGGTAATTGTTTGGGAGAAGTTGTGTTCTTACTCCAACAGCTCGCTGAGATTGCCCGACCAAGGCAGAGAGGAGTAATCCAAAGAGAGATCCGGGCCCTGGTGTGTCAGCAGCAAGCGAAGCTTACAGACGGCGAAATTGGTAATGTACGGGTCACTGACTCGGATCCTATTGTGATACCCCCAATGAGTGAAATGATCATCTGGTGCAGGGCAGCCATAGGTCTGAGAGGACAGAACTACCAAGCTGTAGTAGAACCCCACCATTCAGAACATAGACCTACACTTATGACTGCTAGAGGAGTAGTAGAAGTGGTGAATGGAAGAGTACCGGTACGGCTTCTCAATTGGGGAGATGATGAGGTAAATTTACCCCGTTATGCAACCATTGCTAAACTTCATGCTGTCGACAATAATTCTATTCTCCCGGCTGAGTCCTTAGACTCCCGCCAAATAGCGGAGGATAATGACCCGGCAACCCAGGTGGCGGAATGGTGTCACAACTCCATGTTGGGACGGACACCACTCCCGCTCACCAGAAGCAAGGGGTATTACGGGTGGTGCAAGAGTATGCCCAAGTGTTTAGCAAGAATCCACTTGATTTTGGGATAATTAAGGGAGTACAACATCATATCCCTACAGGCAGTCATCCTCCCATCAAAGAGCGGTATAGGCCCATACCTCCAGCTCATTATCAGAAGGCTAAAGAAATGTTGAATGATATGAAGAAAGCCGGGGTGATAAGGGATAGTTGTAGCCCCTGGGCAGCCCCTCTAGTTCTGGTTAAAAAGAAAGATGGTAGTATGAGAATGTGTGTGGATTACAGGCAGGTGAACCGCATAACACACAAGGATGCATACCCGTTACCACGTATAGAGGAATCATTAGCTGCTCTGAAAACGGCTAACTACTTTTCTACCCTCGATCTGACTAGTGGTTACTGGCAAGTGGCTGTGGCTGAGGAGGATCGTGAGAAAACGGCTTTCACCACCCCAATGGGGCTCTGTGAGTTCGACAGAATGCCGTTTGGGCTCAGCAGTGCCCCAGGAACATTTCAGAGAGTGATGGAAAACTGTCTGGGACATCTCAATTTTGAAACCGTGCTGCTATACCTAGACGACGTTATCGTGTATTCCAAGACATATGAGGACCATCTGAAGCACCTGGCAGAAGTGTTTGAGTCCCTGTCCAGGTACGGGATGAAGTTGAAACCCTCAAAATGCCATCTACTCAAACAGAAGGTACAATACTTGGGGCACATCGTCAGTTCGGAAGGAGTAGCGCCGGACCCAGAGAAAGTCACCGCCATCCAGAAGTGGCCGGAGCCGAAAAACCTTAAGGAAGTGCGACAGTTCCTGGGACTAACGGGTTACTACAGGAGGTTCGTGAAAGATTACACGAAGAAGGCAGCTCCTTTACAGGACCTCCTGGTAGGACAATCCTTAAAGAGCAGAAACCCTCCCTTTAACTGGGTAAAGAACAGGCTGAAGCATTCCAAAAGATGAAAGAGATCCTTACAGGTGATGAGATCTTGGCCTATCCTGATTACAGCCAACCGTTCCTGTTGTACACCGACGCCAGTAATGAAGGTTTGGGAGCAGTTCTCAGTCAGAAGCAGAATGGCCAAGAAAAAGTCATCGCATATGCCAGCAGAAAACTCAGGCCAACTGAGAGGAATCCGGAAAATTATAGCAGCTTCAAGCTGGAGTTTCTGGCGCTGGTCTGGGCCATTACTGAAAGATTTAAGCATTATCTGGCCTCTAATCAGTTCACTGCGTTTACAGATAACAACCCGTTAACGCACCTGGAAACTGCCAAGCTGGGTGCCATGGAGCAGCGATGGATGGCTCGGTTGTCCAATTACCAGTTTACTATCAAGTACCGGGCAGGTCGAAAGAATGCTAATGCTGACGCGTTGTCCCGAAGGCCGCATGACTCTGACACGGAAGAAGAATCGGACGACCTGGAAGAAATTGAGCTACCTGCGTTCCATCGAAATGGGGTAGTCCACGAGCATCGAGTCCACAGAAAGCAGTATGGTGCAACATTAAATCCTTTACCCCATCACAGTTGGAAAGAGACTCAGGACAGTGATCCAGTGGTCAGCCGCATCAAGGAGTTGTTAAGACAGGAAGGCTCCTCTTTGGAAAAGGATGCACCTATGTCAGCAAAGCTCCTGTGGAACGAGAAAAGCAGGTTGTTCCTATACCGTGAGAAGTTGTGCAGGAGATACGTCAACCCCAGAACCCATGAAATGGTCTGGCAAATAGTGGTCCCCAAGGCAGACGTCCCAATGGTGTTGGAAGCGTACCACGATCAAGCAGGACACTTTGGCTGGAGGAAGCTGGAGACCCTGTTGAGATGCCGGTTCTACTGGGTAGGGATGCGCAGCTCCATCGAGAGGTGGTGTCGGAACTGTGGACCCTGTGGTCTCAGAAGAAAGGACTACGGTAGTCAGAAGGCACCCCTGCAACCTATCCGGACGACTCGTCCCCTGGAGATTGTGGCCCTGGACCACGTCAAATTGTCGCCAAGTAGATCTGGATACTCATACGCCTTGACCATGGTGGACCATTACTCCAGATTTCTGGTGGTTGTTCCAGTTAAGGACCAGACCGCAGTGACGGCAGCGAAGACCTTTCAAGCAAGCTTCTGCAGACCGCATGGGTATCCGGAGCAAGTATTAACCGATCAGGGACCTGCTTTCGAAGCCGATCTATTCAAGGAGTTCTGTCACATGTATGGGTGTAAGAAAATTAGAACAACACCATACCATCCTCAAACCAACGGTCTTTGCGAAAAAATGAACCATATCGTCCTTGATTTGTTGAGATCCATACCGTTGGAAGACAGGAATCGATGGCCGGATTTACTACCTGATTTGGTTGATTTGTATAACCATATACCTGTAAGTTCAACTAACTGCACTCCAGCCTATCTTATGAGAGCAAGGCCCGGAAGACTACCAATGGATCTAGAACTTGGAGTGGTAGAACCGGAGGCAGACGACGCCGTTGAAAACTGGGACATCAATCGGCAAGAGCAATACAGAAGAGTGCAAATCTGTGTAGAGGAAAGTCTCAACAAGGCACGGGAGAAACAGGAAGATATTTACAACAGAAATGCTCCTGCCAAGCCTTTGATGCCTGGAGAGGTAGTATTAAAAAGAAAAAGGAAGATGCACAAATTGGATAACCAGTGGGAGCAAGAACCCTACGTCGTACAAGATTCTAAATATGACAACAGAAAAGTTTGTATCATCAGTAAGGACGGAGGAAGAACAATAACCACTGTGTCCAGAGACCATTTGAAATTGTGTCCAGAACCCTTAAAGCGTTGTGAAAAGAACCCTGTCATCAATCAAGAAGAAAGGAAAGAAGAGGTCATACACACGGATCTGGGAGATTTTCCTGCGGATTGGCCTAGACTGGGAGATGCTGTAATAGTTCTGGTGTTGCAGTTTTATCAGCCACAAGAGGAAGTTCTACCTCCAGTTGTGCCCGTGGTGCCAGTTGAGCCAGTTCAGGAGTTACCCATTCCAGCAACACCTCAACCTACGGAATCTCAAGAAGGATCATCAGAAGCAGCGCCCCATGCTATGGGATCCCCTGGTGAAGCTGACTCACACCGCCCAGCCATCAGTACGCTTGCCAGATCCATAGAAAGATTGAGGCAGTTCATGAGTTTGCCGTTACGCAGTGCAGACAGATCACAACTTAATGTACCTGAAGCTACTCCACGTAGATCAGAGCGAATCACAAAAGGGAAGATACCCATTCGATACCAGCAGTAATTATAACAAATTAATGTGAATATTGTAAAAAGTATATATATAAATGTGTCTTTTCTTTATGGTGTCTTATAATGGACTCAGAGGCTGAGGACTGAGCCAGCCCAAAAACTGTATCTTGTAAATAGTTGCACTAAGGTGCCTTATAATGGTTTCACACGAAGCCTTGACTTACCTCTGAACATAAAACCCGTGTGGTGAGGCACTGAGTGAGGTCTGCATTCGGATGTCCTGCAGCCCACCCAGGACCCACGTTGAAGGTTTGGTGCGGGTCCTTCATAAGAATATTGTCGTTTATTTATGAACATGTTTATTTAATATTTCGTATTTTTCTATATTCAATGTGTTGTTTGCAACGTTCAAGAAATTCTTACCTCCCGGATGGGAAGAGTTAATGTTTAATGTTGATGTTTAATGCATAAACAAAAATGTCTCTTGTATTTCACAGCCCGGGAGTGCTGTCGTTTACCATGGGGGAATGTGTAGCCCTGGTACACAATACCAGGAGGATGAGTGGAGAGGTAACGGTTAAGGGCTCTTCATGATATCACGTACACTTCGGACACACCCAGCAGGGGTGTGGAGGGGAGTGGTGAGCAGTCAGTCTCCTGTCTTCGGACAGAGTAGTCTAGCCTGGACTTGGAGGGAGGAAGTAATCCAGCCTGAGCCTGTCAGCAGTTCAGAAAGTGGAGGCTAGTACAGGTGAGCTAGTTCACCTCAGCCTAGTCAGAGCTGTGCCCCACTAGAAGACGGACTGAGACATCTGTTGAGAGTGTGAGCAAGTCGAAGGGCATAGTGGAAGAGAACAGAAAAGTGCCATAGGTATAGGATACCTGCACATTGTTACCGGTCACTGGGGATCGAAGGATCACTATAGCTTCACGCATAGTGGTAAGAAAACCAGAGGCTTATCGGACCTTAGGTCGCGGAAAGCAGCCCCTGAAGAGTCAGTACGTAACTGGGGTCAGGGAGAGTGAGAACCTTGAGTCAGTGCACGACAGGAATTGGAACTCAGCTCTCTCATAGGAAGGCTCCAACCACAAAACTGACCGGGCAGTACAGCTTTGGAATAGCTGGAGTTTCAGGAGTGAACTACGCTTTACGCTGGTTGGACTCATCATCATTGGAAAGCAGAGGAGGCCCCTAACTTGCTTAGCCGTTGCCTCAAAGCTCATCCTCCATCAACCCCATCAGCCTCCCTGGGACCTGCCTTACCATCTTACAAGTAAAAGGTATGGAAAGACGCTGACCGTGTGAGACTGAGTTATTTATTTGCATGCCTGCACAACCCTGCTTTAACTACCGACCTGAGGGAAGAGTCCCACCTGTAGGGGACCCGACATCTAGCTGCCTCACCATCCCCTCAGAGATCTACAGCAGCGCTGGTACGAATTACCAGAGACTACAGGTGGCGTCACGAACTGTAAATATATCAAATCCCCTGTAAATATACCCCCCAAACATACGCCAGACCGCCAGGGCCACAGACCGAGCCACCGCTACCTGTGACAACCCCATAGACTTCCATGGGCTCGGCTCTGAGTACCCCATTGCCCTGGTAACCCACAATTGTGGTGGCGGGTCGACACACATGGCTCCGCTCATCCTCCCATCCTGTATACATGGCTCCGCTCCACCCTCCCATCCTGTATACATGGCTCCGCTCCACCCTCCCATCCTGTATACATGGCTCCGCTCCCCCATCCTCCCATCCTGTATACATGGCTCCGCTCCCCCGTCCTCCCATCCTGTATACATGGCTCCGCTCATCCTCCCATCCTGTATATATGGCTCCGCTCCCCCGTCCTCCCATCCTGTATACATGGCTTCGCTCATCCTCCCATCCTGTATACATGGTTCCGCTCCCCCGTCCTCCCATCCTGTATACATGGCTCCGCTCCACCCTCCCATCCTGTATATATGGCTCCGCTCCCACCCTCCCATCCTGTATGCATGGCTCCGCTCCCCCTCCCATCCTGTATACATGGCTCCGCTCCACCCTCCCATCCTGTATACATGGCTCCGCTCCACCCTCCCATCCTGTATACATGGCTCCGCTCCCCCGTCCTCCCATCCTGTATACATGGCTCCGCTCCACCCTCCCATCCTGTATACATGGCTCCGCTCCACCCTCCCATCCTATATACATGGCTCCGCTCCACCCTCCCATCCTGTATACATGGCTCCGCTCCCCCGTCCTCCCCCCCTGTATACATGGCTCCGCTCCACCCTCCCATCCTATATACATGGCTCCGCTCCACCCTCCCATCCTGTATACATGGCTCCGCTCCCCCGTCCTCCCCCCCTGTATACATGGCTCCGCTCCACCCTCCCATCCTGTATATATGGCTCCGCTCCCCCGTCCTCCCCCCCAACATACATACCCTCCTCGATCCATCGCTGAACTTTCCTGCGTCCCTGTCGGCGTGGCAGCTTCCTCCTGTGCGCAGCGGTGACGTAATACCGCTCATTAAGGGCATGAATATGGACGCCACGCCTATGGGCGCAGCATCACGTCCATATTCATTACCTTAATGAGCGGTATTACGTCACCGCTGCGCACAGGAGGAAGCTGCCACGCCGACAGGGACGCAGCCACGGAAGGTGAGTATCGATGTCTTGAAGCCGGCGGCTGCAGCTGTCACTACAGTGCTGCAGCCGCCGGCTCCAAGTGTGTACAGCGTTCTGTGCCATGGCTCCGCGGCCCGGCAACAGAACTGCTACAGCCCGGTAATGGGCCGCGGACCGGCGGTTGGGGACCCCTGATCTAAAGTAACATGCAAAGTTAACAAACGCGATAACAGGGAGTCAACAGAGAGAAGGAATAGCAGGCTTCCAATCAGAGTGCACGGAGTGAGTCATGTGACCGCTCTTCTGCAGTCTGTGGAGGAGAGGGGGAAGGGAGGTCAGTCACCCAATCCTGGCTGAGCGCGCTCTTCAAAGCTGCCTGCTGCAGAGAAGTCATCGGCTCCAGCAGCAGCAGTCGGGACGCAGCGGGGCCCTGCATCTGACTGAGCTCAGGTCACTGTCTGCACCTGTCTGCTTCTGCCTGGGAGGAGCCTGACAGCCAAGGAAGCAGCACCCAGGATCAGAGGACACACTCCACACAGCACAGGACTGAAGAGTATCTTGGCACGTGTCATTTACTATTTGATATGTCTAGACTGTTGGTCGAATATATACATACAGGTATATAAAGCAATGAAGGTTCTTTGGCTACTTTCACACTTGCGTTTTTTTGCGCAGCGCATCTTGCGCTATCGGACGCATGCGCAATGTTCCCCTATCTTTAACATGGCGGGCGCAGGGTCTAGCGCTTGCACTCATTCATGTGCGTTTGTCGTGCGCTGCGCATTTTCCCAGTGTGCGCCCATACGCGCCAGACGCTACATGTTGCATTTTTTTTTCCGCCCAACCGCTTTAAAAAAACGCGTGCGCACGTGTGCGCATGCTATGCGCAAAAAATAACATTGCAGTCTATTCGGGCGCTGGCGTGCGCATGGCTTTGCGCTCGTCAGCGCTTTTGCACGCATGCGATTTTTCTGTAAATAATGGAGCCAGAGATGATGGAGGCAGAGATGATGGAGCCAGAGATTATAGAGCCAGAGATGATGGAGACAGAGATGATAGAGCCAGAGATGATGGAGCCAGAGATGATAGAGCCAGAGATGATGGAGTCAGAGATGATAGAGCCAGAGATGATGGAGCCAGAGATGATAGAGCCAGAGATGATGGAGGCAGAGATGATGGAGACAGATGATGGAGCCAGAGATGATAGAGCCAGAGATGATGGAGACAGAGATGATGGAGCCAGAGATGATAGAGCCAGAGATGATGGAGGCAGAGATGATGGAGACAGATGATGGAGCCAGAGATTATAGAGCCAGAGATGATGGAGACAGAGATGATAGAGCCAGAGATGATGGAGCCAGAGATGATAGAGCCAGAGATGATGGAGTCAGAGATGATGGAGCCAGAGATTATAGAGCCAGAGATGATGGAGACAGAGATGATAGAGCCAGAGATGATGGAGCCAGAGATGATAGAGCCAGAGATGATGGAGACAGAGATGATAGAGCCAGAGATGATGGAGCCAGAGATGATAGAGCCAGAGATGATGGAGGCAGAGATGATAGAGCCAGAGATGATGGAGGCAGAGATGATGGAGACAGATGATGGAGCCAGAGATTATAGAGCCAGAGATGATAGAGCCAGAGATGATGGAGACAGAGATGATAGAGCCAGAGATGATGGAGTCAGAGATGATGGAGCCAGAGATTATAGAGCCAGAGATGATGGAGACAGAGATGATAGAGCCAGAGATGATGGAGCCAGAGATGATAGAGCCAGAGATGAGGAGGCAGAGATGATGGAGACAGATGATGGAGCCAGAGATTATAGAGCCAGAGATGATGGAGCAGAGATATAGAGCCAGAGATGATGGAGCAGAGAATGATAGAGCCAGAGATGATGGAGGCAGAGATGATGGAGCAGATGATGAGCCAGAGATTATAGAGCCAGAGATGAATGGAGACAGAGATGATAGAGCCAGAGATGATGGAGCCAGAGATGATAGAGCCAGAGATGATGGAGTCAGAGATGATGGAGCCAGAGATTATAGAGCCAGAGATGATGGAGACAGAGATGATAGGCCAGAGATGATGGAGCCAGAGATGATAGAGCCAGAGATGATGGAGACAGAGATGATAGAGCCAGAGATGATGGAGCCAGAGATGATAAGCCAGAGATGATGGAGCAGAGATGATAGAGCCAGAGATGATGAGGCAGAGATGATGGAGACAGATGATGGAGACAGAGATTATAGAGCCAGAGATGATAGAGCCAGAGATGATGGAGACAGAGATGATAGAGCCAGAGATGATGGAGTCAGAGATGATGGAGCCAGAGATATAGAGCCAGAGATGATGGAGACAGAGATGATAGAGCAGAGATGATGGAGCCAGAGATATAGAGCCAGAGATGATGGAGGCAGAGATGATGGAGCAGAGATTATAGAGCCAGAGATGATGGAGACAGAGATGATAGAGCAGAGATGATGAGCCAGAGATATGAGGCAGAGATGATGGAGACAGAGATGATGGACCAGAGATGATAGAGCCAAGACGATGGAGGCAGAGATGATAGAGCCAGAGAGATGGAGCAGAGATGATAAGCCAGAGATGATGGAGCAGAGATTATAGAGCCAGAGATGATGGAGACAGAGATGATAGAGCCAGAGATATGGATCAGAGATATGAGCAAGATTATAGAGCCAGAGATGATGGAGACAGATGATGATAGAGCCAAATGATGGAGCCAGAGATGATAGACAGAGATGATGGAGGCAGAGATGATGGAGACAGATGATGAGCCCGAGATATAGAGCAGAAGATGAGACAGAGATGATAGAGCCAGAGATGATAGGAGCCAGAGATGATGATAGAGCTCAGATGATGGATAGAGCAGAGATAAGATGAGACAGATGATGGAGCCAGAGATTATAGAGCCAAGAGATGATGAGAGACAGAGAGATAAGAGCCAGAGTGATGAAGTGAGCCAGAATGATAGAGCCAGAGATGATGAGTCAGAGATGAGAGCCAGAGATTAAGAGCAGAATATGGAGACAGATGATGATAGAGCCAGAGATGATGGAGCCAGAGATTAAGAGCCAGAGATGATGGAGCCAAGATGTATAGAGCCAGAGATGATAGTTGAGCCAGAGATGATGGAGCCAGAGATGATGAGCAAGATTTTAGAGCAGAGATGATGGAGACAGAGATGATAGAGCCAGAGATGATGGAGCCAGAGATGATGGAGCCAGAGATTATAGAGCCAGAGATGATGGAGACAGAGATGATAGAGCCAGAGATGATGGAGCCAGAGATGATGGAGCCAGAGATGATGAGCAGAGATGATGGAGCAGAGATGATAGAGCCAGAGATGATGGAGCGAATGAGAGATGATGAGACAGATGATGGAGCCAGAGATTATGAGCCAGAGATGATGGAGACAGAGATGATAGAGCCAGAGATGATGGAGCCAGAGGATGATGGAGCCAGATATGATGAGCCAGAGATGATGGAGCAGAGATGATAGAGCCAGAGATGATGGAGCAGAGATGATAGAGCCAGAGACGATGGAGGCAGAGATTATAGAGCCAGAGATGATGGAGGCAGAGATGATAAAGCCAGAGATGATGGAGCAGAGATTATAGAGCCAGAGATGATGGAGACAGAGATGATAGAGCCAGAGATGATGGAGCAGAGATATGAGCAGAGATATAGAGCCAGATGATGAGGCAGAGATGATAGACCAGAGATATGGAGCAGAGATGATAGAGCCAGAGATGATGGAGCAAGATGATGGAGACAGAGATGGAGAGAGATATAGGCCAGAGATGATGGACAGAGATGATAATGTGACAAATAAAACGCATGCGCCAAATAAAAACACAAACGCATGAAACGCATGAAATCGCAGACAAACGCTGGTTTTTTTGTCGAAATGTGCATGCTGATGCGACTAAATATTGCAGCGTTACAAGCGTTGCATGCGTTTTTTAATGCGCTTCATGTGCGCTCGAAACGCTGCGCAAAAAAAAACGCAGTGTGAAAGTAGCTTACACTTGTATGTCTTGTTTATGCTGCAGAGACTGAAAATGACATGTGATCGATAAGTGTCTTGGCACATAATTTATTTCATGCATATACAATAGCACAAAGATATACAGATCTGTAGGTGTCAATATACACATACTAGTTTTCTGAAAGTTTATTGCTTGACATGATAAAAATTAAAGACTGACAAGTGGATTGACAAGTATCTTGGGAAATGACATTATATGTAGGCACACCAAAGCATAAAAAGATGTGTCTGATCTGTATAGCCTCTCATCTAGCCAAATCAGATCTCTCCTACTTTGCACTGACGAGGACCAACAGTCCAAAACACCGTGTCTGCAAATGGAGATTCTGATTTGGCTTTTATCCTAAGTCATATTACAAGACTCGTTAAAGGGTTGATTGTGACTTGTAGGATCGCTACTTCCAATAGGTGGCGCTATAGAGTACAAGTCCTCTTTGTTTGAAGAGGCAATTTGCATATTATGATCTGTGTATAGGCATATACGTTCAAGAAACCATGTTGCTTTTCAGTTTTATAGGTTTTACCTATCATGCCATCCCCATCTGCCTACATTAATATGGAGATCATTTTTGGCAGTGGCCAACGCATTGATCATGGGGACAAGATGGCCACATGTTAGACCAGTAACTCAGGATGTATTGGCTGTGGTATGGACTCAAAGTGTAATAATATTTTCTTTTTACACATTTTTTCACAGTTGCTTTTGGTGGAGCTTTTGTTTGGACATTTTAAAAGTATCTTAGTAAAGTTTGTATTTTAGGGGATGCTTATGTTAGGCTAAGTGCACATGTCAGGAATTTTCGCGGTTTTTTCGCGGTTTTTTCCCGCGGCAAAAACGCGAAAAAAACGCAAGCATTAAGCATCCTATTCATTTAAATGTATTCCACAATTTTTGTGCACATGCAGCGTTTTTTTCCGCGAAATAAACGCTTTGCGGAAAAAAAGCTACATGTTCATTAATTTCGCGTAATCGCGGCGATTCCACTGCCATAGGAATGCATTGAACCGCTTACTTTCCGCATGTGGCTGTGCCCACCATGCGCAATGTAAGCGGTTCTTGTGCGGATGGTACCCAGGGTCTGGAGGAGAGGAGACTCTCCTCCAGGCCCTGGGTACCATATCCCTGGTAAAACAATAATTAAAATAAAAAATAATGATATTCTCACCTTCCGGCGGCCCCGCAGCCTTCCCGCCTCTCAGCGACGCTCCCGGCCAATCCCGTTCCCAGTAATGCATTGCAAGAATCACCCCAGATGACATAGCGGTCTCGCGTGATGCTATGTCATCTGGGGTCTGTCTGCAATGCATTACTGGGAACGGGATGGCCGGGAGCGTCGCTGAGGACCCGGAAGGCTGCGGGGGCCGCCGGAAGGTGAGAATATCACAATTTATTATTATTTTTATTATTTTTACATTAGATCTTTTTACTATTGATGCGGCATCAACAGTAAAAAGTTGTTCACACCTGTAAAACACTATGTTTGACTCGTGTGACCAACCTGTCAATCAGTTTTCCAAGCGATGCTACAGATCGCTAGGAAAACGCTAGCATTCTGCAAGCTAATTACGCTTGCAAAACGCTAGTTTCTGGCGGGAATACGCATACCAAAAAAAATGCGTATTTCCCGCGGCAGAGAAGTGCGGGATTGCCGCGGAAATTTCCGCGGCAATTCCGCAACGTGTGAACTTAGCCTTAGAAGTTAGTCCTGTATCCTTGTAAAACTATATACTCTGTAATCTGAAGTATCTTTAATGGCCAATATGGCAGGAAATGAGAAGCTGATAACAGAGAGCACTAGTAAAGAGAAAGAAGGGCTGAGCCAGTTCCCCAGATGTAGGGGTTGTGTGGACAACAGTTGCTCACTATAGGCCTGATTCATCATCTCTCCTGCCTTGATTGACATGACTGACGTCTCCTATGTCATCCACTGTCTGTCCAGCTCTCGCACCTGCACAGGAGGGAACAGGAGCTGCGCAGCGCAACAGTCTGTAAGAAATAGGAGATGTCAGCCACGTCAGTAAAGGCAGGAGGATGGCAATTGTGGGGTCAGAGGAGGCTCTATATGTCCTCAATCCTCCATGCAAGGCACAAAAAAGAGCTTTTATTATACTCACAGGCGGCGCGGTCTGGGCATCTCTAGTCTTGATCTGGCGCCTACCCTCTTCTTGTGATTGCTGTCCCGCTTCGTGTGGAATATGTGTCCTACATCATGCATTCAGTGTCCTCTATCGCACTCCGTGCAGGCGCACTTCTCTTTGCCTTACTGAAGTGAGAGCACAGTATAGTAGTGCGCATGCGCCGGCTTTACTTCCATGTCATCAGCGCCCTTTGGCCTTTCCCAGCACATACACACTTAAGTACTTAGCTCTGCTTTCAGCAGCCCAGAGAGAAGTGCGCCTGCACAGGAGCACTATAGGTGACACTGTGTGCGATGACATAGGACGTGTCATCCAGATGATGCAGTAATGGAGGATGGCGATCTTAAGACCAGCTATGCCTTGGTGAGCACAGTTGGTGAGTATAATGAGAGGTCATTTTCATGCCTTGCAGAGTGGATTGGGGACAGATTTACAGCCTTCCATATAAAGGCTGCCTATGCGGATGAATTACACTATAGAGGCTGCCTATAGGAATGCATTACGCTATAGAGGCTGCCTATGGGGGCTGAATTATACTATATAGTATTCCTATGTGAAGTGCATTACACTATAGAGTCTGCCTATGGGGAGTGCATTATACTGTAGAGTCTGCCTATGGAGGGTACATTAAACTATAGAGTCTGCCTATGGGGAGTGCATGATACTATATGAAGGCCTATGGGGAGTGCATTATACTATATAGAGTCTGCCTATGGGCAGTGCATTATACTATATTGAGGACTATCTGGTGTATTATGCTATATGGAGGCTATCTAGGGGGCCATCATACAGTGTGGGGATTATAGTGACTGGGCCATCACACAGTGTTGGAGCCATTTAACAGTTTGGGGGATGTTAAGGGGTCAGTATATATACAGTGACGGGGAATTATACTGTGTATAAGAGAGCATCATACTGTGTATAGGGGAGCTGTACAGGCAGGAGACTTGGGACATTATTAAATGTAAAGTGGGCACTTATTGTTATAGAGGAACACAGGTTACTGTGTCTGTTAAAGGGGCACACAGGGTAATATTACTTTTTAGGTTACAAAATATGGGCACTGATTTTATAGGGCACTTGCACCCGGCATTACTATATTTTAGAGGGTTGCTTTAGAATTTAGAGGTCACACAGAACCACACAATAGGTGCAGTAATAGGGACACATACGGCTCAGCATTGGGGTATCAGCAGGATGAGGAGTTTGTGCAGGTTGGGAATAGTCCCTTTGGTGACAGTGCTGAAAATGTGAGAAGTGAAATGTGTCTTTGTTGTATTCTCTGCAGCCGAGTCCTGGCTGGAAGAAGTTGTCATGTTGGTCTGGGGCCAGATGGAAAAGACATGAAAAGTGAACGACTCCATCAGAAAGAACGTCAGCGGTAAGTCATTATCTGTAACTGTGCTGTGATCTCTTACATGTTCTGTAGGACTGATATCTACCACTGACCATATGGCGGTAATAGCCATGTTCGTCTTTATATAGAGATTATTTTCAGTAACATCGCGGTCATCTACTGAGGTTCTCCTCCACTATTAGGGTGCATCACTCAGCTGTAATCAAGGTTACCTGGTTAGGGGCCCACTGAGAAGTTTCGCCCCCCCTGAGCCGAAACCCTAGCTATGCCTCTGCGATGAGTGGTCTATTAAAGGCCGAACGACAGCAGGTGGGGGCTTTTGGGACTGTTACCGCCATCGTCCGACACCTGCTATCGTTCAGACTTTAATATAATGCTCATCGTTCTCCTCCGCTTGAAGGCAGAGCAAGGAGAATGTGTCACGCTGTCTAATGATATGAATACAATGTCAGTAAACTATTTATACAGGAACCACACTCAATACAACATATAGTTTAGCAACATCAGAATGTAAGTATAAAATAGATTTACCTGACACAATATCTGCAGAACTTAGGGTTAATCTTGAATGTCACGCTGTCTGACACAATCTCTGCAGAACTTAGGGTTAATCTTGAGGACTTGATGAGCTGTAACAGGAAAGAGGAGGACCGGGGTCTAACCTGACCCTACACTGGGGTCCTAACTAATCCCTTTCCTTGGAGGTACTGATAATGGTTCAGAGGTCCAAGTCTCCAGCCTAACCCTGTCTCCTGTCAGACCCTGAACCCTGTAATCAGTCCTAAGAAGGATCCTGATTACCACCAAAGGGATATGGGCTGATCTCAGCTAAATACACAGATTAGACATATAAGACAGACAGGATATCACTCACTTGCATACACACTCAAACACCGAAGGAACATAAATGGTCTGGGAAATAAATTCTAAACAAGTTGAGCATAAAACAGCTAAGGAGCTCTCAACTTAAGTCTATACAGATTCATTCCTATCTGTGGTCTGCATGAAGGATTTCACTGGCAATTCCCAAAGCAGACAACCAGGAATTTAAAGGAAACCAATCAACAAATAATCAATTGCAGCTGGGAGAAACTGCACCCAGTCCCAGCACAGACAGAATTAACTCCCTAGCTGCCAAACACAAAGAAACAGCAACTCAGCTGTGAGAAGTCAAAACGTGCAACCGCGACGATCTTCGTGGCAAAGCACACATGACAGAATGACAGCCAACTTCAGCACCAGCCGCCGGGGGACAGCGGCTTACAGTAGCGCTACTTCCCCGGCGGCCGTCCGTGTGGTACTGATGTGGCACACGGGTGGCACATGGTTGCCACACGTAGTACACACACGGACACTGATATCTCCGGTACCGGCCTGAAACAGTACGGTATGCTGCCACCAGTTCCTCTTTCGAAATAAGCTCCGTCTGACAGCAGGCTTATATCAGGTAAGAAACTAACCCGGGTAGCGTATAATAACCAACTGAGCGTGCGGACGTGGAGATTCGTGTATCGAGATAAAAGAGCAGACCAAGATTAATTTTATATTTAATCGCCGAAAGGTGCACTAGAAATATGCAGGCATATATTTACAGAACAATATACAGGTATACAGTCAAGAATGTAGTACAAGGGTAGGGTATAGATAGGTTGCCATTACCGTGTTATGTAGCATGTGACCACAGGGTGGTGCTGATGGATCACAGGTCCAAATCTTAGTTACGGGCTTTCCTGGCTGTGTCAGGTAACGGAGATTCCTGCATGTAGAAAACTAAGTTCAAAATGAGGAGCTGCCTCTTATCTCCTAGGCCAGTGATGGCGAACCTTGGCACTCCAGCTGTTGGAGAACTACAACTCCCAGCATGCCTCAACTGCTGCAGGTTGCAAGGGCATGCTGGGAGTTGTAGTTTTACAACAGCTGGAGTGCCAAGGTTAGCCATCACTGTCCTAGGCTGTTCCCTCCCACACTCTGTGCCCAACCCTCGGCTTGTGCAGGATCTCTTGTCCCATTTCTGAGAGTATGGTTTTCTGTCCAGAACCATGGAGGCTCATAACTTTCCGCCCGTAGCTCTGAATGGAACAGCAGCAGTGCCACTGAATTCTGCTGGATTTTATCTGTGCAGGGAGACCAAATATGCCTACCGTATGTAATTGCTGGTAGCTATGCTTCATAACTCTATAACGCAAAGTGCTATGGGTGGCTGGATGTTACGAGCTCATGGGGGAAGGAATGTTGAGTCCAATAATGTGCTCGGCTAGGCTCAGGGATATTGCATTCTGTTATTATAGGTCATTTTCCAGATTCAGTACCTCAGAGCCTTGCTGTGACCTGTGATGCTTGAGTTAAACAAAGGAATCAAGTTTGGCTGGGCCTGCAGGAGAGTTCACACCCCTGTGATAATTGGTGGGGACCAGAGCTTCAAAGTGCTTGTTCTTGGAGTTAATTAAAGGAAAACAATGATCCTGTGGAATCCCAAGGGTGGGTGCACATTTCAGGAGTGGAGGGACATCTACTTTGTCCCTCACAGTTCTGCCTACAGATTTAATCACCATCAACACTGGGACACCAATGATTTAACAAGTTTGCGAAAAGAACAGGCCCCATTGTGGGGTGCAGAGTTCATTTTTTTCTGTTAAAGATAACAGGACCTTCCTAGTTGGATGTTCTTTACCCCCACCTCATCCCACAAGTAGGGGACCAAGAGACCATCTGCTTTCATTTGCTTTCTCACAGCCACTAACACTGCTTCCTTCACTGCTCTCATCTCTCAGGAAACATTTTTCCAATTATGATGCCCTCTGCTGTAGTTTATACTTGTCAATCAAAAAAGGAGGGTGTGGATGTATGAAAAACTAGCAGGTGGGAAGGCGCACTTAATTGCTTGTGGACACCCTTGTGCACTGAGCGACCGTACTTGATTTGAACAGTCATTCTGGGCTGACAGACTCCCTTTAACGCTAGTGTGCCAATTTTTTGGATTCTATATTAGTATATGGTAGTGATGACGTCTTAGGCTTAGTGTACACTGTGTATGTGTACTTAAACTACAGCATACATCAAGAGCTTTTCCTGTCATATTTTGTAATTTTTCCATAGTCCTCCATTCACCAGACAGATCTAAAGTGCATTTTTTCATCCTTTGTTTTACTCTATATGAAAGTGTGACTTAAAGCAAAGGGCCGATGCAAAAAAAAAAACAACTACTGTATATTATATGGTATATGGTTTTTCACAGTGTTTTTTTTATGGTGAACAGATGGCTAGATATCCATTTTAACTGTAGTCAGTGTCAGGCACATACCTTCTGAGCATATGAGCCCAACAGGGCTGACTCCAGGTTTTCATGGGCCATGGGCGAAAGAGTATCAATGGGCCCCTTTAACACATACCACGATTCATGACATACAGGTACGACAGAGAAATTCAAAGATCTCACTTACTTTCACTTACTTTTTACATTGCATGAGTGATATCTATTGTAAATTCTATGATAGGTCTGAAACCGGCGAATTCTCGCAGTCACAGAGTGACTGCAGACTTTTCATTCATACTCCATACAGTATTATGGGCACCACATAGTTCTCCATACAGTATTATCGGCACCGCAGTCCTCAATACAGTCTTATAAGCACTACATAGTCCTTCATACAGTATCATGGGCCCCCTATATTGCTTCATACAGAATAATGGGCCCCCTATATTGCTCTATACAGTATAAGGGGCCCCATATAGCACTCCATACAGTATAATGGCCCCATGTAGTACTACATACAGTATCATGGGCCCCCTATATTGCACCATACTGAATAATGAGCCCCATATATTGTTCCATAAAAAATAATTGGACCCATAGGTGAGCATTGGAAACAGTTTAAGGTGCGGGGTGGGAGGGTGGTGAGAGCGCTGGGCACCCCCGAATCATGGGCCCCATAGCGTGCCGGTGACCTGACGGGGAGTGGGCCACTCATCTGTCCAGGGCCCCGGCACCTGCCTGGGTGCGCCGGGTGGTGACGTCAGCCCTGGTACCTAGGCTTACAATACTTTTATTGTTTTTCAGGATAATTTACGTCATTTACGAGGTCTGCTCTTCTATCAAACTGAGTGGTGTACCTGCTATCTACTCGCTATCTTTGCTCCTTATACCCTTATTTTATTGGATATTGCAATATCATATTCTATTAAACATGCAATGTAAAGGAACTTTAGAATTACATGTTGTAGATAAATCTTGGCTCTTTCTACCACGGCCAACAGATCCGCAAAATCCAAATGAAAGGTATCTGCAACGTCCAGCAACAGGACATGTCTACTGTTTGTCAACTGGCAGCTTATACATGAGTATTTCACAAATTACTCCACTTACAATCAACAGTTTATCTTCAAATGAAAGAAAAGATTTTCATTCTCTCAACAAAAACACATCATCTGGTAGCAAAAAGAGCAAAGGACAACCAGTACTAGGAAATGATGCTTCAACAACTCCAAACAATGAGACTAAAAAGAGTCCAAATATGAAGAAAGCAGATCTAACAGTTCAAGATGATAGGGCACCAATAAATAAAAGTAACAACATGACTAATGCAGATCAACATATTCAGAATAAAGATGCTTCAACAGCAACCAACAGCCACTGCTGCAAAACTTCCAAAGACAAACATGCAGATGAAACTATTCTGGGTCATGGTGCATTAATAACTTTAAAAAATCCGAGCCACACAAGTTCTGTTGTTAAGAGCAGTTTAGTTCCAGTCACAAAGAATGAGAAAAAACGGAGAAGACCTAAGGATAACTCTGTTCACGTACAGGACGATTTGTATGCAAGTTCTAAGAAGAATTCCCAGCAGCAACTACAAAAAGAAAAAAGAAACAAAACAAACATACTGTTCTCCAACAGTGCCAGCCCACCATATTACACATAAGCAAGTGTCCAAACATCAAGCATCCGACTAGAAAAATTAGTATAACACCACGCTCCTTACCGTCCATGTCAAATCCTGCCATTAGAAGCCAAAGTGAACCACACATTCTGGATACAATCCTTTTTTAAATTTTAAAAAACAATCATTTAGATTCCATGTTATAAACTTGCAACCAATGTGTAACCCTATAAGATCCTTTGAAATTAATCTTGACGACCTGCTGTTTCCGCAAAAAAATTCTCCCAAGATCTATCTCAAAGACCATTCCCAAAATTCAAATAGAAAATTTGAAACCTGCTCGTCATTGGATTTTATGGATGAATGCTCCTTGGAATTCCCAGAAAAACCATATCTATATTGGGGCAGAGAAGAATATGATTTGTTTGGTTTGCTAAGTAGTTTGAGAAAAAGGAAAAAAAACAGCTAATAGAAAATCTCATGCTCCAAGGCAGGAGCTTCACAATGTGACACCCCTACCTGCAGCCCCTCTGACTGATTGTACACTTGCTCTGGTATTGTTCTCCTTTACAGTGATGTAGGCGGATGCCTACTCTACCCACGACTCATCCTGATATTGCATGGCATGAATAGACACTGTGGGCAGAACAAGCAGAGGGCGGCGCACAACTCACAGCATACCAAAGACGGCCACACATGCTCTGCTGACCCTGCAATTGGCGAAATACAATGTATCAGTTTGTTTTCTTGGAGTGTTCCATTAATGAAAATGTTTCTATACAATAATTTAAATGTTATTATGTTTTAACTTTTTAATTATGTTTGACAAAAAGCAATTATATATGAGTTGTGGGAAAACTAGATAATTGAATGGTGCCTCCTAATTTGGGGAAACGTTACTTAAAGGTATAAGGATATGTTAAGATACTATGGACAAGCGCTGCAGCAATACCTTGTAAATAATGTAAGCATCGTCGTAGTCCTGATGAAGAAGTTGTATAATTCAAATCTCGTTGACGAATAAAACACTCACAATTAGATTGCCATCCATCATCCTTTCTCCAGCGGCAGCGCAGAATTAACCCATTTGTTTTTCTATTACCTATGCTTTCATCTCTACATGGGTCTGCACCAGCCTTAAGCGTTATCAGTGGTTGTGTGCACATAACCCAACCAGGTAAGCTCAAGTGTGCCATCTCTTCTAACTCTGTCACCCAGATAAGACCCTATTTGCGCTTTGTCCCCTTCCAGTCTTTCTCTCGTAAATAATCTAGAAATCCTTGGTATTTTTTCTCAATCTGTGGTTATTTTTCCCTACTGTAAACACAATGTGTGTATATCCCTAAATTGGAGATACTTTAAAAAACTAATTATTAATGGAATCCTTCCAGTTAGGGCAATTTAGGACATTTCAAATGATCATGTCACAGCCTAAAATTTACTATAAGCTCTTGCCTGGAACAGACTGACGATACCCATACACCTTAGATAAATGTTGGCCAACAGCTATCCCTCCTGATACCCCTACGTGTTCTCTGTAGGCAAGAGGAGTATGTCGTTGCCATATGGGACTGGCAGTGGCTTTTCTGCCTTCAGAACTATAGAATTGGGGAATTAAATTCAATCCACCCAATTACTATCTCCACCAACATCTTCTGTGTGAGAGGAGTCTGGAGGTCACCATACACATTAGTCAACCAATCCCAAGCCATCAGGTTTGGACAACTTTAATATGTATGGGGGCAATAAGGCTGACCTTACGTATCAGATAAATCTCTTCTGATGCATAAATGCACATAAAACTCTTGTCTGAAATTGACCTAAAGGGTATGCCACACTAAACAACATCGCTAACGGGATCGCTAAAAAAACGTCACTATTTAGCGATCCCGTTAGCGATGTTGTTGTGTGCGGCATCTGTCAGCGACGAGCTCCCTGCTGAGATCCTGCTGTGATCTCGCTCGTCGCTGGAATCGTTCCGGACCCTATTTTATCGTCGGCGCTCCCGCTGGGTAAGTATTATCGCCGAGTGTGGCACCTTTTCTTAGCGATTTAGCGGTACTTTTGTACCGCTAAAGTCGTTAAGGAGATCGCTAACCGCGATAGCGTCCTTAACGACATCGCTAAATGTGGCCGACACTAGCGATATTGTAAACGATCCCGCTAGCGATCTCATTAGTATGCGACGCTAACGAGATCGTTAGCGGGATCGTGTAGTGTGGCAGTACCTTTATGTATAGTGTAATTTGGACTTCATTGTAGTTTTTTTTATCAGTAGAGATTAGCTAATTAAATTCTAGGCCCTTTGTCCAGTGGTCTCATCTGTGGTCTGCCAGATGAGATCCCTGTGAAGCCCCTCTGAACTGTCAGAATCCCCATTGCCTCTTTAACTTGTAGTCTTAAAAGGACGTCACTAGTGTTGAGCGATACTGCTCGATATCTAAAAATATCGTATCGGAATGGTATCGCCAATATCACTAAATATCGTCGATATCCGATTCCGGAAGTCCCATGTAAGTCTATGGGAACAAAATATTGCAACAAAAAAAACCCTTTCTTTCGTTGTAAACACAAAATATACACACATAGAATACATATATATATATATATATATATATATATACATGTCATTGTGACATATATATATACATATATTTATAGTTTATACACTTCTACATAGTAAAATAGACTCTGATTCAATTGCCGGGTAAAGCCGTGACATACCCCATAGAAGTCGACGGGCTCGGTGCCGAGTACCCCAAAACCTCTGGCTCTGTGCGACTCAACTTGGGCGTCACTAACAGGATTCTGTAGCTCGCTATAAGCGAGTCCTGTGTGCCTGAATTGAACTGGTTTTGTGCTTGAGAATTGCTAAAATCATCAGAGAATGTATTTGCCATTTTTCCGCCATATCTGCGTCACGACGAGGCACTGGTGAAGAAGAAGGATGTGCTCTTCGTGGGTGTACACTCACTCAGTGGCGCGAAAACGATGGCCGACCACTCTAAATGGTACTGCAATGTAAGATCGTGCCCCACAGCTCTTCAGTTCCGCCTCCTCATCCTCCTCAGTGTGCGGAAACTAACACGAAGGTCCCGCCTCACTACAAAAGAGGGGCCCTTTCCAGATGCTAATGACACATGTGACTTGGCAGAGATGGCTAATGGACACGAGCAGAAGTGTGAAGGGATGGAGCAGTCAGAGCTCTCCCCCCACGGAAGCGACCCGATCGCCACGGAACCACCGTTGGGCACCCGGCCTGGAAACCCTCCTACACTGCAAGAAGCGGAGGATACCCTAAGAGGCCCGGCACCGGGAGGAGGTCGCCAGGATGGAAGCCAGCTGGCGTGCCCTAAAACTAAACTTGGAGCGGCGCCAATCCCTCTTACCTGAAGTGTCTGTACCGGAAGGTGAGGCACCCGTTCTAGTAGAAGAGTCCGTGCGGGCATCCCAGCCCTTGCAATGTGATCCGGTTGACGTTGTCGCAGTGGAGGCACCCGTTCCTGCAAAAAACGCAGCACCGGCAGCACCCCAGATCCCGCTGTCTGCCCCCGTCGCTGAGACAGAAGAAGCGACACCCGTCTTCATGGAGGAGGCCGCGCAGGCACCAGAGGTCTACAAGTCTGTACCGGAGCCCCGACTGTCATCTGTTCCAGAGCCGGCTGCTTCCTCCGCAGGTGAGCGCCGCCAGGACTGGGGGGCGCCAGGAGAGCTGCCGCAAACCGGACATCCTAAGCTGCAGTTTGATTTTGGAGACATGGAGATGCTGGTGGAGGAGAATTACAACCGGCGTCAGGAGGAAGAGTGGAGACGTTGGGAGCGGGAAGCAGAGCGACAAAGGGAGCAGCGAGAATCCCAAAAGCTTCGGCAACGTAACCTGGAGAAGGACCGGGCAGATAAGGACCGGATGAGAAAAGATGAACCCTGAGGGAGCCGCGGCGTAAGGGTGCAGTACGGAGCTTTAAATTGAAAGGTGGTTGGGGCTTCATCCAGGAACCTGGACTTTATTTAGAAGTTTTTGTGACCCGGCGGGACGTGGAGACTCACCTCCCAGAAGGACACCCGGGGAGGGACCTGTTGCCAGGAGACTTGGTGACTTACACCCGTCACTGGGGTTACAATGGATGGTACGCCCTAAATGTTACCAGGTGCGACCCCTACTCCCCAGAGTGTCAGGAACCTGTGAGACCCTCGGAGCCTTCAGCCTCCCACATCCAGGCCTCTGCACAAGTGCCCACCCCACGCCGTAAATCTCCCCAGCCTCCCTCAGTGGTCTCCTCAGCAGCCCCAGCTATGGACATGATAACTATAGCTGGCCCGTACCCGGCGCCTGTTAGGCCCCCTGGGGTTCGTTCAGTCCGGGACATAGGGCTCCAGACCCGGAGGGAGATGAAAGAGGTGGCCACACAGACACAGATAGCGGGTCACGACTTGACTGTACAGGCCACACGACGTCATCAGGTCCTGGTGGTCCTTGGTGTCTCGGATGTTTGGCAAGCATCAGAAGAGTACCAGGTGGTACCTGGAACACCCCTGCCAAAGAATTATAAATAACCCGGACAGGGTCCCTGTATGTAAATAGTTAAATTGTTGATGTACCCGGACGGGTGAATGTTCATAAAAAAGTTTTTTAATTTAATAAAAAAAAACAACACAGTTTTCATTACTTTTATTACAGTCTCATCCTGCGACGCCATCGATCTCCTGTAAAAAAATGAAAAAAAAACAGCAGTATACCACCTGTCCGACGCAGTCCATAGTAACGAGTGTCCCACGACGATCCAGCTCTGCTACATCAGAATGACAGGCAGAGCCTGTCATCCCGGCGCAGCACAGCTGATTACCTGCTTCCCCGGCGGTGACGTCATCGGACTGGTTTACGGCCGGGATTACCCTGCAGTCACTGCAGTTATCGCGAAAAACTGCATGTGACCGCCAGGGAGAAGATAATGGCGGCCATCAAGCAGTCCAGGACGTGACCGCCGGAGATCTTCTGCCAGGTAAGTGCCGCTGACTCCTGACAGACCCGACTGACGGACACTCACAGTGACAGTGACAAATCCGATTCCGGTATCCGATATGACGAAAATATCGGTACTCGGAATCGAAAGCCCGATACAGCTAATATCGGCCGATACCCGATATTTGCAGTATCGTATCGCTCAACACTAGACGTCACTGTTTTGACGTGACACATGCAGAACCTTGTGCCAGGCCTACTAATCAGAACAGGTGTCAAGGATTCAGGCAAGTAGAAGGTGATTCGTATGGTTCTCATCCAGTAGCCACAGATCCCTGATGTGGTCACTGGATCAGTCTCTTGTGAATCAATTTTGTCATCTCTAATCACTAGTGAAGCACATGAGTGATTCAATATCTTAATCCAGGGTGCATGATGCTTAGCCTATGTTCACACGTTGCGTTTTTGCTGCATTTTTTTGCAGGCAAACATTCTCCCTTGGCAGTAAAGAAGCTGCTTACAAAAAGCAGGTTTCACTGCGTTTTTTATGCATACTTACTGCACTTCTGCTGCGTTTTTTTGTCTCTTGTACATGCTGACAAAGTTTGGTGCCCCCCAAGAAATCAGGATGCAACTTCCTTAATGTTTTTCAACCAAAAACGCATCAAAACCTGATACCTGCATTTTTTTGCTCTGTTTTTGCATTTACTCATTGCTTTCTATGGATGCAAAAACACTTCAAATATGCTGAAAGAAGTGACAGGCTGCGATGCAGCAGTTTTCCAAATCAGTCAGGAAAAAAAACCAATGTGTGTGTATGAGATATCTAAAATCTTATAGCTTTTGCTGGTACTGTAAAGCGCAGCTTAAAATTTGAGTACAAAAACCAGCAAAACCGCAACGTGTGATCATAGCCTTATTGTCTCTCCTCACGTTTGTCACAGAGGGGAAAGCCACTCAGGCAAATTAGTCTGTGTGGTAACCTGATGTCTGCCCAAATCACCTTTGTGATTTATAATGGCCCCTGACCACAAAGCAAAATCATTTAATTAGAAAAATGTCCAATAAAGACACAGAACATTTTAATTAGGAGTTAAAGTTGTCCACGTGGACAACTCCTTGTCATACCCCACGATTGGCCCCAATAAAATAAAAAAGCTTATACGCACCTCCCATGCTGGCTCCATTTCCGCGGTGACGGCACTCGCTCTCCCTGGGACGGTTGTTGTGATGCGTGACCCAGTGCCCAATCAATGCTGGCGTCACTATCCCCGCCTTCAGACAAATTGAATATAAAGAGGAAATCCGGGCTGCAGTGGGACAGTGACGCCAGTGCTGATGGAGTGCCGGGGTCATGTGTCATAACACCGCATGAGAGACCCGGGGAGAACGAGTGCTGACACTGCGGGAATGATGAATGGTGTCAGCATGGAAAGTGAGTAATAACTTTATTTTATTGAGGCCAAACGTGGGGCATGACAATGGGTTGTCATCCTTTTTTAACATATGTATTCTTCAGAAATGGAACATATTAAAGTCTGTAGGGCTTTTCACAAGTCTATTTTTTTGCAGTGGACCACAGGAAATTCACACTGCTCATGCACCACTTCAGTGAAGAACGGCTTGTGGATGACTTAAGAGACGTACCATCATGTTATTCAAAGAAGATGGGCTGAAACCTGAAGCTACTTCAGAGCTTTGGATATACTCAGCGGACACCCCAGACCTAATTTTCAGTCAACATGGCATACATTATATCTTCATTTCTTGAGGTTTGACAATGTCACAGATTTAGAATGTTATATTTCAAAAAGGAGGACAATAGGAGTGTTTAAAAATAAATGCACAATCTTTATTAGACACTAAAAAGTTAGTTAGAAAAACACATACCTATAAAGTGCAGAATAAGGACACCACTAAGTGGCATCCAGTACCATATCAATCATAGAAATCGCATGTAAATAATATGTAAAGCGGAAACCCTTAGTTGTATAAATCCAAACCATATTGCCTCTATCTACTAATAACAATAACTCATCAGATTAGACAAATATTAGTATGACCTATTATAACTGCTGTCATAAACAGAGGCTAAGGTTGTCAAAGAAGGGAATATTTCCTTTAGGCTACTGTATGAACCATACCAAGTTGTACCAAATTGTACTAAAAACCTAAAGGTAATAAAAGGTAATCAAACAGGGTCCTCTTAGCCAGTACTGGATTCCACTGAAATGATAATGCACAACCCCGACGCGTGTTTCGCTTCTCTACTGCATGCTTTCTCAAGGGGAGATGTTCATTAATTTCCCAACAGGACCTTTTATCCCAGAAATACCCGGTCACGTGTGCATCACCTGACCGGGCCGCTGATTGCCTGTGTGAAAGCGGCGCATGTGCCCGCGGCCCACCACTCTGTGACCACGTGACCCAGCCAGGTCCTACAACAGTACGAGTGGGAGCACAGCGTTGCTATGGCTCCCAGTCACACGCCGTGGAAACCACGCGGCCGAACTAGGAGGGGCGAAAGTGGAAGGCATGCGGGTGCATGCGCACCACAGCCAAGCCAGCCAAGCCAGCACATAGAGTTTTACTACAGTAATAGACAATGGTGATACTTGGATATAAGAAATCAATATATAAAAATTCCAAGAAATAGATTCTATAAATGGCTGTCCAGATGTGAATTCCCATCCATGGGTCTATATTCATCCACATATCCATGGCAATTCAAACATGATAATAGATCTTCTAATATGAAGTAATGACGTCTATTGTCACCACCAGGAAAAACAATTCAGAAGGATGTGTGTAGCCCAGCTGCGCTTGGAGCCACATGTTCCCAGGAGGATGCACCAAAGGTAAACCCACATGCACCTGATAGTGTGTTTTCCCTCAGATGAGCTGAGAGGAGAGCAGAATACCTCAGAAAGTTGAAAGACTGTTTGTTTCCTTGGAGCGTGGAAAGTTAGCTCTTGAAGTGTGCACAGATCAGTTAGACGGAAGGTCCTGATAGCTGCTTCAGACAGGGCATTAGAAGGAGAAGAGGAAAGGGAACAGCAGTGATTGAAAGACTGAAGACACAGCTTGAGCTTAGTTCACTGTGTGGAGGCCAGTAATAGTGGAGAAAGATAGCCACTTCAGCCTGGTCAGAACTGAGTCAACTGAGTGTAGTTTCAGTGAGCAAGCGTGCCGACGCTTTTGAAGCGGTGAAGAGAAGGAAGAATCAGCTATCTACTGCTAGTGTGCTTATGTTAAGGGTCGGAGTAGGACGAAAGGCGAGTGGAAGGGAAAAAGAGAGTGACAGAGGTTGAAACAGCATTGATCGCTTACCTCTACTCTGAACAACCGGACACAGGGTCCGAGCTTGCTAGCATCTACACGACTAGTAGGAGATAGCGGAGACCCTGCGGGACTTCAAGTCGCAGGGGCCCACAAGTGCTGATACGTAACCGGGGTCAGGAAGAACAGGAGTCTGGTCAGCGCAACCATTAGAGACTGAGTTCTATCCAAGAGAAGGCTCCACCACAAAGTCGGCCGGGCATATACGAGAAGACAGAGTTAGATTTCGTTTCATACAGGTCAGAAACTCACACATACAGGAGTACGGAGGGCCCTACACCTACTCAGTGGGCTTACTGGATGTGCATCCTCCACCCTGCCAGCTTCCCGGGACGTGCCTGCAACTATACCATCAGTAAAGGTACAGAAAGAGATTTTCGTGTGTGTGTCTGCCTTATTGCTCCTGCGGCTGAAAGCCCCTTCTCCATCCTGCACCCCTACACCCATAAACCCTGAGGGATACAGTCTTGCCTGTGGAAGACTTAACACTTGCTGCCCAGTAACAACCCCTCAGAGGATCTACCCTGCAGCGCTGGTCACCCTGACCAGGTACCACAGGTGGCGTCACGAACAAACTGTAAATACTTTATTCCCCTGTAAATATACCCCTTTTAGTGAGTGCCCAGGGCCACGGACCGAGCTGTGCTACCGTGACATCCCCCATTGAAGTGACGGGTCGGTGCCGAGTACCCCACAGGCCCTGGCTGTGCGACCAGATGTAGCTGTGGGAGCCCAGTATGACTCAGATAACTGCAGGATATAATGTGAAAAATGTATTAAAAACTCAAACATAAAAAAAGGTGAATGATAACACCATAGAGTAGGGGAACAACGACAAATGTAGAGTTCAGTTTACAGGAATGGTGAGAAATTCAGAGATTCATTCAAGCCCTCTAAAGTAACTATCCATTTTTTAGTACACGCCTGGCCAAGAGCTGCCTAATATTCCTCCTCTTATCCCAGTGTGAACCAACTCTATCCCCCTCACATAAACTCTTTCGGGTCACAATTATGGACATTTCTAAAGTGTCTGGGATAGTTTTTAGTTCAGACGTATCAACCACTGTCTTGGCCGTGCTGTGTGGCCCAGCTATGTCAGGCACACATAATCCAGGAAAATGCACAGGAAGGTAATCGAAAAGCTTGATATCCATTCACGTCACTCACACTTTCAGACAACCCACCAGGGGTATAAAAGGAAGTGACATGTAGCAGTCAGCCATTCAAGCCTTGGAGGGAGAGGAGTTCAGTTCAGTCTTTCTAGACAGTCTGTGCAGGAGGAGTGAGTGGCACATTCTGTTCAGTTCAGTCAGTGTTCATTCAAGCTCCGGTGCTCAGGAGTGAGTCATCCCCCAGATAGTTTCCTGTCTGAGAAGAGCTCAGATCGTCAGTTTCCTGTCTTAGGACAGTGCAGTTCAGTGTCAGTTCAGTCTGGACTTTGAGGATACTGAGAGCTGTTCAGTGAGCTCTGGAGAAAGCTGACATTCCATCAAAGCTACAAGTGCTTATGTTAAGAGCGAGAGCAGGGCGAAGGCACAGTGGAGAAGACAGAGAGAAGTGCTTCAGGTACCAGATTACCTGCACTAATTCACCGGACACCGGGTCCGAAGCGTTGCTAGCGCTAGTAACAAGATAACCGGAGGCTTTTCTGGACCACAGGTCGCAGAAGGTAGCCCTAAGCGCTGATACGTAAACGGAGTCAGGGGAACAAGGACCTTGAGTGGGACGCTACAAAAGTAGGGACTAGGTTCTCTCAACATCTGATAATCAGAGACATAGAAGGCTCCACCACAATGTTGGCCGGGCGTTGCAGCTATTGAGTAAGCTGGAGATTGCAGAGTTAACTTCGCTTCATGCAAGTTTGGACTCACATACATATGAAGTAAAGGAGGCCTCTAACCTGCTCAGCGGTGATCCTGAATGTCATTCTCCACCCGACCAGCTCCCGGGACCTGCCTGAAACACCTACAAGTAAAGGTATGGAAAGAAGCTGCATTGTGTGTGACTGAATTTTAACTACACCCTGCATCATCACCATAGACTTCCAGGGACCAGTCTCACCTGTGGGAGACTTACCACCCAGCTGCCCCCATAACATCCCCTGTGAAGATCCTTATAGCAGCGCTGGTCCAATTGATCAGACACCACAGGTGGCGTCATGAACTAACTACAAATCCCCTGTAAATATCCCCCATTGCATGATCGCCCAGGGCCACGGACCGAGTCCCGCTGCCAGTGACAACTCCCATAGACTTCTATGGGCTCGGTACCGAGTACCCCATAGCCCTGGTACCACCTCAGTGTGGTGCGCGTCATCTCTGCATCACGAACAGGATACGAAAGCTTGCAATGTGAGTCCTGTGTGCCTATTGAACTGTTTTGTGAAAAAAGACTGTTTGCTGTATTTGGCGCCATTTTACCGCCATTTTTTGCCGCCATATTCGCGCCCTAAGGCGCTGGTGAAGAAGGGGGCGTACCTGAAAGAGCGCGCTGTTGCCTGGACACGCCCCCAACTCTGACGCGGCGGCAGGTTCCCTGTGAGAGCGGAGTGAACGCTCTGACATCAGAGCGCCAGCGACAAAGGTCCTGTCTCACCGCCGTGCCGCGGCGCTGCAGCCTTTGAAAAAGGTAGGCTCCGATTGAACAGGGGGCACCAACATGTCGCAGCAACCGGCAGACAGAGCGGCCCCAGCCGGTGGCCCCAATAGCCCACCCGCTTGGCGTTGTAGTGCAGGATAGAGGTGCAGGCCCCTCACCTGGTCCTGTGGTCCCACTCATGCCGCTAACGCTCCCATACATGCCTGGATCGAAGTGGCTCCTCAGTACAGCGGCGAGCCCGACACCCTGCCAGGGTTTAAACGGAAAATATGTAGTATTCTGGACATGTACTCAATGACTGAGAAGCAAAAAGCTGCAGTGGTAATAGGACAGTTAGCTGGTGCGGCTGAGAGAGAAGTAGAGACTTGGACCACTGCAGACCAGGAGTCGGTACCTGCGATTCTCTTAAAGCTATAGGCCATCTTTGAGGACCGCACAGAAACGGATCTCCGGATGGCTTTTTAAATCATGCTCCCAGAGACCAGGTGACAGTTTAGGGACTAAACGCCTCCCGACTACAGGGGGCCCTGCGAGCTCTCAAACAGGCTAACCCTACAAGTGCCATTGATGAAAGCAAAATGTTGAAAGAACAATTTGTACGGGACTGAGGTCTCCACGAAGGCAGGACGTAAACTGGTGGTCCTTGGTCATCCTGATGCCACCTTTGATGCCCTAAAGGACATGGCAATAAAAGGACTGGACCCTTGGAAAAGCCTGAGGTGGCAGCTCAGTATCACCCGGGTGAAGCCACTCTAAAGCCCGGCAGTACCCACCTTTTCCCCGCAGGTGGCAGAAGCCAAACGCAGGGTGGCGCCCCCTAGTGAGTTGGAATGTTGCGCTCAGAAGTGCGCCAGCTGACTAAAACCTGGCCACTGTAATGAATGCCCTGCAACTGCGGAAAGAAGAAGGAGGAAAGATCCTACTAGCCGACTGTCCAGAGGATGACCCTTGGATGAACCGGAGGAAATGGAGGGATGTCCTCACCGAGGAGGACCACGCCACCCCCAGGAGCGACTCCTGATCAGCACCATCCTCGGAGAGATCATCGCTACCGCTGCAACCAAAAAGGTCATATGGCTCAGCAATGTCCTTTAAACGAGCCGATCCTGGGTCCGAGGGCCAACACCCAGCAGTAGACTCATCAGGCCCCTTAGACGGGAACCGCAGATTTGTGGGAGGATGGCCCTACCTGTCCATAATTCTGGACGGGATTGCAACCCCTGCACTGCTGACACTGGATCTCAGGTGACCATCAAAACCTGATGTCCTTTATAATAAATTTTGGTCCAGGACAGTCTCCAGCCCCCGAGCCTGACTTTACAGTGTACGCCACTAATGGTCTCCCTGTTGAAGTACTCGGAGCCAAAAACGTGAACGTAAAGGTGGGCAGAGTGGAGTTGGAGGATCAGGGACTTCTAGTAGTAAAGACTGTAAATGAGGAAAACGGCTTAAATGTGGTTTTGGGTACTAACATTATCAGTAACTGTCTGGGAGAAGTTGTGTTTTTGCTCCAACAGCTCGCTGAAGTTGTCAAGCCAAAGCAAAAGGGAGTGATCCAGGGGATCCGGGCCCTGATGTGCAGCAGCAAGCGAAGCTTACAGATGGTGAAATCGGTAATGTACGGGTCACGGACCCGAACCCCATTGTGATACCCCCAATAGAGGAAATTTTTAAATATGGTTGTAAGCAGCCATAGGTCTGAGAGGACAGAACTACCAAGCAGTAGTAGAGCCCCATCGTTCAGAGCACAGACCTACACTCTTAACTGCTAGAGGGTAGTGGAAGTAATAAATGGTAGAGTACCAGTACGACTCTCAACTGGGGAGACGATGAAGTAAATTTACCACGTTATGCCACAGTTGCTAAATTACATGCCGTAGATAACAATTCTATCCTCACAACCGAGTCCTTAGCCTCCCCCCCAACCAGCGGAGGATAATGATCCGGCAACCCCGTAGCGGATTGGTGTCAGCAGCTTCATATAGGGACAGACACCACTTCCGTCCACCAGAAACAGGGAGTACTACGGGTGGTACAAGAGTACGCACAGGTATTTAGCAAGCACCCACTTGACTTTGGGACAATTAAGGGAGTACAGCATCATATCCCTACAGGCAGTCATCCTCCATCAAAGAGCGTTACAGGCCTATACCTCCAGCCCACTATCAGAAAGCTAGGAAATGTTGCTTTACATGAAGGAAGCCGGGGTGATAAGAGATAGTTGTAGCCCCTGGGCAGCACCTCTAGTTCTAGTTAAGAAAAAGGATGGTAGCATGAGAATGTGTGTAGATTACAGACAAGTAAATCGCATAACACATAAAGATGCATACCCATTACCACGCATTGAGGAATCCTTAGCTGCTTTGAAAACGGCTAACTACTTTTCTACCCTCGACCTCACTAGTGGGTACTGGCAAGTAGCTGTGGCTGAGGAGGATCGGGAGAAAACTGCTTTCACCACCCCAATGGGACTCTGTGAGTTTGACAGAATGCCGTTTGGCCTCAGCAGTTTCCCCAGGAACATTCCAGAGAGTGATGGAGAGCTGCCTGGGACATCTCAATTTTTTAAACCGTGTTGCTGTACCTGGACGACGTAATTGTGTACTCCAAGACAATAGGATCATCTGAAGCACCTGGCAGAGGTATTCGAGTCACTGTCCAAGTAGGGATGATGTTATGTTACGGTAGCTGAGGAGTGCAGGTAAAAAAGGAAATACACCAGAGCAGTTTTGGGAAACTTGAGATTGCAGTACCCTGAACTAACCACCGCAACTAGAGGGAGCCGTGGGGCGTTCCTACGTTTGGGCCTAGACGCCTCGTCACAGCCTGAGAAACTAACTAACCTAAAGATAGATATAGGAAAGCTATCTGCCCCGGAGCAAACCCCAAAGATAATAGAAAGCCCCCAAACATGTAAAGGCGGTTAGACAAGAGGAAATACTGACACAGAAAGAAAAATAGTATGAGCAAAGCTGGGCCCAACTATCTAAATAAAAAGGATAGGAAGGGTACTTACTGCAATCTCAGAAAAACCCTGAAAAAAACCCAACCTCTACTAATTTCAAAATCACCTGAGATCACACGACCTCTACACCTAAATTAGTTCTCTGGTGTAACAAAAACAAAACAGCAGCCACTGAAAAAAAACTGGAAAAAGCAAAAGTACAAAACACAGTGGCTGGGAACTAAACTGAGAGGCAAAAGCCCGGAGGGGACCCTGAAGGCCCCACAGAAGTGCAGGGACAAAATGCAAAAATATAGCAAAAACACAAAATAAGAATTGTCTTATCTGATAGCAGGAGATTGGAGACACGACACAGCAGGCTACAAGGGAAACTGGAAAGAAGGATTCAGACCAAAAATTGTCCCCCGGCAACCCGAGGGAAAATGACTCCCTTATAAAGACCAATCAGTAACACCTGATTCCAGTCCCTCCAATCCCCAATAGAAGCTTGTAACCACCAGAGGGAGCTTGCTCAGAACTTCTCAAACCCATTCACAACAGTACCCCCCCCTTGGGGGGGGTCACCAAACCCTCATTTGAGCAACCAGGTCGTCAGGTGGTTCTAGATACCACGTAATCTTAGCATGGATGTCCAAAAAAAAAACCAAAGAATTGTTCTTCCGACCAAAAACCTCTCCATTAAACCAAATATGGAGTCTTCGTCAAAGAAAAACGAAATCCAAATTTTTCTCAACCACATACTCCAAGCCCTCAACCAAAAAGGGTCAGGAGCACGCAGCAGGAACCACTGGCCAACAAACCTCTTCAACAAGGACTTGGGAACAGTTATGGATCTTAATGTCCCTGAAGAAGCAAACGAAAAAAACAGGAAAAAATCTCCATGATCTTAAAGCCAATGAACCAGCTTAAATTTAGGGATCTACTTCATAGGAATATTCTTTGAGGAAACCAGACCAAGCCCCCCCCTTTAAAACGAGGACCATCTCCTATGCCGGCCACAAACCGCTGGGCCTTCTCCTGAGAGAGGGACAACCCTCCATACCTGGTCCCAAATCTGCTGCTACGCTCAACAAAATAACACCTGGACAACGAAGCCTCCGTTGTAGAAGAAAATCGAGGGGAAACCCAGAATTAAGAAAAAGGAACATCAAAGTGCAGGCTAGCCCTATTATTAAGACAAATCAGCCAAAGGCAAAAAAGAGACCCAGTCACCTGATCCAGACACAAAGCATTTAATAGGCTCCAATGTCTGGTTTGTTCTCTCAGTTTGACCATTGGTCTGGGATTAAAGCCGAGGAGAAAGACAATTGAACACCCAGTTAGAACAAAATCCTCCAAAATCGGAAACAAACTGGACTCCTCTTCAACACAATGTTCTCGAACCGTTAAACAACCACGTATGAAGGAACAACGGCACCAATCAAGGAGGAAGGCAACTTAGGAATGCACAAGAGTATCATTTTGGGAAACCTATCACAAATTACCCGATGTGTCATTCTCTGAGAAACGGAAGATCGGAATGAAATCATAAATATGGGTCCATGTCTCTTGGGCACGGCAATGGCATCAACAAACCATAGAGCGAGAGCAAGGCTTGGAGCGAAGCAATCCCGCAGGACTGCACAAATTCCCTGACATGCGAGAAAGGTAGGCCACCAAAAACCGACTAACAAGTCTCGGTACCAAAAATTCCGGGTGCCCGCCGGGAACAATGAATCCAGACACACATCTTTTTCCATTGGTCCGGGACAAACAATTTCCAACGGCAGCGCTCGGCCTATCCTCTGACACCCTCCAGAGCAAGTCTCAAATTGGGCAGATGGCGGAAAGAACCTACCCACCTTCAAATAACGAGGTCAATGTAGGGGTCGCAAGGAAACTCCTCGAAGGGCATCCGCCTTAAAAAATTCTTATTCCAGGAAGAAAGGAAACACAAAATTAAAACGTGTGAAAACAAGGCCACCTGGCCTGTCTAGGATTGAGTCGCTTGGCAATTCCAGATAGACCAGATTCTTATGGTCCGTAGGCCCCCAC
>JARQOD010000005.1:214969348-214994654 GCA_033576555.1 Oophaga sylvatica | reverse complement strand
TTGTTCCTTCAGCACGTGGTTCGTTTACACGGCATTCCTGAGAACATTGTGTCTGACAGAGGAGTCCAGTTTTGTTTCCAGATTTTGGAGGACTTTTTGTTCTAAACTGGGTGTTCAATTGTCTTTCTCCTCGGCATTTCATCCTCAGACCAATGGTCAAACTGAGAGAACAAACCAGACATTGGAGACTTATCTAAGATGCTTTGTGTCTGCTGATCAGGATGACTGGGTCTCTTTTTTGCCTTTGGCTGAGTTTGCTCTTAATAATAGGGTAGCTCTGCCACTTTGATGTCCTCCGTTTTTCTGTAATTCTGGGTTTCACCCTCGATTTTCTTCAGGACAGACGGAGGCTTCTGTCTGTCCAGGTGTTGACTCTGTTGTTGAGCGTATGCAGCAGATTTGGGACCAGGTAGTGGAGAGGTTGTCCCTCTCTCAGGAGAAGGCCCAGCGGTTTGCTAACCGGCATAGGACTGATGGTCCTCGGTTTGAAGTGGGGGACTTGGTCTGGTTGTCCTCAAAGAATATTCCTATGAGAGTAGCATCTCCTAAATTTAAGCCTAGGTTCATTGGACCTTATAAGATCATGGAGATTATTAATCCTGTTTCTTTTCGTTTGCTTCTTCCAGGGACATTTAAGATCCATAACGTGTTCCACAAGTCCTTGTTGAAGAGGTTTGTTGAGCCAGTGGTTCCTGCTGCTGTGCCTCCTGACCCTGTTTTGGTTGAGGGCAATCTGGAGTATGTGGTTGAGAAAATATTGGATTCTCGTTTTTCTAGACGAAGACTCCAGTATTTGGTTAAATGGAGAGGTTATGGTCAGGAAGATAATTCTTGGGTGTTTGCCTCGGACATCCATGCTAGGAGACTTATCCGTGCGTATCATAGAACTCATCCTGACCGACCTGGTTGCTCAAGTGAGGGTTCGGTGACCCCTCCTCAAGGGGGGGTACTGTTGTGAATGGGTTTGAGATGAGTTCTGAGCAGAGGCTCCCTCTGGTGGCTACAAGCGGTACTAGTGAGGATTGGGAATCAGGTGTTACTGATTGGTCTTATTTAAGGGAATCATTTTCCCATCAGGGTTGCCGGTGATCAATTGTTCTGGTCTGAATCCTTCTTTCCAGTTTCCCTTGTAGCCTGCTGTGTCGTGTCTGCATCTCCTGCTATCAGATAAGACAATTTCTTATTTTGTGTTTTTGCTATTTTTTTGCATTTTGTCCTGCACTTCTGTGGGGGCCTTCTGGGTCCCCTCCGGGGGCTTTTGCCCTCTCAGTTTAGTTCAGCCACTGTGTTTTGTAGTTTTGCTTTTTCCAGTTTTTTCAGTGGCTGCTGTTTTTGTTACACCAGAGAACTAATTTAGGTGGTAGAGGTCGTGTGATCTCAGGTGATTTTGAAATTAGTAGAGTTGGTGCTTTTCAGGGTTTTTGGGATTGCAGTAAGTACCCTTCCTGTCCTTTTCTATTTAGATAGTTTGGGCCCCAGCGTTTGCTCATACTATTTTCTTTCTGTGTCAGTATTTCCTCTTGTCTAACCGCCATTACATTTTTGGGGCTTTCTATTATCTTTGGGGTTCTGCTCCGGGCAGATAGCTTTCCTATTTCTATCTTTAGGTGTAGTTAGTTTCTCAGGCTGTGACGAGGCGTCTAGGACCATCGTAGGAACGCTCCACGGCTGCCTCTAGTTGTGGTGGTTAGTCAGGGTACTGCAATCCCATAGATTCCAACTGCTCTGGTGTATTTCCTTTTTTACCTGCACTCCTCAGCTACCGTAACATAACAAAAGAAGCTGCTTACAAAAAGCAGGTTTCACTGCGTTTTTTATGCATACTTACTGCACTTCTGCTGCGTTTTTTTGTCTCTTGTACATGCTGACAAAGTTTGGTGCCCCCCAAGAAATCAGGATGCAACTTCCTTAATGTTTTTCAACCAAAAACGCATCAAAACCTGATACCTGCATTTTTTTGCTCTGTTTTTGCATTTACTCATTGCTTTCTATGGATGCAAAAACACTTCAAATATGCTGAAAGAAGTGACAGGCTGCGATGCAGCAGTTTTCCAAATCAGTCAGGAAAAAAACAAATGTGTGTGTATGAGATATCTAAAATCTTATAGCTTTTGCTGGTACTGTAAAGCGCAGCTTAAAATTTGAGTACAAAAACCAGCAAAACCGCAACGTGTGATCATAGCCTTATTGTCTCTCCTCACGTTTGTCACAGAGGGGAAAGCCACTCAGGCAAATTAGTCTGTGTGGTAACCTGATGTCTGCCCAAATCACCTTTGTGATTTATAATGGCCCCTGACCACAAAGCAAAATCATTTAATTAGAAAAATGTCCAATAAAGACACAGAACATTTTAATTAGGAGTTAAAGTTGTCCACGTGGACAACTCCTTGTCATACCCCACGATTGGCCCCAATAAAATAAAAAAGCTTATACGCACCTCCCATGCTGGCTCCATTTCCGCGGTGACGGCACTCGCTCTCCCTGGGACGGTTGTTGTGATGCGTGACCCAGTGCCCAATCAATGCTGGCGTCACTATCCCCGCCTTCAGACAAATTGAATATAAAGAGGAAATCCGGGCTGCAGTGGGACAGTGACGCCAGTGCTGATGGAGTGCCGGGGTCATGTGTCATAACACCGCATGAGAGACCCGGGAGAACGAGTGCTGACACTGCGGGAATGATGAATGGTGTCAGCATGGAAAGTGAGTAATAACTTTATTTTATTGAGGCCAAACGTGGGGCATGACAATGGGTTGTCATCCTTTTTTAACATATGTATTCTTCAGAAATGGAACATATTAAAGTCTGTAGGGCTTTTCACAAGTCTATTTTTTGCAGCGGACCACAGGAAATTCACACTGCTCATGCACCACTTCAGTGAAGAACGGCTTGTGGATGACTTAAGAGACGTACCATCATGTTATTCAAAGAAGATGGGCTGAAACCTGAAGCTACTTCAGAGCTTTGGATATACTCAGCGGACACCCCAGACCTAATTTTCAGTCAACATGGCATACATTATATCTTCATTTCTTGAGGTTTGACAATGTCACAGATTTAGAATGTTATATTTCAAAAAGGAGGACAATAGGAGTGTTTAAAAATAAATGCACAATCTTTATTAGACACTAAAAAGTTAGTTAGAAAAACACATACCTATAAAGTGCAGAATAAGGACACCACTAAGTGGCATCCAGTACCATATCAATCATAGAAATCGCATGTAAATAATATGTAAAGCGGAAACCCTTAGTTGTATAAATCCAAACCATATTGCCTCTATCTACTAATAACAATAACTCATCAGATTAGACAAATATTAGTATGACCTATTATAACTGCTGTCATAAACAGAGGCTAAGGTTGTCAAAGAAGGGAATATTTCCTTTAGGCTACTGTATGAACCATACCAAGTTGTACCAAATTGTACTAAAAACCTAAAGGTAATAAAAGGTAATCAAACAGGGTCCTCTTAGCCAGTACTGGATTCCACTGAAATGATAATGCACAACCCCGACGCGTGTTTCGCTTCTCTACTGCATGCTTTCTCAAGGGGAGATGTTCATTAATTTCCCAACAGGACCTTTTATCCCAGAAATACCCGGTCACGTGTGCATCACCTGACCGGGCCGCTGATTGCCTGTGTGAAAGCGGCGCATGTGCCCGCGGCCCACCACTCTGTGACCACGTGACCCAGCCAGGTCCTACAACAGTACGAGTGGGAGCACAGCGTTGCTATGGCTCCCAGTCACACGCCGTGGAAACCACGCGGCCGAGCTAGGAGGGCGAAAGTGGAAGGCATGCGGGTGCATGCGCACCACAGCCAAGCCAGCACATAGAGTTTACTACAGTAATAGACAATGGTGATACTTGGATATAAGAAATCAATATATAAAAATTCCAAGAAATAGATTCTATAAATGGCTGTCCAGATGTGAATTCCCATCCATGGGTCTATATTCATCCACATATCCATGGCAATTCAAACATGATAATAGATCTTCTAATATGAAGTAATGACGTCTATTGTCACCACCAGGAAAAACAATTCAGAAGGATGTGTGTAGCCCAGCTGCGCTTGGAGCCACATGTTCCCAGGAGGATGCACCAAAGGTAAACCCACATGCACCTGATATTCATTCACAGCTCCACCAATCCCGAGAAACCACCAGAGGGAGCCCTTGAAGAGTATGTATATATAAGGGTAGTGGAGGCACAGCAGTTAGTGTGTTTTACCTCAGATGAGCTGAGAGGAGAGCAGAATACCTCAGAAAGTTGAAAGACTGTTTGTTTCCTTGGAGCGTGGAAAGTTAGCTCTTGAAGTGTGCACAGATCAGTTAGACGGAAGGTCCTGATAGCTGCTTCAGACAGGGCATTAGAAGGAGAAGAGGGAAAGGGAACAGCAGTGATTGAAAGACTGAAGACTACAGCTTGAGCTTAGTTCACTGTGTGGAGGCCAGTAATAGTGGAGAAAGATAGCCACTTCAGCCTGGTCAGAACTGAGTCAACTGAGTGTAGTTTCAGTGAGCAAGCGTGCCGACGCTTTGAGAGCGGTGAAGAGAAGGAAGAATCAGCTATCTACTGCTAGTGTGCTTATGTTAAGGGTCGGAGTAGGACGAAAGGCGAGTGGAAGGGAAAAGAGAGTGACAGAGGTTGAAACAGCATTGATCACTTACCTCTACTCTGAACAACCGGACACAGGTCCGAGCTTGCTAGCATCTACACGACTAGTAGGAGATAGCGGAGACCCTGCGGGACTTCAAGTCGCAGGGGCCCACAAGTGCTGATACGTAACCGGGGTCAGGAAGAACAGGAGTCTGGTCAGCGCAACCATTAGAGACTGAGTTCTATCCAAGAGAAGGCTCCACCAAAAAGTCGGCCGGGCATATACGAGAAGACAGAGTTAGATTTCGTTTCATACAGGTCAGAAACTCACACATACAGGAGTACGGAGGCCCTACACCTACTCAGTGGGCTTACTGGATGTGCATCCTCCACCCTGCCAGCTTCCCGGACGTGCCTGCAACTATACCATCAGTAAAGGTACAGAAAGAGATTTTCGTGTGTGTGTCTGCCTTATTGCTCCTGCGGCTGAAAGCCCCTTCTCCATCCTGCACCCCTACACTGCCATAAACCCTGAGGGATACAGTCTTGCCTGTGGAAGACTTAACACCTTGCTGCCCAGTAACAACCCCTCAGAGGATCTACCCTGCAGCGCTGGTCACCCTGACCAGGTACCACAGGTGGCGTCACGAACAAACTGTAAATACTTTATTCCCCTGTAAATATACCCCCTTTTAGTGAGTGCCCAGGGCCACGGACCGAGCTGTGCTACCCGTGACATCCCCCATTGAAGTGAACGGGCTCGGTGCCGAGTACCCCACAGGCCCTGGCTGTGCGACTCAGATGTAGCTGTGGGAGCCCAGTATGACTCAGATAACTGCAGGATATAATGTGAAAAATGTATTAAAAACTCAAACATAAAAAAAGGTGAATGATAACACCATAGAGTAGGGGAACAACGACAAATGTAGAGTTCAGTTTACAGGAATGGTGAGAAATTCAGAGATTCATTCAAGCCCTCTGGTTTAGCCGTTCCTAAAGTAACTATCCATTTTTAGTACACGCCTGGCCAAGAGCTGCCTAATATTCCCTCCTCTTATCCCAGTGTGAACCAAATCTATCCCCCTCACATAAACTCTTTCGGGTCACAATTATGGACAGTTCTAAAGTGTCTGGGGATAGTTTTTAGTTCAGACGTATCAACCACTGTCTTGGCCGTGCTGTGTGGCCCAGCTATGTCAGGCACACATAATCCAGGAAAATGCACAGGAAGGTAATCGAAAAGCTTGATATCCATTCACGTCACTCACACTTTCAGACACACCCACCAGGGGTATAAAAGGAAGTGACATGTAGCAGTCAGCCATTCAAGCCTTGGAGGGAGAGGAGTTCAGTTCAGTCTTTCTAGACAGTCTGTGCAGGAGGAGTGAGTGGCACATTCTGTTCAGTTCAGTCAGTGTTCATTCAAGCTCCGGGTGGCTCAGGAGTGAGTCATCCCCCAGATAGTTTCCTGTCTGAGAAGAGCTCAGATCAGTCAGTTTCCTGTCTTAGGACAGTGCAGTTCAGTGTCAGTTCAGTCTGGACTTTGAGGATACTGAGATCTGTTCAGTGAGCTCTGGAGAAAGCTGACATTTCCATCAAAGCTACAAGTGCTTATGTTAAGAGCGAGAGCAGGGCGAAGGGCACAGTGGAGAAGACAGAGAGAAGTGCTTCAGGTACCAGATTACCTGCACTAATTCACCGGACACCGGGGTCCGAAGCGTTGCTAGCGCTAGTAACAAGATAACCGGAGGCTTTCTGGACCACAGGTCGCAGAAGGTAGCCCTAAGCGCTGATACGTAAACGGAGTCAGGGGGAACAAGGACCTTGAGTGGGACGCTACAAAAGTAGGGACTTAGTTCTCTCAACATCTGATAATCAGAGACATAGAAGGCTCCACCACAATGTTGGCCGGGCGTTGCAGCTATTGAGTAAGCTGGAGATTGCAGAGTTAACTTCGCTTCATGCAAGTTTGGACTCACATACATATGAAGTAAAGGAGGCCTCTAACCTGCTCAGCGGTGATCCTGAATGTGCATTCTCCACCCCGACCAGCTCCCCGGGACCTGCCTGAAACACCTACAAGTAAAGGTATGGAAAGAAGCTGCATTGTGTGTGACTGAATTCTTAACTACACCCTGCATCATCACCATAGACTTCCAGGGACCAGTCTCACCTGTGGGAGACTTACCACCCAGCTGCCCCCATAACATCCCCTGTGAAGATCCTTATAGCAGCGCTGGTCCAATTGATCAGACACCACAGGTGGCGTCATGAACTAACTACAAATCCCCTGTAAATATCCCCCATTGCATGATCGCCCAGGGCCACGGACCGAGTCCCGCTGCCAGTGACAACTCCCATAGACTTCTATGGGCTCGGTACCGAGTACCCCATAGCCCTGGTACCACCTCAGTGTGGTGCGCGTCATCTCTGGCGTCACGAACAGGATACGAAAGCTTGCAATTGTGAGTCCTGTGTGCCTATTGAACTGTTTTGTGAAAAAGACTGTTTGCTGTATTTGGCGCCATTTTACCGCCATTTTTGCCGCCATATTCGCGCCCTAAGGCGCTGGTGAAGAACGGGGGGCGTACCTGAAAGAGCGCGCTGTTGCCTGGACACGCCCCCAACTCTGACGCGGCGGCAGGTCCTGTGAGAGCGGAAGTGAACGCTCTGACATCAGAGCGCCAGCGACAAAGGTCCTGTCTCCACCGCCGTGCCTGCGGCGCTGCAGCCTTTGAAAAAGGTAGGCTCCGATTGAACAGGGGGCACCAACATGTCGCAGCAACCGGCAGACAGAGCGGCCCCAGCCGGTGGCCCCAATAGCCCACCGCTTGGCGTTGTAGTGCAGGATAGAGGTGCAGGCCCCTCACCTGGTCCTGTGGTCCCACTCATGCCGCTAACGCTCCCATACATGCCTGGAGCGAAGTGGCTCCCTCAGTACAGCGGCGAGCCCCACACCCTGCCAGGGTTTAAACGGAAAATATGTAGTATTCTGGACATGTACTCAATGACTGAGAAGCAAAAAGCTGCAGTGGTAATAGGACAGTTAGCTGGTGCGGCTGAGAGAGAAGTAGAGACTTGGACCACAGCAGACCAGGAGTCGGTACCTGCGATTCTCTTAAAGCTACAGGCCATCTTTGAGGACCGCACAGAAACGGATCTCCGGATGGCATTTTATCAGTGCTCCCAGAGACCAGGTGACAGTATTAGGGACTACGCCTGCCGACTACAGGGGGCCCTGCGAGCTCTCAAACAGGCTAACCCTACAAGTGCCATTGATGAAAGCAAAATGTTGAAAGAACAATTTGTACGGGGACTGAGGTCTCCAGCGGACTGGTGGTCCTTGGATCATCCTGATGCCACCTTTGATGCCCTAAAGGACATGGCAATAAAAGGACTGCGACCCTTGGAAAAGCCTGAGGTGGCAGCTCAGTATCACCCGGGTGAAGCCACTCTAAAGCCGGCAGTACCCACCTTTTCCCCGCAGGTGGCAGAAGCCAAAACGCAGGTGGCGCCCCCTAGTGAGTTGGAATGTCTGCGCTCAGAAGTGCGCCAGCTGACTAAAAACCTGGCCACTGTAATGAATGCCCTGCAACTGCGGAAAGAAGAAGGAGGAAAGATCCTACTAGCCGACTGTCCAGAGGATGACCCTTGGATGAACCGGAGGAAATGGAGGACGTCGCCTCACCGGAGGAGGACCACGCCACCCCCAGGAGCGACTCCTGATCAGCACCATCCTCGCCGAGAGATCATCTGCTACCGCTGCAACCAAAAAGGTCATATGGCTCAGCAATGTCCTTTAAACGAGCCGATCCTGGGTCCGAGGGCCAACACCCAGGAGTAGACTCATCAGGCCCCTTAGACGGGAACCGCAGATTTGTGGGAGGACGGCCCTACCTGTCCATAATTCTGGACGGGATTGCAATCCCTGCACTGCTGGACACTGGATCTCAGGTGACCATCATACCTGATGTCCTTTATAATAAATTTTGGTCCATGGACAGTCTCCAGCCCCCGAGCCCTGACTTTACAGTGTACGCCACTAATGGTCTCCCTGTTGAAGTACTCGGAGCCAAAAACGTGAACGTAAAGGTGGGCAGAGTGGAGTTGGAGGATCAGGGACTTCTAGTAGTAAAGACTGTAAATGAGGAAAACGGCTTAAATGTGGTTTTGGGTACTAACATTATCAGTAACTGTCTGGGAGAAGTTGTGTTTTTGCTCCAACAGCTCGCTGAAGTTGTCAAGCCAAAGCAAAAGGGAGTGATCCAGAGGGAGATCCGGGCCCTGATGTGCCAGCAGCAAGCGAAGCTTACAGATGGTGAAATCGGTAATGTACGGGTCACGGACCCGAACCCATTGTGATACCCCCAATGAGTGAAATATTAATATGGTGTAGAGCAGCCATAGGTCTGAGAGGACAGAACTACCAAGCAGTAGTAGAGCCCCATCGTTCAGAGCACAGACCTACACTCTTAACTGCTAGAGGGTAGTGGAAGTAATAAATGGTAGAGTACCAGTACGACTTCTCAACTGGGGAGACGATGAAGTAAATTTACCACGTTATGCCACAGTTGCTAAATTACATGCCGTAGATAACAATTCTATCCTCACAACCGAGTCCTTAGCCTCCCGCCAACCAGCGGAGGATAATGATCCGGCAACTCCGGTAGCGGATTGGTGTCAGCAGCTTCATATAGGGACAGACACCACTTCCGTCCACCAGAAACAGGGAGTACTACGGGTGGTACAAGAGTACGCACAGGTATTTAGCAAGCACCCACTTGACTTTGGGACAATTAAGGGAGTACAGCATCATATCCCTACAGGCAGTCATCCTCCCATCAAAGAGCGATACAGGCCTATACCTCCAGCCCACTATCAGAAAGCTAAGGAAATGTTGCGTGACATGAAGGAAGCCGGGGTGATAAGAGATAGTTGTAGCCCTGGGCAGCACCTCTAGTTCTAGTTAAGAAAAAGGATGGTAGCATGAGAATGTGTGTAGATTACAGACAAGTAAATCGCATAACACATAAAGATGCATACCCATTACCACGCTTTGAGGAATCCTTAGCTGCTTTGAAAACGGCTAACTACTTTTCTACCCTCGACCTCACTAGTGGGTACTGGCAAGTAGCTGTGGCTGAGGAGGATCGGGAGAAAACTGCTTTCACCACCCCAATGGGACTCTGTGAGTTTGACAGAATGCCGTTTGGCCTCAGCAGTGCCCCAGGAACATTCCAGAGAGTGATGGAGAGCTGCCTGGGACATCTCAATTTTGAAACCGTTTTGCTGTACCTGGACGACGTAATTGTGTACTCCAAGACATATGAGGATCATCTGAAGCACCTGGCAGAGGTATTCGAGTCACTGTCCAAGTATGGGATGAAACTGAAGCTCTCAAAGTGCCATCTGCTCAAACGGAAGGTACAGTACTTGGGACATATTGTCAGTTCCGAAGGAGTAGCGCCGGACCCCGAGAAGGTCACAGCCATCCGGAAATGGCCGGAGCCGAAAAATCTCAAGGAGGTGCGTCAGTTCCTGGGACTAACAGGTTACTACAGGAGGTTTGTAAAAGATTACACCAAGAAAGCGGCGCCTTTACAGGACCTCCTGGTAGGACAACCTCTCAAGAGCAGAAACCCTCCATTCATTTGGGTAAAGAACAAGCTGAGGCATTCAAAGAGATGAAAGAGATTCTGACAGGCGATGAAATCTTAGCGTACCCAGATTACAGCCAACCGTTCCTGCTGTACACCGATGCCAGTAACGAGGGGTTGGGAGCGGTCCTCAGTCAGAAGCAGAATGGCCAAGAAAAAGTCATCGCGTATGCAAGCAGAAAGCTCAGGCCAACTGAGAGGAACCCGGAAAACTATAGCAGCTTCAAGCTGGAGTTCCTGGCGCTGGTCTGGGCCATTACAGAAAGATTCAAACATTATCTTGCCTCCAACAAGTTCACTGCGTACACAGACAACAACCCCTTGACGCACCTTGAAACAGCCAAGCTGGGAGCCATGGAGCAACGTTGGATGGCTCGGCTGTCAAACTATCAATTTACCATCAAGTACAGGCGGGCCGTAAAAATGCTAACGCGGACGCCTTGTCCAGAATGCCGCATGAATCCGACACGGAGGAAGAATCAGATGATCTGGAAGAAATCGAGCTACCTGCGTTCCACCGAAGTGGGATGGTCCAAGAGCAACGAGTCTACAGAAAGCGGTGTGGTGAGATGTTGAACCCTTTACCTCATCACAGCTGGAAGGAAACTCAGGACAGCGATCCAGTGGTCAGCCGTGTCAAGGAGCTGATAAGACAGGAAGTGTAAGGTTCTGTGTACATTTCCTGAAACTCAGTTTTTCCGTCAGCCATTTTACTTTCTGTCTTGCTGCAGCTGTCTTGCCCTCAGTCAATATGGAGTTTCCAGCTTGCATGTTCCCGCCCTGATTCTCTCCCTCTTGCTTCTTAAGCAGCCACAGCTGAGCAATCAGTGCTTCAGAATCAAGCCTGCAGTGTACCTGTGACCTGACTCCTGGAAGCCTTGGACCTTGTACTCCAGTTATTTCCTATTGTGGAACTTTGGAACACTCGTGGACTTTGGAACCTTGCTATTTGATAAATCCACGTTTGCATGGACTTATGGTAACAGAGAAGAGATCCTGAACCTGTTGTGGAGAGTGATTGCTGAGCTTAAGTTACTCTGGCCTGCTGTGTCTCCTGCTTTTGTATCTGCAAACTGTGTGACTATTATTGCCACTTGTATGAAGTAATACAAGACCTTCTATATCAAACCTGTGACTCCTGTGTTTTCATCGCACCCAAGCACAAGACACTATATGAACTGTACTCCTTACATTACAAGATTCTGAAGCCAAACGTTAGTGTCTGCTGGGTCTGGGAAGTCTGTGTCTGCTGTAACTGTGGATATCAGATGTCCGGTTGTACTTTCTGTGATGACAGTGGTTGTGACTTCTCACAACCATTCCAGGTGAGCAATTCCCTTAGGTTTTTTTTCTGCAGTGTTACCACAGGTAAACACTATTGTTTTTTTTTTTCTTTCCTCTTTTGTGTCTGCTGTAACTGTGGATATCAGATGTCCGGTTGAACTTTCTGTGATGATAGTGGTTGTGACTTCTCACAACCATTCCAGGTGAGCAGTTCCCTTAATTTTTTTTTTCTCTCTGCAGTGTTACCACAGGTAAACACTATTGTTTTTTTTTCTTCTCCTCTCCTTCCAGTACTCCTGTCTTAAAAGATCTGGAAAATGAAGGCCCGCATAAAGGAACTTTGCGGAGTGACTGATAATATCCTTGCAGATTTGCAGACTATAAAAACCCGTTTTACAAACCTACAGGACCTCACTAATCACAATTTGCAAGTGTTTGGACAGACTCCCAGGATTTGCGAGCCAGGATTGAGGTTCTAGAGGAGCGAGTCCAGGCTCCTGCCGTAGCCCCGAGTTCTGGGATTCCCAAGTTGCCCCCTTTTTGTTTTGGCGGTGAACGTGAGAAATTCAGGGATTTATTAATCAATGCAATCTTTTTCTTTCTGCACATGCTTCACAATTTCCCACTGAACGATCTAAAGTGCTTACTATAATTATGTTGCTTACCAACAAGGCTTTGATGTGGGCAAACCCTCTGATTGAGACTGAGGATGAATGTTTGGATCATCTTGATGCTTTCATTTCAGCCATGGGACAGGTGTTTGATGACCCCAATCGAGGTGCAACAGCTGAAGCAGCCATGTTAGCTTTGCGCCAAGGTAAGCACTCGGTAGCTGAATATGCCTTGGATTTCAGGAGATGGGCTCTTGATACCACCTGGGACAGTTCCGCCAAAAATCTATTTTTCGAAAGGGTTATCTCCACTGATTAAGGATGAACTTGCTCGTGCCGACCCTCCCACTGCGTTAGGTGACTTTATTAACTACTGCATCCGTATTGATACTCGTCTGACTGAACGCAGGCAAGAGAGATGGTTCGAAAGCAATCGCACTAACCTTTTCCTACCTTCCTCTCCAGCTAAGGAACCTTTGAGTAGGATCACACGGAACCTGAACCTGAACCCATGCAGGTAGACTCTTTACAACGACGGGTTAGTGATGCACGCAAGGAACATCGTTTTAAGGAGAATCTATGTTTCTATTGTGGTAAGTCAGGGCACTTCATTATAAACTGCCCCAGCCGTTCTCGTAAGACTACTGCAGCACTCATTCACTGTGAGTGTTGCGAGAGGGGATCTGTCAGGTCCGAGCCTCAGGCTCCAGAGAGATCTGCAGCAACAGATCTTGATTTCTCGGACTTAAACTCCGTTACTTCTGAGGACGTTGACTGTGTAAACGCTGCAATTTTTCAAGTTTCCTCAGCGGTGTCCCAGCTGAGTTGTAAGAAAAACAATTCTCATTGCTTTCTTTCCATCAAACTCTGGGTTGACTCAGCTTGGGTGTCTAGCTCTGCTATGATCGACTCAGGGGCAAGTGGAAATTTTATGGATGTCTCCTTTGCTCTGAAACGGGATACGTTCAGTGAAGAAGGCTACTCCAGTACAGATGGAAACTGTGGATGGCTCCCTGCTGACCTCTGGACCAGTGGATCAGGAAACAGAGCCTTTGAGGGTTCTTATGGGTAAAGATCATCAAGAGAAACTGTCCTTTATGCTTATCTCTTCTCCCCACTTTCCCATTATTCTAGGGCTACCATGGCTGCAGGCTCAGAATCCTACCATTAACTGGGAGACCAAGGAATTACACTTTCCAGAGAAACAGATGAGTCCAAAAGTTTCAGCTTGCTCTGTTCCTAAAGGAACCATGTCAGTCCCTGAACTACCAGCTGTATACCAGGACTATGTGGATTTATGTGACAAGAAGAACGCTGACCAGCTTCCCCCTCACCGTCCATATGATTGTCCAATTGAATTATTGCCTGGAGCAGAGATACCTTTTGGTAAGATCTACCCCCTGGCGGGGCCCGAGCTAAAGGCTTTAAAGGATTACATAGACGAAAATCTAGCCAAGGGCTTCATACGCCCCTCTTCATCTCCTGCAGGTGCACCCATCTTCTTTGTAAAGAAGAAAGATGGATCTCTGAGACCCTGCGTAGACTATAGGGAACTCAATAAGGTTACTATTAGAAACCGTTATCCATTGCCTTTAATCCCTGAGTTATTGGAGAGAGTGCGACATGCCAAAATTTTCTCTAAACTAGATCTCCGTGGGGCCTATAACTTAGTCCGTATTAGACCTGGGGATGAATGGAAGACTGCATTCAGGTCACGCTATGGACACTTTGAATATCTAGTTATGCCTTTTGGTCTGAGTACCGCCCCAGCCACTTTCCAACACTTGGTGAATGACATCTTCAGGGATCTCCTAGATACATTCGTGGTGATTTATTTGGATGATATTCTAATTTTTTCTAACTCCACAGAGGAACATCATGGACATGTGAGAATGGTCTTGGAACGTCTAAGACAAAATCATCTTTACATCAAACTTGAAAAGTGTGAATTCCATAGGACCGAAATTCAATTTCTGGGGTATGTACTGTCTACACAAGGAATTAGTATGGATGAAAGCAAGACCCAAGCCATCAAGGATTGGCCAAGTCCTAGAAATGTGAAGGAGGTGCAGCGCTTCATCGGGTTTGCCAACTTCTATAGACGTTTCATTAGGAATTTCTCTGAGGTAGTGTCACCTATCACCCAACTTACCCGGAAAGAGTCTAGGTTCTCCTGGACTCCCCAAGCCCAGGAAGCATTTTCCCGTCTAAAAGATAAATTTACCACTGCACCTATCTTAGTACATCCCAACCCCGAACTTGCCTTCATAATAGAGGTGGATGCTTCAGACTGTGCCGTTGGAGCTATACTCTCTCAGAGAACAGGTGAGAAGAATGTCTTGCATCCCTGTGCCTTCTTTTCCCAGCAGTTGTCTTCGGCTGAGAGGAACTACGATGTGGGCAATAGAGAGTTGTTGGCCATTATTGCCGCCTTCAAAGAATGGAGACACCTTCTTCAGGGAGCTGCACAGCAAATAGTCGTCCTGACAGACCATCGTAACCTTGAATTTATCAGGTCGGCTAAGTGCCTGACTCCTCGCCAGGCTCGCTGGAATCTTTTCTTAAACCAATTTAATTTTATCATTTCTTATAGACCAGGATCGCGCAATGGAAAGGCTGATGCACTCTCTAGGATTTATTCAGCAGAGACACGTCCACTTACTCCTCCTAAGACTATTCTTCCTGACTCTAGATTCCTGGGAGTGATTCATAATCAAGACCTACTTAAAGACATCAAGGAAGCATACCATGCGGATTCCTTTTTGGCACAACCCCCAAGGGACGTAAGTCTTGTCTTTAAGAATGGTGTGTGGATTCAGGGACAACGTCTGTATATTCCTGAAACAGTCAGATTAAGAGTATTGCAACTCATTCACGATTCCAAGATAGCTGGGCATAGAGGAATTCTAAAGACACAGGAATTTCTTTCTCGTTTCTTTTGGTGGCCCACTTGCAGGAAGGATGTTTTAAACTATGTCACTTCATGTGAAGTCTGTGCAAGATGCAAAACACCTCGCTCCTCACCAACTTGTCTGTTGCAACCTCTTCCCACCCCATCCCGCCCGTGGGGATCCATTTCTATGGACTTCATTGTGGAGTTACCAACCTCTCAAGGGAAGAACACCATTCTAGTGGTGGTTGATCGTTTAACAAAAGCAGCTCATTTTATCCCTTGTGTCGGCTTACCCACTGCAAGACAGACATCAGATTTGATGATTAAAAATGTGTTTCGCTTACATGGAGTACCAGATGAGGTTATTTCGGATCGAGGGGTGCAATTCACTTCAAGGTTTTGGCAAAATTTCTGTGCAGCATTGGACATTAAAGTGAACCTTTCTTCTGCTTTTCATCTTCAGACTAATGGACAGACGGAACGAACCAATCAGACCCTGGAGCAGTATCTTCGCTGCTTTATCTGCCACCTACAGGATGATTGGGTGGATCTACTTCCACTGGCTGAGTTCTCTTATAACAACTCTCAGAGCGCCTCCACTAAGCAGTCTCCTTTTTACTCCAATTTAGGTTATCATCCTAATATTCTTCCTCGATTTCCCATAGAAACGCCTTTGCCAGCAGTGGCTGAAAGAATCACGTCTTTACAAAGAATATGGATCTTCTAAAGGGAAATCTGGAATTGGCTCAGGAAAGGTACAAGAAAGCCGCAGATAAATTTCGTAAACCTGCACCAGCTTTCAAGGTAGGAGACCTGGTCTGGCTGTCAACCAGAAATCTTAAGTTAAGAATTCCATCATCTAAGTTGGGACATAAATACATTGGACCTTATAAAATCAGTAAAATTATAAGTGCTGTCGCTTGTCGTCTTCAACTGCCCAGAACTATGAGAATCCACCCTGTCTTTCATGTATCTCTACTAAAGGCTGCGACACCCAATACGTTTCCTGGACGTTCTTCTCCTTGCCCTGACCCAGTGCTAGTCGATGGTCAGGAAGAATTTGTGGTGGAAAGGATTCTAGATTCCAGGTTGTATAGAAATCAGTTACAATATTTGATTAAATGGCAGGGCTACCCAGTGGAGGACAACTCATGGGAACCAGTCAATAACGTTAATGTTCCTCGCTTGCTCCGTCAGTTTCATCAGAGGTACCCACACAAGCCTGGTCTGAGGTCATCCGGAGGTTGTCCCTAAGGGGGGAGTAATATAAGGTTCTGTGTACATGTTCCTGAAACTCAGTTTTTTCCGTCAGCCATTTTACTTTCTGTCTTGCTGCAGCTGTCTTGCCCTCAGTCAATATGGAGTTTCCAGCTTGCATGTTCCCGCCCTGATTCTCTCCCTCTTGCTTCTTAAGCAGCCACAGCTGAGCAATCAGTGCTTCAGAATCAAGCCTGCAGTGTACCTGTGACCTGACTCCTGGAAGCCTTGGACCTTGTACTCCAGTTATTTCCTATTGTGGAACTTTGGAACACTCGTGGACTTTGGAACCTTGCTATTTGATAAATCCACGTTTGCATGGACTTATGGTAACAGAGAAGAGATCCTGAACCTGTTGTGGAGAGTGATTTCTGAGCTTAAGTTACTCTGGCCTGCTGTGTCTCCTGCTTTTGTATCTGCAAACTGTGTGACTATTATTGCCACTTGTATGAAGTAATACAAGACCTTCTATATCAAACCTGTGACTCCTGTGTTTTCATCGCACCCAAGCACAAGACACTATATGAACTGTACTCCTTACATTACAGGAAGGTTCCTCCTTGGAGAAAGATGCACCTATACCAGCAAAGCTCCTGTGGAATGAGAGAAGCCGGTTGTTCATCTACCGTGAGAAGTTGTGCAGGAGATACGTCGACCCAAGGACCCATGAGATGGTTTGGCAGATAGTGGTCCCCAGAGCAGACATCCAAATGGTGTTAGAAGCCTACCACGATCAAGCGGGACACTTTGGCTGGAAAAAGCTGGAGACCCTGTTGAGGTGTCGGTTCTACTGGGTAGGGATGCGCAGCTCCATCGAGAAGTGGTGCCGGAACTGTGGACCCTGTGGCCTCAGACGAAAAGACTACTGTAGTCAGAAGGCACCCCTGCAGCCTATCCGGACGACTCGTCCCTTGGAGATCGTGGCATTGGATCACGTCAAGTTGTCCCCAAGCAGGTCAGGATACTCATATGCCCTGACCATGGTGGATCACTACTCCAAATTTCTGGTGGTCGCCCCTGTCAAAGATCAGACAGCAGAGACGGCAGCAAAGACCTTCCAAGCAAGTTTCTGCAGACCACACGGATATCCGGAGCAGGTGCTGACCGATCAAGGTCCTGCATTTGAAGCTGAACTGTTTAGGGAATTCTGTCACTTGTATGGGTGTAAGAAGATCAGAACAACACCGTATCACCCTCAAACCAATGGCCTTTGTGAAAAGATGAATCACATTGTCATGGATTTACTGAAATCTGTACCACTGGAAGAAAGAAATCGGTGGCCAGACTTGTTACCTGACCTGGTCGACTTGTACAACCACATACCAGTAAGTTCCACCAACTGCACTCCAGCCTACCTTATGAGAGCAAGACCAGGAAGACTGCCGATGGATTTGGAACTTGGAGTGGTAGAACCAGAGGCTGATGACACTGCTGAAGATTGGGACACGAATCGACAGGAACAGTACAGGAGAGTGCAAGCCTGCGTGGAGGATAGTCTCAACAAAGTAAGGGAAAAGCAAGAGAAGAACTATAACAAAAATGCTCCCGCTACGCCTTTTATGCCTGGAGACATGGTGCTAAAAAGAAAAAGAAGAATGCACAAATTGGATGATCAGTGGGAACAAGAGCCATATGTCGTGCAAAATTCCAAATTTGATAACAGAAAGATCTGTACCATTAGCAAGGATGGAGGAAAAACGACGGCAACTGTGTCTAGAGATCATTTAAAGTTGTGTCCGGCCCATTAAAGCTCCGTGAAGAAAACCCTGTTGTCAATCAGGAAGAGAGTGAAGAAGCGGTCATACATACGGATTTGGGAGATTTACCTGCAGATTGGCCCAGAGTGGGAGGTGCTGTAATCATTCCTGTGCTGCAGTTTTATCAACCGCAAGAAGAGTCTCTACATCCAGTCATACCAATCGTGCCAGTAGAGCCAGTTCCAGAGGGACCTGTTCCGGCAGAACCCCAAGAAGCGGAACCACAAGAAGCAGCACCACAAGAAGTGGAAACTCCTGGTGAAGCAGTACCGCATCGCCCAGTCGCTAGCATGCTTGCCAGATCCCTAGAAAGGTGGAGTCGTGTTTATATTTTTGCCGGCACACAGAGCAGATAGGCTAGAGACTACTACACTTGACACCACTCTACGTAGGTCAGAACGTACAACGAAAGGAAGGTTACCTATTCGTTATCAAGAGTAGTTCTAGTAAACTAGTTTAGTAGGACCCAGAAAGGGTTTACTGCATCAGAAAATGTAAAAAGTTAATATCTCTTGAAATATATATGTGTCTTTGATTATGCATGGACTGCGTGGCTGTGGACTGTGCCAGCCCAAGAACTTGTATTGTAAATAGTTCGCACTTCGGTGCCCTATCTTGGTTTTACATGAAACCTAAACTACCTCTGAAGAAAAACCCGTATGGTGTGGCCTAGAGTGAGGTCTGCAATGAAGTCCTGCAGCCCACCCAGGACCCACGTGGGAGGTTTTTGGTGCGGGTCCTCCACAAGAATATTATCTAGTATTTATGGAAATGTTTTGATACTTTGATACTTTTGTATTTTTCTAATGTACAAATTGTAACGTTAAAAAATCCTCACCTCCCGGATGGGATGAGTTAAATGTTCATGTTAAATGCAAAACAAAAATGTTTTTCTTTTTCTCTTTTACAGCCCGGGAGTGCTGTGTTTAACCAAGGGGGGATGTGGCCCAGCTATGTCAGGCACACATAATCCAGGAAAATGCACAGGAAGGTAATCGAAAAGCTTGATATCCATTCACGTCACTCACACTTTCAGACACACCCACCAGGGGTATAAAAGGAAGTGACATGTAGCAGTCAGCCATTCAAGCCTTGGAGGGAGAGGAGTTCAGTTCAGTCTTTCTAGACAGTCTGTGCAGGAGGAGTGAGTGGCACATTCTGTTCAGTTCAGTCAGTGTTCATTCAAGCTCCGGGTGGCTCAGGAGTGAGTCATCCCCCAGATAGTTTCCTGTCTGAGAAGAGCTCAGATCAGTCAGTTTCCTGTCTTAGGACAGTGCAGTTCAGTGTCAGTTCAGTCTGGACTTTGAGGATACTGAGAGCTGTTCAGTGAGCTCTGGAGAAAGCTGACATTTCCATCAAAGCTACAAGTGCTTATGTTAAGAGCGAGAGCAGGGCGAAGGGCACAGTGGAGAAGACAGAGAGAAGTGCTTCAGGTACCAGATTACCTGCACTAATTCACCGGACACCGGGGTCCGAAGCGTTGCTAGCGCTTCACGCCTAGTAACAAGATAACCGGAGGCTTTCTGGACCACAGGTCGCAGAAGGTAGCCCTAAGCGCTGATACGTAAACGGAGTCAGGGGGAACAAGGACCTTGAGTGGGACGCTACAAAAGTAGGGACTTAGTTCTCTCAACATCTGATAATCAGAGACATAGAAGGCTCCACCACAATGTCGGCCGGGCGTTGCAGCTATTGAGTAAGCTGGAGATTGCAGAGTTAACTTCGCTTCATGCAAGTTTGGACTCACATACATATGAAGTAAAGGAGGCCTCTAACCTGCTCAGCGGTGATCCTGAATGTGCATTCTCCACCCCGACCAGCTCCCCGGGACCTGCCTGAAACACCTACAAGTAAAGGTATGGAAAGAAGCTGCATTGTGTGTGACTGAATTCTTAACTACACCCTGCATCATCACCATAGACTTCCAGGGACCAGTCTCACCTGTGGGAGACTTACCACCCAGCTGCCCCCATAACATCCCCTGTGAAGATCCTTATAGCAGCGCTGGTCCAATTGATCAGACACCACAGGTGGCGTCACGAACTAACTACAAATCCCCTGTAAATATCCCCCATTGCATGATCGCCCAGGGCCACGACCGAGTCCCGCTGCCAGTGACAACTCCCATAGACTTCTATGGGCTCGGTACCGAGTACCCCATAGCCCTGGTACCACCTCAGTGTGGTGCGCGTCATCTCCAATGTCCCGCACATTCTCCCTTACCCTCACTCTCAATTCCCTTGAGGTTAATCCCACATATATCAGTGGGCAACTACATGTAGCATAATATATAACGTTTTTACTGCTACAAGAGATATATTCTCTAATTTGAAATGCCTTTTTCCCATCAGCAGAGCAAAAGGAGGTACTGCGCAGGACATTGGCGCAAGCAAGACAGTCCCACAAGTATAACATCCTCTCACAGGCCTTTCTGAAATAAATAGACTGGTAGGCGGTGCAGTGTAATGACTCCTAATTAAGAGATCCTTTTGATTTCTTGTCCTACGTGGGGGGCCCAGGGAGGCTCAGTGCTCAATATACGCCAGTGTTTTTTCAAAATAGCCCTGAGTTATCCCATTCGTGATTATACATGGATATAAGTCGGATTATACCATCAACTTTATCCCAGTATCGAACACACCGCTTGCTATATCCCCACCGTTCAAAACGTGTTCTCAAATCTCCAGCCTGTCATCAAAGGTTTGGTCGGTAGAGCAAATCCGCCTTATCCTAAGGAAGTGTCCGACCAGGATGGCCCTAATCGTGGCTTGGCTGTGCGCAGATCTTGCATGAATTAAAGAATTTACAACGGTTGTCACAGCCATAAAATCCTCAAGCTGCCGCACCGTTCCTCGCCAAAAAAACAAAATATCATCAATATAGTGTAGCCAACATAGCACATGGTCAGCAGGCCCCACCCACCGCACCAAAAGGTTTAGAATGTTGTCTTCTTATACAACAGCATGGCTGGAACAGTTTATGGGTGGTTCCACATAGGGAGAAATTATTAAAGGGTTGTCTACCTTAACAGACTTTTTTTTGTTAATTAAATGCATGTGTTTGGGTCTAAAAAATAATTTATGGAATTGGTTTTCCTTAACCCCTTCCCGACCTGTGACGCAGCATATGCATCATGAAAGTCGGTGTCAATCCGACCTGTGACGCCTATGTGGCGTCAAAGGGAATCGCGTTCCTGCGGGTCGGGTGACCGGGGTCACTGAAAGGTCACCCGACCCGCAGGCACAGGAGACTTTGTGCTTCACCCCAAGGCGGTGGCTTTGATTGGCTTTTGAAAGTGAAACAGCCAATCAGAGCAATAGTAATATTTCACCATTGAAACTTGGTGAAATATTACAATCCAGCCATGGCTGATGCCTGAAATAGCATCGGCCATGGCTCGAGACACTAATCTGCTCCCCCACACCGACTGACGGGGGTGATCTGCCCCCACCACCGACTGACGGCGGCGATCTGCTGCTGCCGTCATTATCTGCTCACCCTCCACTTCCCTCCGCTCCTCCCCGCCTTGTACATTCTGAGGCCCGATGTCCCTCCCGGTGTCCCTCCCGGTGTCCCGCCGTCATCGGTGATGGCGCCGCCATCTTCCAAAATGGCGGGCGCATGCGCACCCACCGAATCTGCCAGATTCATTCATTCATCGCAGGTACATTTTGATCACTGTGATAGACCCTATCTCAGTGATCAAAATAAAAAAAAAGTAAGTACCCGCCCCCCCTTTATCACCCCCATAGGTAGGGACAAATAATAAAATAAATAAAATATATTTATTTTTATTTTTCCATTAGGGTTAGGATTAGGGTTAGAATTAGGGTTAGTATTACGGTTGGAATTAGGGTTAGGGTTGGAATTAGGGTTGGGGTTGGGATTAGTGTTAAGATTAGGATTAGGGGTGTGTTGGTGTTAGGCTTATGGTTAGGGTTGGGATTAGAGTTAGGCTTGTGGTTAGGGTTATGGTTAGGGTTGGGATTAGGGTTAAGGGTGTGTTGGGTTAGGGTTATGGTTAGGGTTAGGATTTCCGTTAGGGGTGTGTTGGGGTTAGGGTTATGGTTAGGGTTGGGATTACGGTTAGGGGTGTGTTGGGGTTAGGGATGTGGTTAGGGGTGTGTTGGGGTTAGCGTTGAGTTAGAATTGAGGGGTTTCCACTGTTTAGTAACATCAGGGGCTCTCCAAACGCAACATGGTGCCACCATTGATTCCAGCCAATTTTGCGTTCAAAAAGTCAAATGGTGCTCCCTCCCTTCCAAGCCCCGATGTGTGCCCAAACAGTGGTTTACCCCAACATATTGGGTATCAGCGTACTCAGGAGAAATTGCACAACAACTTTGGGAGTCTAATTTCTCCTGTTACCCTTGGGAAAATAAAAATCTGTGTGCTAAAAAATTAGTTTTGTGGAAAAAAAAAGATTTTTTATTTTCACGGCTCTGCGCTAAAAACTTCTGTGAAGCACTTGAGGGTTCAAAGTGCTCACCACACATCTAGATAAGTTCTTTGGGGGGTCTAGTTTCCAAAATGTCACTTGTGGGGGTTTCTACTGTTTAGGCACATCAGGGGCTCTGCAAACGTAACATGACGCCAGCAGACCATTCCATCAAAGTCGGCATTTCAAAACGTCACTAATTCCCTTCCGAGCCCCGACGTGTACCCAAACAGTGGTTCCCTCCACATATGGGGTATCAGCGTACTCAGGACAAACTGGACAACAACTTTTGAGTCCAATTTCTCATGTTACCTGTTGTGAATATGCTAGAGGCGGCTTCTGAGCTGGGGCTCCCTCCGGTGGTTGCTGAGGGTAATGAACTGATTAATGAATGGCCTTCAGCTGGCGCTGAATGGTAGGATATAAGTTGCCTGATTTCCCAGCAACCTTGCCGGTTATCAATTGTTCTTCTGGTCTTGCTTGAAGCACTGCTAGTTTCCTGCTCTCCTTCAGATAAGTGTTTGCTGTTTTTTTTTTCTCTGTTTGATTTTCTCTGCTGGTTTGCTGCTTGCAGTGGACTGCAGCCTGTCCCCTTTTGGGGGTCTGGCGCTGCAATTGTGCTCCGTTTGTGTCTGCACTTTTGCTTTGCTCTTTTGTTGCTTTTGATTTGTTGAGTGGCGTTTTGTTACACCAGAGATCTGATTTAGGTGGAAGAGGTCGAGTGATCTCAGGTTTTTTGGCAATCAGACCTGTTGGTATTTTTGTTAGGGTTTTTGTTGATTGCAGTCAGAATTCTTTCCTGTACTTTTCTGTCTAGTCAGATTGGGCCCCAGCGTTTGCTCATTCTATTTCTGTCTGTGTCCGTGCTTCTTCTTGTCTAACCGCCATTACATGTTTGGGGGCTTCCTATTTTCTTTGGGATCTGCTCCAGGGCAGATAGCTTTCATCTTTCTGCCTTTAGGTGTAGTTATCTCTCAGGCTGTGACGAGGCGTCTAGGATCAACGTAGGAACGCTCCACGGCTACCTCTAGTTGTGTGGTTAGTTCAGGTTACTGCAATCCAATAGGTTCCAGCCTCTCTGGTGTATTACCACTTTTGCTATTTTTTGCCATTTCTCCTCAGTTACCGAAACATAACAGTTACCCTTATGAAAATTAAAAATTGCGGGCTAAAAAATAATTTTTTGAGGAAAAAAATGATTTTTTATTTTCACAGCTCTGCGTTATAAACTTCTGTGAAGCACTTGGGGGTTCAAAGTGCTCACCACACACCTAAATAAGTTCCTTGGGGTCTAGTTTCCAAAATGGGGTCACTTGTGGGGGTTTCTACTGCTTAGGCACATCAGGGGCTCTGCAAACGTAACATGACGTTCGCAGACCATTCCATCAAAGTCGGCATTTCAAAACGTCACTAATTTCCTTCCGAGCCCTGACGTATACCCAAACAGTGGTTCCCCCCACATATGGGGTATACAGAGTACTCAGGACAAACTGGACAACAACTTTTGGGTCCAATGTCTCCTGTTACCCTTGTGAAAATTAAAAATTGCGGGTTAAAATATAATTTTTTGAGGAAAAAAATGATTTTCTATTTTCACGGCTCTGCGTTATAAACTTCTGTGAAGCATTTGGGGGTTTAGAGTGCTCACCACACATCTAGATAAGTTCCATGGGGGGTCTAGTTTCCGAAATAGTGTCATTTGTGGGGTTTCCACTGTTTAGCACACCAGGGGCTCTCCAATCGCGACATGACACCCGCAGACCATTCCATCAAAGTCTGCAATCCAAAACATCAATACTTCCCTTCCGAGCCCCGACATGTGCCCATATAGTAGTGTTCTCCCACATATGGGGCATCAGCGTACTCAGGACAAACTGGACAACAAGTTTTGGGGTCCAATTTCTCCTGATACCCTTGGGAAAATAAAAAATTGGGCACTAAAAGATCATGTTTGTGGAAAAAATATGATTTTTTTATTTTCATGCTCGGGCGTTATAAACTTTAGTGAAACACCTGGGGTTCAAAGTTCTCACCACACATCTAGATAAGTTCCTTGAGGGGTCTAGTTTCCAAAATAGTGTCATTTGTGGGGGTTTCCAATGTTTAGGCACATCAGGGCTTTCCAAACACGACATGGCGTCTAGCCAATTCTGCGTTGAAAAAGTCAAACGGTGCTCCTTCACTTCCAAGCTCTGCCATGCACCCAAATAGTGGTTTACCCCCACATATGGGGTATCAGCGTGCTCAGGACAAATTGCACAATAACTTTTGAGGTCTTGTTACCCTTGGGAAAATAAAAATTGGGGTAAAAAGATCATTTTTGTGGAAAAAAAATATTTTTAATTTTACGGCTCTACGTTATAAACTTGTGTGAAGCACTTGGGGGTTCAAAGTGCTCACCACAGATCTAGATAAGTTCCTTAGGGGTCTAGTTTCTAAAATGGGGTCATTTGTAGGGGGCTTCCACTGTTTAAGCACATCAGGGGCTCTCCAAACGCGACATGGCGTCCAGTCTCGATTCCAACCAATTTTGGTCTGAAAAAGTCAAATGGCGCTCCTTCCCTTCTGAGCTCTGCCGTGCACCCAAACAGTGGTTCCCCCCCACATATGGGGTATCAGCATACTCAGGAAAAATTGTACAACTTTTGTGGTCCAATTTCTCCTGTTACCCTTTGGAAAATAAAAAATTGTGACTAAAATAAAAGATCATTTTTGTGGGAAAAAAAATAGGATTTTTTATTTTCATGCCCTGGCATTATAAACTTCTGTGAAGCACTTGGGGGTTCAAACTGCTCACCACGATC
>JARQOD010000005.1:214920109-214969248 GCA_033576555.1 Oophaga sylvatica | reverse complement strand
TGGTGTGTGGCTTAGAGATCGATGTATTTATGTCCCAGAGGCTGTAAGACTTCGAGTTCTCAAATTGGTCCACGACTCTAAATTGGCTGGTCATAGGGGGTACAGAAGACGCAGGAATTGTTAACTCGTTTTTTTGTGGTGGCCTACCTGCTTGAAGGATGTGAATGACTATGTCCGCTCTTGTGAAGTTTGTGCCCGGTACAAGGTTCCTCGCGTTTCACCTACTGGTCTTCTTAAACCGTACCTGTACCGTCTCGCCCTTGGGGGTCTATTTCGATGGACTTTATTGTGGAGTTACCCACCTCTGGTGGTAAAAATACTATTTTGGTGGTAGTAGATCGTTTAACGAAAGCTGCTCATTTCATTCCGTGTGCTGGTCTTCCCTCAGCTACAGAGACAGTAGATCTAGTTATCCAGAACATTTTCCGGCTGCATGGGGTACCAGATGACATCATTTCTGACCGGGGAATACAATTTACCTCTAGATTTTGGAAAGGATTTTGTTCTGCGCTCCACATTAATGTTTGCTTGTCTTCTGCATACCATCCTCAGACCAACGGCAGACCGAACGGACAAATCAAACCTTGGAGCATTATCTACGCTGTTACGTCAGTCATTTGCAGGACGATTGGCTGAAGCTACTTCCTTAGCGGAATTTTCGTACAACAACTCCCAAAGCAGTTCCACGAAGGTAACGCCTTTTTTTGCCAACCTGGGTTATCATCCAAGTATTTTGCCTAGGTCTCCGGTTACGATTTCGGTACCAGCGGTTGAAGACAGAGTGACGGCGTTGCAACGTAATCTTGAAGTTTTGAAGGACTCCCTGACCACAGCACAGGAGCGTTACAAGAAGTCGGCCGATAGATTCCGGAAACCAGCACCTATGTATAAGGTAGGAGACTCAGTTTGGTTGTCCACCAAGAATCTAAAATTGGGTGTTCCTTCGCAGAAACTGGGACAGAAATTCATCGGTCCATTCAAGATCACTGGGATTGTGAGCTCTGTTGCCTGTCGGTTGAAGCTACCACGGACTTTAAAGGTACACCCAGTATTTCATGTTTCCTTATTAAAACCAGTCTCTCCTAACACGTTTCAGGGACGTATCGTACCTCCCCCTCCACCAGTGTTGGTTGATGGCGAAGAACAATTCGTGGTACAGGATATTGTTAATTCGAGACTTCATAGAAACCGGCTTCAGTATCTAGTTAGATGGCAAGGTTACTCTCCTGAAAATGATTCTTGGGAACCAGTAAGTAACATCAATGCGCCTCTGAAGATTGCTCAGTTTCATTGGAGATACCCGGACAGGCCTGGTCCAGGACCGTCCGGAGGCCGTCTTTAGGGGGGGAGTAATGTCAGTATTCCGGGTTTTCTAGGTAACTTTGTCAATGATTTTGCCCTTTGTTAAAATGGAGTTTGCTGTTTTGTGTGCCCTACTTCCTGTTAGTTTGTTTAAAACCCGGCTCAGGTGCTGGCTTCACTGCTGGAATATTCTGCTTCCGTTTCCCTGCAACCCAGCTGCTTTGTTCCTCACAGATCTTTTGTGTATTTACCAGGAAAGTGCATAACCTTATCTTCAGGTGTTTCTCAGCCACAGCAGTTTCTCCCCATGGCTCTGGACATTCTCTGCATACGTAAGTTGCACATACTGTGTTATCACTAAACTGTTGACTTGGGAATTTAACCCTTGGTTCACTCCATCTGATAAGAACTGTGTTTCTGAACTGTTGCTGTTTAACCTTCGTGCATTACCTCTGGTGAGAGCTGTTGGAACTGTTACTGGAACCTTACTGACATATGAACTTGTTGTTGGACTTCACTGAATTAAGCCACAACTGAGATTAACTTGTTCCTGGACCTCCCTGTGTTTTCTGCATACCTGGATCTGACTCTTCACACACCAGCAGTGTGTAAATCCAGCCACGTTACCTGTGCATCAGACTTACCTTGTGGTCACATTTGTGTGAGGACTCCGTCGTAAGAACTTTACCACCCTCGCTATAGAGGTTCAAGGACTTATATATCCGGATTCATATAACTGGACTTGTGTATATATATATATGGACTCATTGCATGTCACTACGGGTTGTTTGAATATTGTTTTTGGGTGTTTTGCTGTTTCACAAATACATTATTTGCATTCAAAGAAACCGTCTCTGATTGTTCATTGCCCCACGCTATCAGAATCCTCGAGTTCCTACAATAGTATTACATCTAGTTTCCAAAATGGGGTCACTTGTGGGGGGTTTCTACTGCTTAGGCACATCAGGGGCTCTGCAAACGTAACATGACGTTCGCAGACCATTCCATCAAAGTCGGCATTTCAAAACGTCACTAATTTCCTTCCGAACCCTGACGTATACCCAAACAGTGGTTCCCCCCACATATGGGGTGTGATGAGTGCTGTGCTGGAATTGCTGTCCTCATCTCTTTTTTTTTTTGTACTGCTGAAAGCCCTCCTTCTCTCTGCAGCTCTCATACTTCTCCCTTCCCCCCCCTGTCAGCCTGCACTCAGGCAGTGTAATGTGAGCTGCCAGTGCTGGAAGTTTTCCCGCTTCACCGCAGGGTCCTGCATTGTCCGAACACGTGCTTTCTTCCTATAGCAGCCATGTTGGAGTATTCATTCTTTTTTGGTTAATAACACGGTGGAGCGTTCGCTAGAAACACGAAAGTACTGTGTTGAACCATGCGCCGACGGGCATCGTTCCCGTGGTACCGGCGAACCCGTAACTCCAACAGAGCCCGAGAAATGGAATTCTCGGGTGCCCCATGAGCTATTTCACCCAAGTTTGGGGTCATTTGAACCATTATTTCAAAGCAAGATCATTGATAGGTCTGCCATTATTCTGCTAGAGTTCCCCGCTGAGTTATGAACCTTATGATATCGCAGAGCTCAAACCATAGCTTGCAGCCAGGGGAGGTGGCCAGAGGACCAGCCCTTTTTGTGAGGTCAGAAGCTGACATGCATAAGTCTTACAGTGAAGTTCCTTAGTGATTCTTTCTGCTGGGATGTGCTGAGTAAGAGATCTCCCAATGAACTATGACGTGTGGCTCCTTCCCCCAGCCTGGCTTGCCTGTATATGATCTAACTATCATGTGAGTTATCTTTCATTCTTAATCCCATTTTATTTTATAACTGCATCTGTACATAACTATATTGTCTCAGTTTGTTATATCTTTTTATATTATATAAGCACTGCCTGATTTTTTTTAAGGAATAAACCTATAAATTTATTAGTTTGTTTCTCCTGCTCTATAAACGAATTTGCACGTGCCTGAAGCCCTACGCTACTGTTTTGGGGTTGCTACTGACCCTCTTGATAAATTGTTCATCAAAAGCCGTAGCTGGTGGCAGCTAAAAGAAAGGGGTGTAAAGTGTTAATCTATTGGGTGACGCTGGCAGTGACGCAGCGGGGTTTATAAGGGTACTGCCTGGCGGCAGCCAGGAGTAATTATAATTCCCTCACTGCAGCGTGCCCAATAGCCAGCACACATCCAAGTGACCCGTCTGGCGACTAATTATCCTAGGTGCAGTTCCCTGACTGACCTGAGGGTAAGGGGGGGCGCCAGAGAGCTGCAAGTTCCTAAGTGGAAGTGGGATAGTTATAAATCCCTGCAGTTTACTGGGTCGGACGGCAGCAGCCGTCGTGTGTGTGCACGTTCCATCACATGTGGTGGCAGCGGTGGGATCACGAGCTGTGACCCCCGGGCTACCGTGTGGCGGACTGTGTGCCCGTTCATCACATATTGGTGGCAGCGGTGGGATCACAAGCCGTGACCCCCGGGCTACCGTGTGGCGGACTGGGTGCCCGTTCATCACATATTGGTGGCAGCGGTGGGATTATAGAGCATTAGTGATCTGGTTTGAGCAATCATTCCATTCACTAAAAAACTTGCACGGTTCTTCAGCGACCCTGCAGCTAAAGTTTTGGAGAACAGACTCAGTGTTTATTAGTCCTGAGACAATTGTGTGTACTTGCGGTTACCCCTCCCTTCTCTTTGTTTTTCTATCCTATCTTTTATTTGGCAACCATGGCTACCATAGGAGCAAGTTGGTTCGACAAGCAGAGCAAGGACACCCTTGTGGGAATCTGCAAGTACCACGGCCTTGTCCACACGAACCGAACCAAAGGCCAACTGGTCCAGGCCCTGAAGGAGCTGGGCGAGCATCGGAGCGTGGCGGGCGCAGGAGCAGAGGCCCAACCCCTGACTGCTTACACCCAGAGAGAGGTGGACCCTTACCTGCAGGCGGCCCTGGAGGGACTCACCTCTGACAACCGGGAAGAACGCCTGAGGCTGATCCAGCAAGCTCAAGAGAGAGCCGACCAGCGAGAGGCCAAACAGCGAGAGGCTGAGAGAGCCGAGCGGGAGGCTGAGAGAGCCGAGCGGGAGGCTGAGAGAGCCCGAGCCGAGCGGGAAGCCCAAGCGCAGAGAGCCCATGAGCTGGAGATGGTTCAGCGAGGGGCAATGCCCTCCACAGCCCAGAGCAGTGTGCCCAGCAGCACTCAGAGTCCCAAGCCCCGGCCGGAGCACTTTCCCGTGCTGGAAAGGGACGGAGACTTGGACACTTTTCTGGGGCCTTTGAGAAAGTCTGCAGACAGTACCAGCTGCCTGCCGACCAATGGGCCAGGTACTTGACCCCCGGGCTAAAGGGCAAAGCTTTGGAGGCGTTCGCTTCCCTCGCGCCAGATCAAGACAGTGACTATGAGGCCATCAAGCAGGCCCTGATTGCCAAGTACCAGCTAACCCCTGAGGTATACCGAAAGAAGTTCCGGAACCTCCAACGTGGCCCACACGACAGTTATAGCGATGTGGTGCAAGGACTCCGGAACCACTTTGACCAGTGGATCCATGGACTGTCAGTTGACACCTATGAGGAGCTGAAAGACCTGATGATCAAAGACCAGTTCCTGCATCTGTGCCCAGCTGAGGTCCGACAGTTCATCCTGGACCGAGAACCAGAGGACGCGGTCACAACAGCCCGGATCGCCGACAGCTATGAGGCCAACCGGAAACCCGAGGTGCGGAAGGCCGTCACCACCCGTTGGGGAGGGGGTAAGCCTGCAACCAACCCCAGTGCCCCTGCCAGTCGTCCCTCTGGAGGCACTATCCCCTTTGCCAGCGCCAGGCCTACATCAGACCCCCGCCAGTGTTTCTCCTGTAAAAGGACTGGACACATCAGCGCCACCTGTCCGGAGAGGCAGAAGAACCCCCCAGCCAAGGCCTCCGGGCCCAACGCCTCTGTTCTTTTGGTGGGTGGTGTGGTGGGGAGGGTTGATGACAACGTGCAGCCCGTCCGCGTGGGGGCCCGTCTTGCTACAGGCCTCAAGGACACCGGGGCTGAACGAACCCTCATCCGACCCGAACTTGCGGCCCTGAAGAGTTGATTCCGGGGAAAACCTTAACTGTCACAGGGATTGGGGGCGTCCACTACCCCTTGCCGATAGCCCGAGTTTTCATTGACTGGGGTGCCGGGAGCGGGGTGAAGGAAGTGGGGGTGTCCGAAAACCTGCCCACTGATGTTTTATTGGGGACTGATCTGGGGAGGATGGTGGCGTACTATGTCCCTGACACCCCTTCCCAATCTGATGATAAGGTTAACGTTAACCATGATGTTGATGTTGATGATGATGGGAAACTGATTGTGTTACCTGCTAATGCTTTGCGAAGTGATGATGCAACTGATAACCTTTCTTTCCCTAGGACTGATGTTGATAGTGATGTATCTGTGCCATCTGAATCTGTTAACCCTTTCTCTGAAGTGGTAGATGTGTCCACAGGTACAGGACGTTCAGTCCCGTCGCTCTGCGGAGTGAGACGGCTGAGGAACCCCTAGCAGGAGCAAGCAACAGTGCTCAAGGAAATGGGGAGGTGCATGGGAACCGGGAGGAAGGTGACGCCATGACACTGACCAGTGCCACCGAGGAAGGTAACTGGCCCATAAGTAGCACTGCTCCTGAAGTGTTGGGGGTGGATGGGGAGGTAGAGCCCATAGCAGCGCAGGCTGATGGGTCTATAGAAATCCCCGGGGAGACTGCATATGTAGCTGCTGTCACCCGCAGTCAGAGTGCCCGGATCGGAGGTAGCGCCCTGCCATCTGGACCCTCCTCCGCTACCGGAGAGACTGATCCAGAGGTGGACCCAGAGCCGGTCCTAGTGAGGGAGGAACCCTGACGTCACTTCTGGCTGCCTCCAGCCAGGAGTTCCAGGCCGCTCTGCACTCAGATGCGGGCCTGGAGAACTTGAGGCACCTCGCCGAGACGCCCACCTCCGTGACTGATAAGGAGAGGGTGTTCTGGGAACGAGGAAGGTTGTACCGGGAGACAGTACCCGGAGATTCCCAAAAGGAGTGGTTGAGGGGGAAACAGCTGGTCGTCCCGCACCAGTTCCGAGGTGAGTTGTTGAGGATTGCCCATGAGATTCCACTCGCTGGACACTTGGGGATCAGCAAAACTAAGGCACGGCTGTCTCAACACTTCTATTGGCCCAAGATGGGGACAGATGTGACTAACTACTGCCGCTCCTGTATCACCTGTCAAAGAGTGGGGAAGGCGGGGCCTGCTCTTAAGGCTCCCCTGATCCCGTTGCCAGTGATAGAGGAGCCTTTCCAGAGGATCGCGGTGGACATTGTGGGCCCGCTGGCCGTCCCCAGCAGCTCTGGAAAGCAATACATCCTTACTGTGGTAGACTACGCTACCCGGTACCCGGAGGCAGTAGCTCTGTCCTCAACTAGGGCAGATAAGGTGGCGGATGCACTGGTGACCATCTTTTCACGGGTAGGATTTCCCAGGGAGATGCTTACCGATCAAGGGACTCAATTTATGTCTCGCCTAATGAAGGCTCTCTGCAGCAAAATGCAGGTGACGCGTATGGTATCGAGTGCGTATCACCCACAGACCAATGGTTTGTGTGAGCGCTTTAACGGTACCCTCAAACAGATGCTCCGCATGCTGGTTGAGACCCAGGGACGTGATTGGGAGCGGTACCTCCCACACCTGCTATTTGCCTACAGAGAAGTCCCACAGGCCTCGACGGGGTTCTCCCCCTTCGAGCGCCTGTATGGTAGGCGAGTCCGGGGACCCCTTGGGTTGATAAGAGAATCCTGGGAAGATGAGCCAAACCCCACGGAAGTGTCCATCGTGGATTATGTCATGCGCTTCTGCGACAAGATGCAGACCTTGACACAGTTGGTGCATGACAACATGACGCAGGCTCAGGCTGACCAGAAGCACTGGTACGACCAGAACGCCCGGGAGCGGACCTACCAGGTGGGTCAAAAGGTGTGGGTGCTGGTCCCCGTACCAAAGGATAAGCTTCAGGCAGCCTGGGAAGGCCCGTACGTCGTGCACCAACAGCTCAACCCAGCCACCTACGTGGTCACGCTTGACCACACTCGGGGTAGGCGCAAGGCCTTTCACGTCAACATGATGAAGGCCCATCACGAACGTGAAGCCTGCGTCCTACCGGTCTGCAATCTGCCCGAGGACGGGGAAGAGGATCCCCTCCTAGACATGCTGGCCCAAGCTAATGCCAATGGGTCCATTGAGGACATGGAGGTAAATGCCTCGCTAACCGTCTCCCAGCGGTTGCAGTTGCTGACCACTCTGGAACCCTTCCGGGCCGAGTTCACGAACCGACCCGGAAGGACCGAGTTGGCAGTCCATGAGGTGGACACCGGGAATCACGCCCCGTTACGGCGGACACCTTATCGGATCTCTGAGGAAGTGCAGCAGATTATGCGCCAGGAGATCCATGAGATGTTGCAGCTGGGGGTGATCCGGCCGTCCAAAAGCGCGTGGGCCTCACCTGTAGTTCTCGTGCCAAAAAAGGATCGGACCACCCGGTTCTGCGTGGACTACAGGGGGCTCAACGCCATCACTACCTCTGATGCGCACCCAATGCCACGCATCGAGGATCTGCTGGAGCGGTTGGCGAATGCCAAGTACATATCCATCATGGATTTGAGCCGGGGATACTGGCAGATTCCCCTGAGCCCTGCGGCGCAGGAGAAATCTGCCTTTATCACCCCTTTTGGACTGTACGAGTCCACGGTCATGCCTTTCGGCATGAAGAATGCCCCTGCCACTTTTCAGCGGATGGTCAACCACCTGCTTCAGGGACTGGAGGAGTACGCTGTGGCGTACCTGGACGACATTGCCGTCTTCAGTTCCACCTGGGAGGAACACCTTCAGCATCTCCAGGAGGTGCTCAAGCGTATTCGCCAGGCAGGTCTGACCATCAAGCCGGGAAAATGCTAGATGGGCATGAGGGAGGTCCACTACCTGGGGCACCGGGTAGGTGGGGGTTCCATGAGTCCAGAGCCCGAGAAAGTGGACGCGATCGTGTCCTGGCCCACCCCCAGGACCAAAAAGCAGGTGAAGTCCTTCCTGGGCACTGCAGGGTACTATAGGCGTTTCGTACCGAACTATAGCGCCATTGCAAAACCCTTGACGGACCTCACCAAGGGCGGTCTACCCCAAACAGTCAACTGGACAGATGGCTGTGAGGCGGCATTCCGATCTTTGAAAACAGCCCTGTGCAGCTCTCCAGTGTTGAAAGCCGTCGACAGCAGTCGGCCATTCCTGGTACAGACTGACGCCAGCGAATTTGGCCTCGGTGCTGTACTCAGCCAGGTTGATTCGGGGAACCAGGAGCACCCCGTGTTGTACCTGAGCCGGAAACTTCTGCCAAGGGAAGTGGCATACACCACCATCGAGAAGGAGTGCCTGGCCATGGTCTGGGCACTGCAACGTTTGCAGCCCTACCTGTACGGGCGCACCTTCAAGGTGGTCACCGACCACAACCCTCTGAGCTGGCTGCACACAGTGTCCGGAACCAATGGTAGGTTGCTACGCTGGAGCCTTGCCCTGCAGCAGTATGATTTTGCCGTACAACACAAGAAAGGCAGTGATCATGGGAATGCTGATGGGTTATCACGACGTGGCGAACCCGCTGAGGTGCGCATGTCGGATTACCGACAGGTCATGCCTCCGTAGCGCCCTCAAAGGGGGGGAGGTGTGATGAGTGCTGTGCTGGAATTGCTGTCCTCATCTCTTTTTTTTTTGTACTGCTGAAAGCCCTCCTTCTCTCTGCAGCTCTCATACTTCTCCCTTCCCCCCCTGTCAGCCTGCACTCAGGCAGTGTAATGTGAGCTGCCAGTGCTGGAAGTTTTCCCGCTTCACCGCAGGGGTCCGGCATTGTCCGAACACGTGCTTTCTTCCTATAGCAGCCATGTTGGAGTATTCATTCTTTTTTGGTTAATAACACGGTGGGAGCGTTCGCTAGAAACACGAAAGTACTGTGTTGAACCATGCGCCGACGGGCATCATTCCCGTGGTACCGGCGAACCCGTAACTCCAACAGAGCCCGAGAAATGGAATTCTTGGGTGCCCCATGAGCTATTTCACCCAAGTTTGGGGTCATTTGAACCATTATTTCAAAGCAAGATCATTGATAGGTCTGCCATTATTCTGCTAGAGTTCCCCGCTGAGTTATGAACCTTATGATATCGCAGAGCTCAAACCATAGCTTGCAGCCAGGGGAGGTGGCCAGAGGACCAGCCCTTTTTGTGAGGTCAGAAGCTGACATGCATAAGTCTTACAGTGAAGTTCCTTAGTGATTCTTTCTGCTGGGATGTGCTGAGTAAGAGATCTCCCAATGAACTATGACGTGTGGCTCCTTCCCCCAGCCTGGCTTGCCTGTATATGATCTAACTATCATGTGAGTTATCTTTCATTCTTAATCCCATTTTATTTTATAACTGCATCTGTACATAACTATATTGTCTCAGTTTGTTACATCTTTTTATATTATATAAGCACTGCCTGATTTTTTTAAGGAATAAACCTATAAATTTATTAGTTTGTTTCTCCTGCTCTATAAACGAATTTGCACGTGCCTGAAGCCCTACGCTACTGTTTTGGGGTTGCTACGGACCCTCTTGATAAATTGTTCATCAAAAGCCGTAGCTGGTGGCAGCTAAAAGAAAGGGGTGTAAAGTGTTAATCTATTGGGTGACGCTGGCAGTGACGCAGCGGGGTTTATAAGGGTACTGCCTGGCGGCAGCCAGGAGTAATTATAATTCCCTCACTGCAGCGTGCCCAATAGCCAGCACACATCCAAGTGACCCGTCTGGCGACTAATTATCCTAGGTGCAGTTCCCTGACTGACCTGAGGGTAAGGGGGGGCACCAGAGAGCTGCAAGTTCCTAAGTGGAAGTGGGATAGTTATAAATCCCTGCAGTTTACTGGGTCGGACGGCAGCAGCCGTCGTGTGTGTGCACGTTCCATCACATGTGGTGGCAGCGGTGGGATCACGAGCCGTGACCCCCGGGCTACCGTGTGGCGGACTGTGTGCCCGTTCATCACATATTGGTGGCAGTGGTGGGATCACAAGCCGTGACCCCCGGGCTACCGTGTGGCGGACTGGGTGCCCGTTCATCACATGGGGTATCAGAGTACTCAGGACAAACTGGACAACAACTTTTGGGGTCCAATGTCTCCTGTTACCCTTGTGAAAATTAAAAATTGCGGGTTAAAATATAATTTTTTGAGGAAAAAAATGATTTTCTATTTTCACGGCTCTGCGTTATAAACTTCTGTGAAGCATTTGGGGGTTTAGAGTGCTCACCACACATCTAGATAAGTTCCATGGGGGGGTCTAGTTTCCGAAATAGTGTCATTTGTGGGGGTTTCCACTGTTTAGGCACACCAGGGGCTCTCCAATCGCGACATGACACCCGCAGACCATTCCATCAAAGTCTGCAATCCAAAACATCAATACTTCCCTTCCGAGCCCCGACATGTGCCCATATAGTAGTGTTCTCCCACATATGGGGCATCAGCGTACTCAGGACAAACTGGACAACAAGTTTTGGGGTCCAATTTCTCCTGATACCCTTGGGAAAATAAAAAATTGGGCACTAAAAGATCATGTTTGTGGAAAAAATATGATTTTTTTATTTTCATGCTCGGGCGTTATAAACTTTAGTGAAACACCTGGGGTTCAAAGTTCTCACCACACATCTAGATAAGTTCCTTGAGGGGTCTAGTTTCCAAAATAGTGTCATTTGTGGGGGGTTTCCAATGTTTAGGCACATCAGGGGCTTTCCAAACGCGACATGGCGTCTAGCCAATTCTGCGTTGAAAAAGTCAAACGGTGCTCCTTCACTTCCAAGCTCTGCCATGCACCCAAATAGTGGTTTACCCCCACATATGGGGTATCAGCGTGCTCAGGACAAATTGCACAATAACTTTTGAGGTCTTGTTACCCTTGGGAAAATAAAAATTGGGGTAAAAAGATCATTTTTGTGGAAAAAAAATATTTTTTAATTTTACGGCTCTACGTTATAAACTTGTGTGAAGCACTTGGGGGTTCAAAGTGCTCACCACAGATCTAGATAAGTTCCTTAGGGGGTCTAGTTTCTAAAATGGGGTCATTTGTAGGGGGCTTCCACTGTTTAAGCACATCAGGGGCTCTCCAAACGCGACATGGCGTCCAGTCTCGATTCCAACCAATTTTGGTCTGAAAAAGTCAAATGGCGCTCCTTCCCTTCTGAGCTCTGCCGTGCACCCAAACAGTGGTTCCCCCCCCACATATGGGGTATCAGCATACTCAGGAAAAATTGTACAACTTTTGTGGTCCAATTTCTCCTGTTACCCTTGGGAAAATAAAAAACTGGTGACTAAAATAAAAGATCATTTTTGTGGGAAAAAAATAGGATTTTTTATTTTCATGCCCTGGCATTATAAACTTCTGTGAAGCACTTGGGGGTTCAAACTGCTCACCACAGATCTAGATAAGTTCCTTAGGGGTTCTAGTTTCCAAAATGGGTCACTTGTTGGGGGTTTCCACTGTTTAGGCACATCAGGGCTCTGCAAACTGAACATGACACCCATCAATGTCTGCATTCCAAAACATCATTAGTTAATACTGTTCGGGTAGAGCTCTCCGATAGCGCTATCCATGAAGAAAGTGAACGGGTAGAGCTATCCCATAGCCCTATTCCTAAAGGAAATGAACGGGTAGAGCTATCCGATAGCGCTATCCCTCAATGTTCCTGAGCATAAGCTATTTCACATGGTTGAGCGCACTTGGGATCTGCCCCCAAGGCCCTGCCCATGCCCAATGTTTGGTCCGTAGACCGCGGCTAGGAGTTAGTCCCGCTTTTGTGTACAAAATTTTTTGGCTTTTACAATTGTTAAAAAGCTTAATAAAAGACTTCTTTGTACACACAGTTGACAGTAAACCATTTGTCAACGTTAGGAATAAGTTTACCTTGCTCCTGGGTCTCAAATATTTTGACCCTTATTTGTTGGCTTTCCCTTCCCCTGGAGAAAGCCACATATAATTGCCCATGTGAAAACACTGGGAGAGGCAAATAAATTCCTACAATATCCAAGGACTGTCCCTGAGATTTATTGATGGTCATTGCAAAAGCCAACATGACAGGAAACTGACCCCATCGCATCTGGACTGTCAAGTTTTTATCTTTGGAAATCAGGTCAATTCTTAGAATAAAGGGTATGCCACACTAAACAGAGTCGCTAACGAGATCGCTAAAATACGTCACTATTTAGCGATCTCGTTCGTGACGCTAATGTGTGTGGCATGTAGCAACGACGTGGCCCCTGCTGTGATCTCGCTGATCGTTCACTAGAGTTCTGGACCGTATTTTGATCGTTGGCATCCCGCTGGTGAGCCTATATCGCTGTCTGGCACCTTTTGTGAGCGATGTGCGCTGTTTTTTACATCGCAATGTCCGTTAAAGTCGTTAATGAGATCGCTAACCGCTTTTGAGTCGTTAACGAGATCACTAAGTGTGGCAGCTACTAGAGACATTAAAACGATCACAAAAACGATCTCATTAGCTTGCGTCGTTATTGAGATCGCTAACGAGATCACTAAGTGTGGCAGTACCTTAAGAACTGTCTGACCCTTTGCTTTTCCATTTAAAGCAAGGGCATGAATAACGTTTGCTTTTAAGCTTTTCACATAAAGCCTTGTGTCATTACAAAGGCCACGCTTTCTGTTAAGATTACGCAGGAGCATAATTACAGATCCTGGTTTCAGCTTTAGTTCATGAGGAGGCATCCCAGTGGGATTCAAAGAGTTAAGAATCTCTACAGGGTAATCTGTGAGAATCACACCCTCCTCTTCCGCAATTGCGTAGACGGAGCGATATGTTGAGTGTTCACCTTGAAATTGACTAAGAATTTTGTCGTTCAAGGCGTGAATGTCATCATTCAAAGGCGTAAGAATTGCTTTATTGGCAATTGCTTCTACCGTTGCATCAGTAATCTCAATTGAGTAGACAAAAATAGCTGTAATTAAATCACCCTCTTCAATAAAAGAATTTGGGATTTCAGTTGTGTCTTCTGGTAGACCATATACATTTGATAACTCTCCATTGCCAAGTTTCAGTAATGTGCTGTTATAATAGGATAATGCACTTAGTGATGTCATAATACAGTGATAATGCACTTAGTGATGTCATAATGAGCTGTGGATGACTCATTGTGCACAGACACAAGGACACGTCCAAATCAGGTATGTTGATGATTGCCACCTGATGCCCCTTTAAAAATAGGCTGTGACTTTCATAGTCCCTCCTTCATAAATGAAACAGGATGTGGCTGATGATGTGTCACACACCACATGGCCAGCTAAGGTTGTTAAATGTTAAAATGACATTTGCCAGTGAATGCATTTGTATTGATTGAAAGCAATGCTAAAGTTGAAAAATGCATCAAAAACGCCACGTGTCAACATAGCTCAAGTGGTGGAGGTACATTTTTCTGGGGGTTAATTATTTTGCCTTACATACAAATCATTACCCTGGAAAGGAAGTTACTTAACATATTTCCCAGGAAAATCCATTTTGGTTTCGTTTTTGTATGTTTTAGTGTGTGCCTGTAAAAGTGGCGTCACACTCTGACAACATTGTTCACAGCAGTGACCTAGGAGTCAGAAATGCTTCCATGGGTCTTCCCCATGATGTTCTCATGTCATTTGAGCACTGTTCCCATAGATTTTCGATGTTTTGACAGCCTAAAAAGACCTCCCGGGGGGTGGCGGTCAAAAAAGCCCGGGTTTCCCATAGACTTAAATTGGGCTTGTTGCTCGGGTCGAGCACCCGAGCATTCCAATTTGCTTGACCCGAGCAACAAGCACCGGAGCATTTTGGTGCTCCTTCATCACTAGTTGACACATTGTTATTTATATGATTGTCCTATTATATTAGTCAATCTATTAGTCTTTGCTTTATTGACAGTGTGAGATAGTCTTTTTGTGGGAGTCCCAGATATTTATGCTGCTATACCTGCATATTATTCCTTTCCACATATTACCCTGTGTATTGGTTTTTAATATATTTTAATATAATTTACTACTTGTATGATCATGTTTTACTACTCGTGCGGGCACCTCTTTTGCTTGTAATCTTACGTCTCATTAGCCTACAAATAAAGGTATTTTAGCCTTAATTTTATTGTCCTATTTTTCCTTGACCATATGTTCATTTTTTTTCTTTGGGTTTATATGAATGAACATGAAATATATGTAGCTAAAAGGGGAATTAACACATATCTTATATAAACAGGTAAATATTATATTCCCTGTGCTTGGTAGGTAGGGAATGAACATGAAATATATGTAGATAATAGAGGAATGAACACATATTCCATATAAACAGGTGTATATTATATTCCCTGCAGTGCTGCCATTAGGAATTTCAGGCCCCATACTGTCCAAGTTTTAGGACCCCTTTGAGACTTTGCCCAGGCTCCACCCCAGTTTTGACTCCACCCAAGAACCGCCTCAACCCCTTGTACTTTCCACAGTCGCACTGCCCATTCTTGGAAGAATTCCACTTCTGCACCAGGTCCTCACCAATCACACAATAATATATCCCATCAAACACCATGTCACATGCATAGCCAATAGCTTTTGTTTTGACCAAAAGATTTTTAAAGCCTGCCACCACGACAAGGTAAACTCTTTTGGCAGGGCCCTGCTCTACTCTGACCTATTAAACATTTCTTAAAATATCAAATACTCTTTTTAGGTATACATTTATTTATTTTTCTCTAAGGTAATGTGTCACATACATTTTTTAAACTAATTGTTACCAGATTGTAATAGTTTTTTCATAATTTGTATTTCAGGTTTGCAGATTATTGTATTTTGTTTTCTGGACATTTATGGAAGCTTCTTTCTTGTCTGTTTGGAGATATGGACATTATACATATGCATGTGTATATTTTTGATGAGACATTATAGGGGACTCCATTTCCTTGGGAGAGTTTTCTATACATGTTTTCATGTTTAGTGAAATGCAGAAAGGAGGAAGAGGTGAGCTCTGATCTCTTCTGGACTTGTCAGTCTATTAGAAAAGCAGTTTCTGTTTATTTAGTATTATGTTTATTATTACTTTTGAACTACACCATTGGTTTTAACATATAGTATACTGAAAAACGGGAAGAAAAATGCCGAACTGCAGTGAAATTGCAAAAAAAGTGCAATTCCACAGTTGTTTTTTTTTTGTTTTGTTTTACCATGTTCACTAATGGCTAAAACTGACTTGCCATTATGTTTCTCCAGGTCATTACGAGTTCATAGACAGCAAACATGTCTAGATTCTTTTTTATATAAGTGGTGAAAAAAAATGTGTAAATTAATTAATTTAAAAAAAGGCACCATTTCCTGAGACCTGCAGCGTCTCCATTTTTCGTGATCTGGGGTTGGGTGAGGGCTTATTTTCTGTGTGCCGAGCTGACGATTTATTGATATCATTTTGGTGTGGATACGATTTGCAAGTTATTGCAATGTAGCGGCAACCAAAAAGACGTAATTCTGGCGTTTTGATTTTGTTACTTGTTACACCATTTAGCGATCGGGTTATTTTTTTTTTATATTGATAGATTGAGTGATTTGGAACTCAGTGGTACCAAAAATGTGTATATTTGATTTTTTTAATGTTTTATTTTGAATGGAGCGGAAGGGGCTGATTTGAACTTTTATATTTTTACTTTTTTAAAACTTTTTTTTTACTTTTTGCATGCTTCAACACTATCCATGGGAGACTAGAAGCTGCAATACTTTGATCGCTTCTGCTACACACAGGCGATGATTAGATCACCTGTATGTAACAGAAATGCTTACTTGCTATGAGCACCAACCACGAGGTGGTGCCCATAGCAATCTGGCAATGACAATCATAGAGGTCTGCTACAGACCTCTGGTTGTCATGACGACCCATCGGTGACCTGCGATCATGTGACAGGGTCACCGATGGGGGGATTAACAATGCACTTCTGGTAAGCTCGAGTTAAATGCCGTTGTCAGAAATTAACAGCGGCATTTATCTAGTTCACAGCTGCGGGTGGATCGCGATTCCATCCGTGGCTGTTGCGGGCACATGTCAGCTGTATAGATCAGCTGTTATGTGCCCAAAAGGTGGGGGCTCAACGACAGAGCCAGCAGCAAACACGCAGAGTCTGGCATGGACATACTATTACACCCAATGTCGGAAAGGGGTTAAAAGGATTGGCCATTTTCTGGTTATTGTTGATGAATGCATTTGCGATGATAAGGTACTTACTAATATGGACATTATTGAATTTCGGCACCAAGTATGAATGGAAAATAGAAATATAGGCTATGCTGAATTACTTTTAATCATCTCACAAATGCATTGGTTAACAATAACCAGAGAGTGGCCAATGCCCAACACAAAGTACATTCCGTAACATATTCCCACTAAACATTTTGCTAACTAAATCTATTTTTCATAAGAGTCATTTAGTTAAATCCTTTGGTCAATTTCATCAAGTGCAAAATTATAGTGCCAATAACAAAAGATAAAACAAACAAAACAAACAACAAAAAAGACAACGCATATAACCAATCAATACAATGAAAATAAGGTTAGCACCGCCGCCACCATCACTGTGCGGGTGGTGAGTGTGCAGTGTGAGTCCGCATCCTGTGTTCATGCACAGATCAAGATTTCGGCTCTGTGAATCACTGCAGGTGATTTAGCATTTATCTATGCAGTGTTTTTATGCACCTAATGTGCAGCGACCCTGAACTGTTGCCCCTTTAGTCAGGTGAGCAACGCAAAAAAGGGGGTCCTGGGCTGCCAACGTATTCAGGCCCCTCTTTGCTTCTCTTCACTGGGCCACATACACTAGTAGTGGCACTAATGCCCTGATGGTAGCCCTGTTCCTTACAATTAAGAAAGAAAAAGCCAGCTCACCGATCTTCAGAAGGCGCACGGAACTCCATCTTGATGAGAGCGTAACCAAATGAAAAATTGTAGACCACATTTTTCAGCTCTTCTTTAAAAATATTCACTATAATTCATAAATATTAAAATACAAATAGCTTCTCGGACATTGTCATGTCGCACGTGAGGATAAGCGACGCGTTTCGATCGCTACCCGCATCTTTATCAAAGCTTACACACCACAGGTCTGCAAAGATTAAAAACAGATCTAATACCAATCAAATGTCAAAGCGCCATCACGTGATCAATGTCCTAAACAGGATCAAAGTCCTAAAGAGAAGACATACATATGTTCAAAGTTCAAATTGCTAAAAATACAATAATTAATAAAGAATAAAGAAATAAATTCAAAATGAAATCACAAAAATGATAATACGCTTTGATATGCATTAATAGTGAAACATGATTTCATTTTTTCTGTTCAGATTTTCGGGGAACCTGGTTCCAAGATTAAATATCCAATATGTCTCCCGGGTGAGTAACTCTCTCCTAATATTGCCACCCTGCAAAGGTTTTTTATTTTCTCTAGACTTATAACTTTTAAAGAAGTAATATTCCATGAATGAATGTCTATAAAATGTTTTACTGCTGAAGATATATTATGATTACTGCTGGCAATATTGGAAATATCATTTAAATGTTCACTTATGCGTGTTTTTAATTTTGTTGATGTACACCCAAGATATGCATTTTATAGACATTCATTCATGGAATATTACTTCTTTAGGAAGTTATGGGTCTAGAGAAAATAAAAAAACCCTTGCGGGGTGCGATATTAGGAGAGTGTTACTCACCTAGGAGGCATATTGGATATTTAATCTTGGAACCAGGTTCCCCGAAGGTCTGAACAGAAAACATGAAATCATGTTTCACTATTAATGCATATCAAAGCGTGTTATCATTTTGTGATTTAATTTTGAACTTATTTCTTTATTCTTTATTAATTATTGTATTTTTAGTGATTTGTACTTTGAACGTATGTATGGCAGCGATCAAAACGCTTTGCATATCCTCACATGCTACATGATAATGTCCGAGGAGCTGTTTGTATTTTAATCTTTATGAATTAAAGTGAATATTTTTAAAGAAGTTCTGGAACATGTGGTCTACAATTTAGCCCTGTTCCTGCTTATCGTGAAATGACACTTGTTGACAGGCCATACTACTTGAATTATGCAGCTAGTCTACATAGATCATGGGATGTCAAACATCCATTCCTGGCAACCTTATAGTTGCCATTTTATTTAAGCATTCACTCAGTCTTTACTAAAGCATACACACAGATATTCATTCTTATTATGTAATAGGATGATGACAGCTGTCCAGGCCAGCGCTGTGTTCCTGCCTAAAGCGAAATGACCCCTGTTGACAGCCCATACTACATAAAGTATGCAGCTATTCCACCTAGATCATGGGATAATAAACATCCATTCTGACTGCCTTAAGGGTATGCCACACTAAACAACGTCGCTAACAAGATCGCTAAAAAACGTCACTATTTAGCGATCTCGTTAGTGACGTTGTTATGTGTGGCATCTAGCGACGACGTGGCCCCTGCTGAGATCCTGCTGTGATCTCGTTCATCTCAGCGATCGTTCGGGACCCTATTTTTATCGCCGGCGTCCCGCTGGTAAGTATATATCGCTGAGTGTGGCACCTTTTTTTTAGCGATTTAGCGGTATTTTGTACCACTAAAGTCGTTAAGGAGATCGCTAACCGCGATAGCGTCCTTAACGACATGCTAAATTAGGCCACTACTAGCGATATTAAAACGATCCCGCTAGCGATCTCATTAGTATGCGACGCTAACGAGATCGTTAGAGGGATCGTGTAGTGTGGCAGTACCTTTACAGTTGCCATTTCATCTAAGCATTCACTCATTCTTCATTAAAGCATACACACACATTCATCCATTCTTATCTATCTAATAAGATGAAGATAGCTGTCCAGACCTGCGCTATAGTTCCTGCCTATCGCGAAATGATACTTGTTGATAGCCCATACTTCATGAAGTGTACAGCTAGTCTGCATAGATCATGGGATGTCAGACATCAATTCCTGACTGCCTTATAATTGCCCTTTCATCTAAGCATTCACTCTATCTTCATTAAAGCATACACACACATATATTCATTCTTATCTAATACAATGACGTCAGCTGTCCAGACCTGCTCTATGTTTTTGCCTATTGTGAAATGACCCCTGTTGACAGCCCATACTTCATGAAGTATACAGCTAGTCTGCATCAAATTCTACTTTCCAAAACGTCACTCCTTCCGTTACGAGCCCCGCCGTGCGCACATATGGAGTGTCAGCGTACTCAGGAGAAGTTGCACAACAGATTTTGGGGTCTATTTTCTCCTTTTACTACTGTGAAAATAAAACAATTTGGGGCTAAATAACATTTATGTGGAGAAAATGTGATTTTTTTATTTTCATGACTCAAAGTTATAATTTTCTGTGAAGCACTTGGGGTTCAAGGTGCTCACCACACATCTTGATAAATTGCTTAGGGGATATAGTTCAAAAATGGGGTCCCTTGTGGGGGATTTTTACTGTTTAGACAGATTAGGAGTCTTCAAATGCAACATGACGCCTGCAGACTGTTTCATCCAAGTCTGCATTTCAAAACGTCACTCCTTCCATTCTAAGCCCTGCCATGCATCCAAACAGTAGTTTTCCTCTACTTATCAGGTATCAGCGTAAAATTGGTTAAAAATTAACATTTTTGTGAAAAAAAGTAAAATGTTTATTTTTTCCTTTCACATTGCTTCTGTTTCTGTAAAGCACCTGAAGGGTTAATAAACTTCTTGAATGTGGTTTTGAGTAGAGATGAGCGAATTTGTTCGGATTCGCTTCTGAATACAATTGGAATCGAATATTGTTTTAGCAATATTCGTCGAACACAGCCGAACATCATTAGAGTCATTGGGAGTAGAAATTGCTGAATATGTTCGGAACCAATCATAAGACATACATTCGGCACGAATAGTGTTCAAATATGGCTCGAAAATGTCACAATCAGATTCGAGGACAAAATCCAAAGTCGCCCATCTCTAGTTTTGAGCACCTTGAAGTCATTTCAAATGTGAGGTGGTCCCTAAAAAATGGTTTTGTAAATTTTGTTGGAAAAATGAGAAATCGCTGGTGAACTTTTAACCCTTATAACTTCCTAACAAAAAATTATGTTTAAAAAATTGTGCTGATGTAAAGTGGACATGTGAGAAATGTTATTTATTAACTTTTTGTGGGACATATCTGTTGTGTTTCGGTAACTGAGGAGTGCAGGTAAAAAAGGCAATACACCAGAGCAGTTGGAATCTATGAGATTGCAGTACCCTGACTAACCACCACAACTAGAGGCAGCCGTGGAGCGTTCCTACGTTGGTCCTAGACGCCTCGTCACAGCCTGAGAAACTAACTACACCAAAAGATAGAAATAGGAAAGCTATCTGCCCGGAGCAGATCCCCAAAGAACATAGAAAGCCCCCAAACATGTAATGGCTGTTAGACAAGAAGAGATACTGACACAGACAGAAAATAGTATGAGCAAACGTTGGGGCCCAAACTAACTAAATAGAAAAGGATAGGAAGGGTACTTACTGCAATCCCAAAAAACCCTGCAAAGCACCAACTCTACTAATTTCAAAAACACCTGAGATCACACGACCTCTGCCACCTAAATTAGTTCTCTGGTGTAACAAAATCAAAACAGCAGCCACTGAAGAAACTGGAAAAAGCAAAAGTACAAACATCAGTGGCTGAACTAAACTGAGAGGGCAAAAGCCCCCGGAGAGTACCCTGAAGGCCCCCACAGAAGTGCAGGACAAAATGCAAAAATAAAGCACAAAAACAAAACGAAGAAAATGTCTTATCTGTTAGCAGGAGATGCAGACACGACACAGCAGGCTACAAGGGAAACAGGAATCATGGAGTGAGACCAGAACAATTGATCACCGGCAACCCTGATGGGAAGGCGACTCCCTTATATAAGACCAGTCAGTAACACCTGATTCCCACTCCTCACAATCTTCACTGGACAGTCCAGTACCGCTTGTAACCACCAGAGGGAGCCTCTGCTCAGAACTCATTTCAAGTCCATTCACAACAGTACCCCCCCTTGAGGAAGGGTCACCGAACCCTCACTTGAGCAACCAGGTCGGTCAGGATGAGTTCTATGATACGCACGGATGAGTCTCCTAGCATGGATGTCCGAAGCAAACACCCAAGAATTGTCTTCCTGACCATAACCTCTCCACTTAACCAAATACTGGAGTTTCCGTCTAGAAAAACGAGAATTCAATATTTTCTCAACCACATACTCCAGATTGCCCTCAACCAAAACAGGGTCAGGAGGCACAGTAGTAGGAACCACTGGCTCAACAAACCTCTTCAACAAGGACTTGTGGAACACGTTATGGATCTTAAATGTCCCTGGAAGAAGCAAACGAAAAGAAACAGGATTAAGAATCTCCATGATCTTATAAGGTCCAATGAACCTAGGCTTAAATTTAGGAGATGCCACTCTCATAGGAATATTTTTTGAGGACAACCAGACCAAGTCCCCCACTTTAAACCGAGGACCATCAGTCCTATGCCGGTTAGCAAACCGCTGGGCCCTCTCCTGAGAGAGGGACAACCTCTCCACTACCTGGTCCCAAATCTGTTGCATACGCTCCACAACAGAGTCAACACCTGGACAGACAGAAGCCTCCGTCTGTCCTGAAGAAAATCGAGGGTGAAACCCAGAATTACAGAAAAATGGAGACATCAAAGTGGCAGAGCTAGCCCTATTATTAAGAGCAAACTCAGCCAAAGGCAAAAAAGAGACCCAGTCATCCTGATCAGCAGACACAAAGCATCTTAGATAAGTCTCCAATGTCTGGTTTGTTCTCTCAGTTTGACCATTGGTCTGAGGATGAAACGCCGAGGAGAAAGACAATTGAACACCAAGTTTAGAACAAAAGGTCCTCCAAAATCTTGAAACAAACTGGACTCCTCTGTCAGACACAATGTTCTCAGGAATGCCGTGTAAACGAGCCACGTGCTGAAGGAACAAAGGCACCAATTCAGAGGAGGAAGGCAACTTAGGTAATGGCACAAGATGTATCATCTTGGAAAACCTATCACAAATCACCCAGATGATGGTCATTCTCTGAGAAACAGGGAGGTCGGAAATGAAATCCATAGAGATATGGGTCCATGGTCTCTTGGGCACAGGCAATGGCATCAACAAACCACTAGAGCGAGAGCAAGGCTTGGAGCGAGAGCAAGTCCCGCAGGACTGCACAAATTCCCTGACATCACGAGACAAGGTAGGCCACCAAAAGGACCGACTAACCAAGTCTCTGGTACCAAAAATTCCGGGATGACCGGCCAGCGCTGAACAATGAATCTCAGACATCACACTCTTTTTCCACTGGTCCGGGACAAACAATTTCCCAACAGGGCAGCACTCGGGCTTATCCTCCTGACACCCCTCCAGAGCCAGTCTCAAATTGGGCGAGATGGCGGAAAGAACTATACCCTCTTTCAAAATAACAGAAGGATCAGATAACTCAGGAGAGTCCGCCAGGAAACTCCTCAAGAGGGCATCCGCCTTAACATTCTTAGTGCCAGGAAGAAATGAAACCACAAAATTAAAACGTGTGAAAAACAAGGCCCACCTGGCCTGTCTAGGATTAAGTCGCTTGGCAGATTCCAGATAAACCAGATTCTTATGGTCCGTAAGGACCACCACCTGATGTTTGGCTCCCTCCAGCCAATGTCTCCACTCTTCAAAAGCCCACTTCATGGCCAATAACTCCCGATTACCCACGTCATAATTACGTTCAGTAGGAGAAAATTTTCAAGAGAAAAAGGCACAAGGGTTACTTTTAGAGGTCTCTGGATCTCTTTGGGACAAAACGGCACCTGCCCCAATTTCAGAGGCATCAACCTCCACCTGAAATGGTAGAGAAACATCAGGCTGCCGTAGAACAGGAGCAGAAGTGAATCTCTGCTTAAGTTCCTGAAATGCAGAGACTGCCTCAGGAGGCCAATTCACCACATCAGAACCCTTTTTGGTCAAATCAGTTAAAGGTTTAACAATAACCGAGAAATTACCAATAAATTTACGATAAAAATTGGCAAAACCCAAAAATCTCTGAAGAGCCTTTAATGAAGTAGGTTGGACCCAAACACAGATGGCCTGAACCTTGACCGGGTCCATTTCAATAACAGATGGGGACAAAATGAATCCCAAAAATGAGATCCTCTGTACGCCAAAAAGACACTTTGATCCCTTCACATACAGAGCATTCTCTCTCAAAATCTGGAATACAGTTCGAACATGTTTCACATGAGAGTCCCAGTCATTGGAAAAAATCAAGATATCATCCAAATAAACAATCAGAAATTTATCCACAAAATCCCTGAAAATGTCATTCATGAAGGACTGGAAGACAGAAGGAGCATTAGTGAGCCCAAAGGGCATCACAAGGTACTCAAAATGCCCTCAGGGGTATTAAATGCCGTCTTCCATTCATCCCCGTGCTTAATGCGAATAAGGTTATATGCCCCCTGAGGTCAAGCTTGGTAAACCAAGTAGCATTTTTCACCCTGGAAAACAGGTCAGAAATCAAGGGTAACGGATATTGATATTTCACAGTAATATTGTTCAAAAGACGATAATCAATACACGGCCTTAATGAACCATCCTTTTTGGCCACAAAGAAAAAACCGGCACCTAAGGGTGAAGAGGATGGTCTGATATGACCCTTCTCCAATGACTCCTTGATATAAGACCGCATAGCGTCATGTTCAGGTACAGACAAGTTAAAAAGGCGACCTTTAGGGAATTTACTACCAGGCACTAATTCAATAGCGCAGTCATAGCTCCTATGGGGAGGCAAGGATGCAGATTTACTTTCGCTAAACACATCAGAAAAATCAATCAAAAAGTCAGGAACATCCTGAGCCTGGGGGGAGGCAGAAAAAACAGGAGTGTTGGTATTAACACATTGGCAGCCCCAACTGGTTACAGACACAGTTTTCCAATCCAAAACAGGATTATGAGACTGCAACCAAGGGAAACCCAGTATGATAATATCATGCAGATTATACAGAACCAAAAATTTGCAGCACTCCTGATGATCAGGTTCAACCCTCATTATCACCTGAGTAGAGAACTGAGGTTTATTCTCAGCCAAAGGGGTAGAATCGATCCCCAGTAGGGGAATAGATTTCTGTAGGGGTATCAAGGGAAACCCACAACGTTTAGCAAAATCATAATCCATCAGGTTAATAGCTGCTCCATAATCAACGAAAGCCTGAGCAGAAAATGAGGACAGAGAGCATATCAGAGTGACAGTTAATAAAAACTTAGTCTGAACACTATCCAAGACAACTGAGCGTGCAAAACGTCTTACCCGCTTAGGGCAGACTGAAATAGCATGAGAGACATTACCACAGTAGAAACATAACCCATTGCGCTTTCGAAACTCATGACGCTGTGCCCCAGACACCACTCTATCACACTGCATGGATTCAGAAGCAGGTTCACAAGGCAACACTATTCCACGCATACTTCTCCGCTCACACAAACGTCTGTCAATTTGAATCGCTAATGACATAGAATCATTGAGACCAGAGGGGACAGGGAATCCCACCATAACATCCTTTACATTATCTGACAGACCCTTCCGAAAAAGGGCCGCCAAAGCGTCGTCATTCCACTTGGTCAGGACTGCCCACCTACGGAATCTCTGACAGTATAACTCAGCGTCATCAAGCCCCTGATTTAATGCCAACAAGGCTTTTTCAGCTTGATCAGTGACATTAGACTCATCGTACAATAACCCCAAAGCCTGAAAAAATGCATCAACATCACTCAAAACAGGATCCCCAGGTGTCAGGGAAAAAGCCCAATCCTGAGGATCGCCGCGCAGGAGAGAGATGACAATTTGAACCTGCTGCGCTGCGTTCCCTGAGGACTTAGATTTTAAGGCAAAAAACAATTTACAATTATTTTTGAAATTCTGAAACTTAGCTCAATCCCCCAAAAACAAATCTGGCATGGGAATCCTAGGTTCCACAACAGGCAACCTAGCAAGATATGCAGCAATACTCTGAACCTCAGTGGCAAGCTGATCCACACGGCCAGACAACTGTGCAAACTCCATTGAGAGAAAAAATCCTCCCCAGCACCCAGAGATACAGAGGGAAAAAAAAAAAATGCAACAAACAGAAAAATATCTCTGACAACTCTGACAACCGTTTTTTCTTTCACAATATTTTTCCCTTCTGTGAGTACCATACAACTTTAAATTTTAGGCCGGTGATAATGTTGTGTTTCGGTAACTGAGGAGTGCAGGTAAAAAAGGCAATACACCAGAGCAGTTGGAATCTATGAGATTGCAGTACCGTGACTAACCACCACAACTAGAGGCAGCCATGGAGCGTTCCTACGTTGGTCCTAGACGCCTCGTCACAGCCTGAGAAACTAACTACACCTAAAGATAGAAATAGGAAAGCTATCTGCCCCGGAGCAGATCCCCAAAGAACATAGAAAGCCCCCAAACATGTAATGCTGTTAGACAAGAAGAGATACTGACACAGACAGAAAATAGTATGAGCAAACTTGGGGCCCAAACTAACTAAATAGAAAAGGATAGGAAGGGTACTTACTGCAATCCCAAAAAACCCTGCAAAGCACCAACTCTACTAATTTCAAAAACACCTGAGATCACACGACCTCTGCCACCTAAATTAGTTCTCTGGTGTAACAAAATCAAAACAGCAGCCACTGAAGAAACTGGAAAAAGCAAAAGTACAAACATCAGTGGCTGAACTAAACTGAGAGGGCAAAAGCCCCCGGAGGGGACCCTGAAGGCCCCCACAGAAGTGCAGGACAAAATGCAAAAATAAAGCACAAAAACAAAACGAAGAAAATGTCTTATCTGTTAGCAGGAGATGCAGACACGACACAGCAGGCTACAAGGGAAACAGGAATCATGGAGTGAGACCAGAACAATTGATCACCGGCAACCCTGATGGGAAGGCGACTCCCTTATATAAGACCAGTCAGTAACACCTGATTCCCACTCCTCACAATCTTCACTGGACAGTCCAGTACCGCTTGTAACCACCAGAGGGAGCCTCTGCTCAGAACTCATTTCAAGTCCATTCACAACACATATCCCTCTGATTTAAGGGTATAAAAAAAGTCTGAAAATTGTAGCATTTCCCACATTTTTAGCAAAATTTCTGATTTTCTCACAAATAAAAGTACCGTATTTTTCGGACCATAAGACGCACTTTTTTCCCCAAAAATTTTGGGAGAAAATGGGGGTGCGTCTTATGGTCGCAACATACCGAAAAGTCTGGTGGTGGCGGCGCTCCCAATGCAGCTTCGCTGCGATGCAGTGATGATGTCGGGGCAGGAGCGGGGCTCTGCGCTGCGTCGGGGACTCCGCCGGCATTTCGTCCTAGCCGGAAAGCCCCCCGCAGCTGCGATGCGGTGCCGGGCTGAAGGAAGGCACCAGGGGCCTCCGGTGGCAGTCCCGATGCAGCCTGTGGTGCGGTGGTGGTGTCCGGGCAGCAGCGGGGCTCTGGGCTGCGTGGGGGCTCCGTCGGCATTTCATCCTAGCCGGAAAGCCCCCCGCAGCTGCGACGCGGTGCCAGGCTGAAGAATGGCCGCCAGGGTCCTCCGGCAAGATGGCCGCCGCATACTCTCATTCAAATCTCTGCAACGAGATCTCTTAATCTGCAGGTTAATAGCACTCAGAAGCTGCACTTAGAGCCCCGGCTGCCGAGGGGAAGTGAACTTTATTCCTCCCAGCAGCCTAGGGCTTTCAGTCAAAGGGGTGGGCCAGCACGGCTTCAGTGACCGAGCTGTGGCTGTAACCATGCCCTGGCACTGTTGGCCTGTTGTAAATCAGTGCTGGGGCATGGTTACAGTTGTCCCTCACTATGCACTTAGCAGCCACTCTTTGGATTAATATTCAGTAACATCTGTAGCATCACCTTAAGGAAAAAAAAAGGCCGCCAGTCATCTCAACCGACTGTCTCATACGTAGGAGCGTTCCTGGAGGCTTATCTCAGGGAGAGCACTACGACTTGCAGTTCAGAATTGGTTATGTGCATCAGTTAAACCCATCAATATCAGCGAGTTCAGTCAACATTAGAATATGCATACAAGGGCCTTTAGGCACTCGCCATTTTGATTGCGTTTTGACGCATAGCAGGTTTTAAGCGTAATTGTAGAGTATTTATTCTGAACGCCATATGTATCCTCATCTACTAACTTTTCTGACCCCTATTACCCAGGTGAAGCTTTTGTAACCTTTGTGAGGATGTGGTCTCGCTTGTGTGCGACCGGAGGTAAACAGTAGGGCGACTCCACTTGGTTCTTCAAGCAAGTTTATTTACACTTCATAAACTTGCTTTAAAACAGAAAACAAAACAGCCTTCTCTGGCACAAAGTAACAAAAAGTAAATATACAGTCCTTGTACTCTAACCGAGTAGTCTCTTCAGAACACACACACTGGAGGTCTCCACACCTCCAGCCACTATGGTGCTGCCACTACCCAAGGCTAATGTGTACTGGGCTACATAACAGAGACAAGGCATCTCTGAGCCAGATACCTCCCGTCTATTACACAACCCTTTGCCACTCTACATACCTCCCCTCTCTGCCTAAAGCCGTGTAGCTTCCCAGCCCTGTGTTCTACCTGGAAACTAAAGTCCTGCAGGGCTAAGAACCAGCGGGTGACCCTTGCATTTCTACCCTTGGTTTCCCTCATCCATCGGAGTGGGGCATGGTCAGATATTAACCTAAACTTCCGTCCCACTAGATAGTACCGTAAGGTGTCCACTGCCCATTTTATGGCCAAGCACTCCTTCTCCACGACAGAGTAATTCTTTTCACACGAAGATAGCTTCCTGCTCAGGTAAAGGACTGGATGCTCCTCCCCATGTATCTCCTGTGACAGAACTGCTCCCAATCCGACATCTGAGGCATCTGTTTGAAGAACAAACTCTTTCTTAAAGTCTGGGGCTATCAGGACCGGTTGTTTACACAGGGCCCCTTTCATTTCTTGGAAGGCCAATTCTGCTTCTTCAGACCATTTAACCATCACTGATTTGGTTCCTTTCAGCAGATCAGTCAGAGGGGCAGCCCTCGTGGCGAAGTTTGGGATGAACCTCCTGTAGTATCCCACAATCCCCAGGAAGGCTTTCACTTGCTTCTTGGACAACGGTCTTGGCCATTTTTAAATCGCCTCGATTTTATTGATTTGGGGTTTTATTCCTCCACGACCTACTACATATCCAAGGTACTTGGCCTCTTCTTTCCCCAAGGCACATTTCTTCGGGTTTATTGTAAACCCTGCTTCCCTTACAGCATCAAACACTGCTTGGACCTTTCCCAGATGACTCTCCCAGTCCGGGCTGAAAATAACGATATCATCCAGGTACGCAGCGGCGTATTGCTTATGAGGTGCCAGGATCCTATCCATGGCTCTCTGAAAAGTCGCTGGCGCTCCCTGCAGGCCAAACGGCATCTGGACATACTGGAAGCATCCGTCTGGTGTTGAAAACGCCGTTTTCTCCTTGGCTTCCTGGGTCATGGGAATCTGCCAGTATCCCTTCGTCAAATCCAAGATGGTTATGTACCTGGCGGGTCCAAGTCTTTCGATGAGCTCATCAACGCGTGGCATGGGATATGCGTCGCACTTGGAGACCTCATTCAGCTTCCTATAATCATTGCAGAATCTCCATTCTCCATCAGGTTTTGGGACCAGGACGATAGGACTCGCCCAACCGCTCTTGGATTCTTCAATGACTCCGACCTTCAACATACGCTCCACCTCCTTGGAGATTACTTCTCGACGGGCCTCAGGGATTCGATAGGGCTTCACGTTCACCCATACATGTGGCTCTGTCAGAACTTCATGCTCTATGACCTTCGTGCACCCTGGCAACTCTGAAAACAGGTCCCTGTTCTTCTGGAGCAATTCCCGGCATTGCTGTTTCTGGTCCTTTGATAGGGTCTCTGCTATCGTAACCCCTTCAACGTCACCTTCTGAGTGGCCCAGCAAGCACGGAGTTACAGCGGACTCTCTATCATGCCATGGCTTGAGTAGGTTGACATGGTATACCTGGTTTGGTTTCCGTCTTCCGGGTTGGTGAATCCTATAGTTTCAAAAAAAAGAAAAAAATGGAAAGGGATTTCTATAATGAGAATATACCTGTTAATAATACTAATATAAATTGTTCTATTAGACATAATGAATCACCCATACAACAATACCAGTACGATAATCAATACCCTTTGAGGAGGAACAGTCATATGGTTACACTAGACAGGATTGAAGGGGACGACAGCCCCTCTCTCACTTCTAGTGAGAGATTTTCGATACATCTTACATCAGAAATTAGTAACAATCTTCACATCACAAATATGGACAGCACTTCAAATCTGGTAGATACCAACAATGGTGCTAGTAATTACAATAATGAACCGGATATATCTACCCCGATACCTACTATTAACACACATAACAGGTTCTCAAATCTTATTAACGAGGGGAATGAGGATGCACATCCAACTGAAGAGTCATATACACAGTCACCTCTAACTAATAGAGTCCCAAATTCCTCTATACCAAACAAAAATAAAAATAAAAATCAGAATCCAATACAACGGAAACCATTAATTAAAACCAAACAGAGCCATCTTCCTTTTTTTCAATTGGGCGCAAAAAGAAACGAAAAAGGGGATGTAGAGGAGGGAAATCAACCCAAAAAAAGAGGAAATCACGTGCAGAAAAGGATCAGCAAATAATACCAGAAGAGCATAAGCAAAAAATATTTAATCTAAGTGACTATGTTTTAAACAACAATGACATCTGCTTACTCAATAAAGGGCTGAAATATGCCCCTAGTACTCAATTTAATAAATTTCAAGCTTTCATTGGGATCAAAAACTTTATGAGACGGTTGGCTATTAAAAAGTTTTATATAAAAAATCCAATATTGAGAAACATGACAAATATTGATTTACACAATTCTGATCCCTATATACATACTGATCTAAAAAAGAGATCGAACTTCCATCCGCTTCAAGAATACTCTGAAGCATTTGAGGCATTCCAAAAAAATGTTATTAGGGAAATCAGAAATGTCTCAGATAAAAAATGTTCCAAATTCAAACACAATTTAACGAAAGCAGAAATAAACGCTCTTCGAAAAATACAAAAAAATCAGAAGATTACAATACGACCTGCAGATAAGGGTGGCGGCATAGTCATTCTCAACACAGAAGACTATAACAAAGAAGCCCAGAGAATATTGGGAGATATAAACACATATCTAGTAATGGAAGGTGATCCAACGGATATTTATTTAATGGAATTACAAACACTTATCAAAGATGGATACCAAAAAGGATTTTTTAACAAATATGAATTTGACTTTGTGAATATAACCCATCCCAGGGTCCCTTATTTTTATTATCTCCCTAAGATCCACAAAGATCAGTTTAATCCTCCCGGGAGACCGATAATATCTGCTATAGGTGGCCTCAGTTCCAATTTGTCCAGATTTGTGGATTGCCATTTACAAAAATTATGCCCCAATCTCCCATCATATCTAAAGGACACTACACATATTTTAAATATTTTAAGGAATATTAAATGGGAGGATCAATATATTATGGCACTCTGGACATCACTTCACTATATACAGTGATACAACATGATAAGGGATGTGAGGCCACTAAATACTTCATGAATGCCAGTGGTTTGACACCGATTGATCAGACCAATTTTATCCTTGAATGTATACGATTCATTTTAACACATAATTATTTCAGATTCGGTGCGAACTACTACTCCCAGCAATGGGGTACTGCCATGGGCACCAGGTTCGCACCCAGTTACGCTAACCTGTATGTGGGTAGATGGGAACAGGACTTCATCTACCCGGCGGAAGGCTGAGGTCGAACCTGGTGCTCTGGCACCGTTTTATCGATGACATCATTTTTATTTGGTCTGGTGGTCCTATTTTATTGTCCAATTTTATTGAAGATATTAATAAAAATGAATATTTTTTAAAATTTACCTCTTCCACCAGCACCCATAGTATTAATTTTCTAGACCTAAATATTTTTATTGAAAATGGCACCCTACACACCAGAACGTATCATAAACCTACTGATTCCAATAATTATATATGTTTGTCAAGTTGCCATCTCCCAAGCTGGCTGCTTAACGTTCCAAAGAGTCAGCTAATTAGAGCTCACAGAAATTGCTCAAAAGCACAGGATTTTGATCATGAAGCCCAGAACCTTATTGCTAGATTCCAAAATAAAGGATACCAAAAAGATATCCTAATGGACAATAAATCGCAAGTGGAACTAATACCACGAGAGCAACGCTTATTACACAGATACACTGAGAATGCTGATAGTGTTATGGAACAAATCCCCATCATAACCCAATACAATACTAATAGTTATATTTTCAGAAGAATAGTTTACAAACATTGGGATTTACTTAAGGAGGATAAAATTATAGGCGAAACTTTATCTGATAAACCTCGTTTCATCTATAGGAAGGCTAAAAATTTGGGCAATTTTTAGCACCTACTGTACCGAGATTGCTATATAATCCTCCTCCATCCTATAGGGACTACACACCAGTAGGTTTTTTTCCTTGCAGAAAATGTTTGCCATGTAGGAAATTGAGCACCATTAAACAACTAGTCATTTTCCATCAATCAATCAAAATGGACATAAAAGAATTCATCACATGTTCAACAACTGGTGTTCTATATGGAATCACGTGTCCATGTGGCAAGCTTTATATTGGCCGCACCATACGCCCAATGCATATAAGGATTGCCGAACATCTGCGCAACATTACTAAACATTACACAGGACATCCGCTCTCTGAACATTTCTCTAAACACCACGATGGATCACTAAAGAATATAAATGTTACGGGAATCAAAACTGTAAAGAGGAACTGGAGAAAAGGCAATTTTATAGCACAAATGTCCAGAGAAGAAACCAGATTGATATTTGAAATGAACACTATTGTTCCACATGGACTTAATAAAGAAATTGAACTGTTTGCGTTTAATATGTAAATATAGCGCTACTGTATAAAACGCACACTCAGCACACAAGACCCATCCCTGACGAAGGAATTAGTTAATTCCGAAACGCGTAGGAATTGTGGTCTTGTGTGCTTTCCGTAGCCAGTCACGTGACTCTATCACGTGTCAGTGACGTCACGCAAGGTCCTGCAGCGACGCTGCACCTTGCTGGTTCCAATTTCTCGAGTGCAGCCTTACGGGAGTACCGCCACCGGCCGGGACGGTGCCCCCCCTGCTAGTCACTCTCTCTTTTTTATTTGGAAGATTTTGACGATTATCTGCAAGGAATTGTTTCATCATATACTGGACTGTATTTTCATAAGGAGACACAGAGGAAGCCAGAAGTCACACCAGTATCCACAGGTCCTGTTCCTTATATCCGGATATTTTATGGTACCAAGGAGACACAGAGGAATCCTGAAGTCCTACGAGTATCCACAGGTCCTGTCTCTTATACCGGACACTCTATGGTATTAAGGTAATACGACTTCACCTCTCGTATAATACTTATTTTTGTGTAAGCGCTTGGAATTATTTATATATACTTGTTAGTACATCTGGCAAATTAGAGGTTAAGTTGCCATATCCAAAGCTGCTTCACATTCTCCATTACAGTGCGCCGGGGTTTTTCCTTTTATTTAAACCTATAGTTTACTTCACCAAGCTTCTCCATCACCTCATACGGCCCTTGCCATTTGACCAAGAACTTGCTTTCCACCGTCGGAACTAGCACGAGCACTCGGTCTCCCGGATTGAACTGTCTCACTCTGGCTGATCGGTTGTAAACCCTGGCCTGGGCTTCTTGTGCCTGGAGGAGGTGTTCCTTCACGATTGGCATCACCTTCGCAATCCTCTGTTGCATCAGGGCCACATGCTCAATAACACTTCGGTGGGACGTAACTTCGGCTTCCCAGGTTTCCTTGGCGATATCCAGGAGACCTCGCGGATGTCGGCCATACAGAAGCTCAAACGGTGAGAACCACGTGGAGGCCTGTGGAACTTCACGGATGGAAAACATCAGGTAGGGTAAGAGACAGTCCCAGTCTCTACCGTCTTTCTCTATGGCTTTTCTTAGCATGCTCTTTAGGGTCTTGTTAAATCTCTCCACAAGGCCATCTGACTGAGGATGGTACACCGAGGTCCTCAACTGGGATATTAGCAGGACCCTGCACAACTCCTTCATCACTTTACTCATGAACGGTGTCCCCTGGTCGGTCAGGATCTCCTTCGGCAAGCCTGTCCGGGAAAACACATGTACCAACTCGCGGCTATACTCTTCGCTGAAGAATTTCTCAGGGAAATTGCCTCCGGATAGCGTGTGGCATAGTCCAGGATGACTAATATATACTGATGGCCCCGGGCTGATTTAACTAGGGGACCGACCAAGTCCATGGCAATTCTCTCAAATGGCACTTCAATAATGGGCAATGGCACCAGGGGACTCTGGAAATGAGAGGTAGGGGCAGTTAACTGACATATAGGGCAGGACCTGCAATAGTTTACTATCTCCGGTGACACCCAGGCCAATAGAATCTTTGAATAATCCGTTCCTGTGTTTTGTCTACCCCTAGGTGTCCCCCCAAGATGTGTGAATGTGCCATGTCCAACACCTTCCGTCTATAGGACCCGGGCACTAGCAACTGCTCCACCAACTCCTCTCCTTATTTTCGTGACCCGATACAACAGCTCCCCACTCAGCATAAAGTATGGAAATCTGGTGTTGGCCCCCGGTTCCTGTGCAACCCCATCAATGACAGTGACATTGTTGAAGGCTTCCCTCAGAGTTGGGTCCCTGTGTTGGGCAGTCCCAAAATTCTCACTGGCCACCCCTAACTCTGGAATGTCAGATACAGGAGACACTTCTTCCTCATCTCCTACCAGGACGCAAAAAGGAAACCTGTCTTCCTCTGGGTATGGCGCTACCTTATTAGGGCTTACTGGTTCCCTAGTCTTGCAAGTGACCTCAGCAGACTTTCCCCACAGATCCCAGAATAAACAAAAATCCCGGCCTACAATTATAGGGTGCAATAAGTCCCGAACAACCCCGACTTCATGGGACTCAGTGCCCTGCGCAGTCTCAATGTCCACTCTGGCCATAGGGTAGTCCTTTGCATCGCCGTGGATGCATCGCACGCCGACCTTTTTCCCCGGAGTAGTTTGAGAGGCAGATTCGCCCTCACCAGGGTCACTAGGCTCCCGGAGTCCAGCAGCGCCGTTACTGATCGACCGTTCACCCTCACGGGACATGCTTGAGGCCCCTCGTTAAGGATAGAATTCACACTGCAGACTGGATTGGCATAGAATGAGATACGACGTCCCATGCTGCAGTCCATCTGCTCGGTAGTCTGGGGACACCGCGCAGCTATATGTCCTGGCCCGTGACACCTCCAACAGATAACATCACCCGTAGGGACCTTGGGCACCACCTTCCCCGCTCCTTTTGACCTTGGACGCGCCACCCCTTTTTGGGACTCTGCCCCTGCTGGGACCCCCAGTACGGAATGGGCTGCTTCCCCAAGGCACCTTCCATCCCCTGGTACCTCTCGACCAGTCCGACCAGTTCATCGGCACACCGGGGATCACCCTGGGCAACCCAAGTCTGTAGGGGCCTTGGCAGGGAGTGCACAAACCGATCCATTACAACTCTCTCTACCATCTGTGCCGGTGTAGCGGACTCTGGCTGTAGCCATTTCTGGATGAGGTGCAGCAGGTCAAACATTTGGAAGCGAGGCGGTTTGTCCCGGTGATACGCCCAGCGGTGCACTCTCTGTGCCCTGACAGTCATTGTCACCCCCAACCGTGCGAGGATCTACACCTTCAACTTAGGATACTGCTGAGCGTCCTGCACAGTTAAATCGAAGTACGCCTTCTGGGGTTCCTCTGTCAGGTATGGGCCAGTACCTCTGCCCACTGCTCTGGGGGAAGTCTTTCCCTTTCAGCAACCCTCTCAAATACCGACAGGAAGGCCTCCACATCATCCCCGGGGGTCATTTTCTGTAACGTGCATCTTACCGCCTTTCTGACGTGGTTGTCATCAGCCAGACCTGGGGTGGGGCTCTCGTCCTGCCCTGGATGGCAGTTGTCAAAAGCTGCAACTGCTGCCGTTGTTCCTGCTGGCTTTGTTGTATTTGTTGCACCAACAACCTGTTGGTCTCTTGCTGCTGTGCCTGTGCCTGGAACAAGTGTTTCAGCAGGTCCTCCATTTTCTCCTGCAATGCTGGCTGGGTTGCTATAGCCTTTACCCACGACTAGAGTTGAGCGATACTTTCCGATATCCAAAAGTATCGGAATCGGAATGGTATCGCCGATATCACTAAAATATCGGCGATACCCGATACCGATACCGGAAGTCCCATGTAAGTCTATGGGAACAAAATATCGCAACTAAAAAAACCTCTTTCTTTCCTTGTAAACACTAAATATACACACATAGAATACATATATATATATATACATGTCATTGTGACATATATATATACATATATGTATAGTTTATACACTTCTACATAGTAAAATATCCTCTGATTCAATTGCCGGGTAAAGCCGGCTTCTGTGAAAAGACAGAAGCACCCGACATGAAATGACACTTGGTGTACATAGGATTAACCATGTCTTTTCATGTCCTTTGCTATCTGATTTGCACAAACAATTACATCAGTCTATGTGTGCAAAATTTCACACCTGTAGGGGTTAATTAAAGGTGTAAATTCGTTGTAAAAAAACCGGACTTTTTGCTACGAATTTACACCTTTAATTAACCCCTACAGGTGTGAAATTTTGCACACTTACACTCATGTAATTGTTTGTGCAAATCAGATATCAAACTACATGAAAAGACATGGTTAACCCTATGTACACCAAGTGTCATTTCATGTCGGGTTCTGCATTTTCACAAAAGCCGGCAATTGAATTAGCGGCTATTATACTATGTAGAAGTGTATGAACTATAAATATAAATATATATATATATATGTGTCACAAATTCAATGACATGTATATATATATATGAGGTGTAAAATTGCTGAAAAAAAATGCGTGGGCTCCCGTCCTATTTTCGCAACCAGACAGACAAAGCCAGTGAGTGGGGGCAGATAATAATAGCCCAGAGAGGGACCTTTTTTTTTGGCCCCCCGGCTACTTAACATCTGCCCCCAGACACCCCCGAAAGGGCAAATCTCTAATTAGATTTGCCCTTTCTGGCACTTTGCCCGTCTATTCCCATTGCCCTGTAGCGGTGGCGAATGGGTTAATAAGGGGTTAAAATGACCTTGCAATTGAAAGGTCACTTTAAGCCAGGTTAATAATTGAGAGCTGTCAATTAGACAACTATCAATTATTAATCCTATTGTATGAAAGAAAAATCAAACACACACACTTTAATAAAAAAGAAGTTTAATGAAATAATCACACAGTTTTCGACCATATTTTATTTACCTGCTAAAACCATTTCCTGTAATAAAAATAAAATAATAAAGCAAAATTATTCTTACCAATCCGATGCACAGTCAGGTCCCACGGTGTAATCCTTCAGAAAGGGTTAATGTTTACTGCAGGGACCGCAGCTAATGCTGCAGCCTCACAGTAAACCCCCAAATGAATGAGCTCCTCTCCTGGCTGACAGGAGAGGAAGTGGAAAGCTTAATTGATTGCTTTCCACTTTCACTTCAGGTCAGCCAGGGACACCATCAGTGACGTCAGAGGGAACTGATTAACAAAAATAGGGGTTCCCTTCGAAAAAAAAATGGCGTGGGGTCCCCCCTATTTTTGTTAACCAGCCAGATGAAGCAGACCGCTGAGGCCTGGATTTTCAGGCTGTTAAGGAGCCAAGATCCATGGACCTTGCCAGCCTGATAATACCAGGCCACAGCAGTCTGCATATCTTGGCTGATTAACAAAAATAGGGGATCCCCTCGAAAAAAATTGGCGTGGGGTCCCCCTATTTTTGTTAACCAGCCAGATGAAGCAGACCGCTGAGGCCTGGTTTTTCAGGCTGGTAAGGATCCAATATCCATGGACCTTGCAAGCCTGATAATACCAGGCCACAGCAGTCTGCTTAGCCTGGCTGGTTAACAAAAATAGGGGATCCCCTCGAAAAAAAAACGGCGTAGGGGTCCCCCTATTTTTGTTAACCAGCCAAGTAAAATGCAGACTGCTGCGGCCTGGTATTAAAAGACTGTCAAGGCCCATGGATTTTGGCCCTCAACAGCCTGATAATACCAGGCTACAGCAGCCCCACATTTGGCGCATCAAAAGATGTGCCAATTGTGGCACTTTACCCGGCTCTTCCCACTTGCCCTGTAGCGGTGGCAAGCGGGGTAATAAGGGGTTAATGTCACCGTTGATTGCACGGTGACAATAAGCCCGGTTAATAATGGAGAGGTGTCAATAAGACACCGATCCATTATTAATCCCAAAGTTTTTAAATGTGTAAAAAAAAGACACAGCAAGAAAAAGTCTTTTAATGAAATAAAAGAGACAACACAGTTTTCATTTTTTTTATTACTCTCTCATTCCTGCGACGCCATCGATCTCCTGTAAAAAAAAAAAAAAACAAACCAACAGTATACCACCTGTCCGACGCAGTCCATAGTAACGATAGTCCCACGACGATCCAGCTCTGCTACATCGGAATGACAGGCAGAGCCTGACATCCCGGCGCACCACAGCTGCTTACCAGCTTCCCCGGCGGTGACGTCATCGGACTGCTTTACGGCCGCGATTACCCAGCAGTCACTGCAGTTATCGCGAGAAACTGCATGTGACCGCCGGGGAGAAGAGGATGGCGGCCATTAAGCAGTCCGGGATGTGACCGCCGGAGATCTTCTGCCGGGTAAGTGCCGCTGACTCCTGACAGACCCGACCGACGGACACTGACAGTGACAGTGACAATTCCGATTCCGGTATCCGATATGACGAAAATATCGGTACTCGGAATCAGAATTCCGATACAGCCAATATCGGCCGATACCCGATATTTGCAGTATCGTATCGCTCAACACTGCCCACGACATGCAGTACCCACTTCTCTGCTGGGAACGCTGCCCGCATTCTCCACCAATTGTGAGGATGTGGTCTCGCTTGTGTGCGACGGAGGTAAGCAGGAGGGCGACTCCACTTGGTTCTTCAAGCAAGTTTATTTACTTCATAAACTTGCTTTAAAACAGAAAACAAAACAGCCTTCTCTGGCACAAAGTAACAAAAAGGAAATATACAGTCCTTGTACTCTAACCGAGTAGTCTCTTCAGAACACACACACTGGAGGTCTCCACACCTCCAGCCACTCTCACCTGTGGTCAGCAGTAGGCTCATTTATATCCCAGACACCCAGCTAACACAGAACACATGACTGGTCATGTGGTAGTGACATAATCCCAGGTCCTCAAACCACATATACGGCTATGGTGCTGCCACTACCCAAGGCTAATGTGTACTGGGCTACATAACAGAGACAAGGCATCTCGGAGCCAGATACCTCCTGTCTATTACACAACCCTTTGCCACTCTACACCTTGTACATGATATGCAATGCTGTGCCAGATTATTAGGCTTAGTAGCTGGGTATATTCAAACTCCAAAGACATACTGATAGGGAATGTAGATTGTGAGCCCCACTGGGGACAGCGATGATAATGTCTGTAAAGCTCTGCGGTATATAATAGCGATTCTCACTAAATTAGAATATCATCAAAAGTTAATTTATTTCAGTTCTTTAATACAAAAAACTCACATATTATATATAGTCATTACAAACAGAGTGATCTACTTCAAGTGTTTATTTCTGTTAATGTTGATGATTATGGCTTACAGCCAATGAAAACCCAAAAGTCATTATCTCAGTAATTAGAATAATAATCAAAAAACACCTGCAAAGGCTTTCTAAAGGGTATGCCACACTAAACAGCGTCGCTAACGAGATCGCTAAAATACGTCACTATTTAGCGATCTCGTTCGTGACGCTAACGTGTGTGGCATGTAGCAACGACGTGGCCCCTGCTGTGATCTCGCTGATCGTTCACTAGAGTTCTGGACCGTATTTAGATCGTTGGCGTCCGCTGGTGAGCTATATCGCTGTGTCTGGCACCTTTTGTGAGCGATGTGCGCTGTTTTTTACATAGCAATGACCGTTAAAGTCGTTAATGAGATCGCTAACCGCTTATGCGTCATTAACGAGATCACTAAGTGTGGCAGCTAATAGCGACATTAAAACGATCACAAAAACAATCTCATTAGCTTGCGTCGTTATTGAGATCGCTAACGAGATCACTAAGTGTGCAGTACCTTTAGTGTTTAAAAAGGTCCCTTGGTCTGTTTCCATAGGCTCCACAATCATGGGGAAGACTGCTGACTTGACAGATGTTCAGAAGGCAGTCTGTTGTGAATGTGCTAGAGATGGTTTCTGAGCAGAGGCTCCCGCTGGTGGTTACAGACAGTACTGAACCTTTCAGCGAGGAATGGCAATCTGGGTTCACTGACTGGACTGATATAAGGGAGGTTCCCTCCCATGATGGTCGCCGGTGATCAATTGTTCTTGTCTCAATTGTGGTTCCTGGTTCTTTTGGAAGTTTGCTGGAGTCTTGCCTGCACCTGCTGCTTTCAGATAAGATATTTTCTGCTTTTCTTTTTGTGCTTGCTTTTTGCATAGTTTTCTGCACTTTTGTGGAGGTCAGCAGGGTCTCCTCCTGGGGCCTGAGCTCCTCTCAATTTCTCTGTAGCCACTGTTATTTGTTCATTTGCTTTTTCCTGTTTTTCAGTGGCTGCGGCTTTGTTTTGTTACACCAGAGATCTGATTTAGGTGGTAGAGATTGTGTGATCTCAGGTTTTTTGGCAATCAGAAGTGCTGGTATTTTTTAGGGTTTTTGTTGGATTGCAGTCAGAATTCTTTCCTGTACTTTTCTGTCTAGACAGATTGGGCCCCAACGTTTGCTCATTCTATTTTCTGTTTGTGTCCGTGCTATCTTCTTGTCTAACCGCCATTACATGTTTGGGGGCTTCCTATTTTCTTTGGGGATCTGCTCCGGGGCAGATAGCTTTCATCTTTCTGCCTTTAGGTGTAGTTATCTCTCAGGCTGTGACGAGGCATCTAGGATCAACGTAGGAACGCTCCACGGTTACCTCTAGTTGTGTGGTTAGTTTAAGTTACTGCAATCCAATAGCTTCCAGCCTCTCTGGTGTATTATCGTTTTTGCTTTTTCTTCTCAACTACCTAAACATAACAGTGTCACCGGCCCAAAACTAAAATTATACGGTACTCACAGAAGGGAAAAATAGTGTGGAAAAAAAAAGTTGTCAGAGTTGTCAGAGATTTTTATTTTTTGTTTTCTGTTTGTTGCATTTTTTCCCTCTTTCTCTCTGGGTGCTGAGGAGGATTTTTTTTCTCTCAATGGAGTTTGCACAGTTGTCTGGCCGTGTGGATCAGCTTGTCGCTGAGGTTCGGAGTATTGCTTCCTATCTTGCTGGGTTGCCGGTTGTGGAACCTAGGATCCCCATGCCAGATTTGTTTTTAGGGGATCGGGCTAAATTTCTGAATTTCAAAAATAACTGTAAGTTGTTTTGTGCCTTGAAGCCTAAGTCCTCAGGGAACGCAGCACAGCAGGTTCAAATTGTCATCTCTCTCCTGCGCGGCGACCCTCAGGATTGGGCTTTTTCCCTGACACCTGGGGATCCTGTTTTGAATGATGTTGATGTATTTTTTCGGGCTCTGGGGTTGTTGTACAATGAACCTAATGTCACTGATCAGGCTGAGAAGACCTTGTTGGCATTAAGTCAGGGCTGTGAAGCCGCTGAACTGTACTGTCAGAAATTTCGAAAGTGGGCAGTCCTGACCAAATGGAATGATGATGCTTTGGCAGCCCTTTTTCGGAAGGGTTTGTCAGAGAATGTAAAGGACGTTATGGTGGGATTCCCTGTACCTTCTGGTCTTAATGATTCTATGTCTTTGGCTATTCAAATTGACAGATGTTTGCGTGAGCGCAGAGGTATGCGTGAGACGGTGTTGCCTTGTGGGCCAGCTCCTGAGCCCATGCAGTGTGATGGAGTGACTTCTGGGGCACAGCGTCATGAATTTCGAAAGCGCAATGGGTTATGTTTCTACTGTGGTGACGCCTCTCATGCTATTTCCATCTGCCCTTAGCGGGGAAGACGTTTTGCGCGCTCAGTTGTCTTGGGTAGTGTTCAGACTAAATTTCTGTTGACTGTTACCCTGATTTGCTCCATGTCCACATTTTCGGCTCAGGCTTTTCTTGATTCAGGAGCAGCTATTAACCTGATGGATTTCGACTTTGCCAAACGTTGTGACTTTCCCATGATACCCCTGCGGAAGTCTATTGCCCTATTGGGCATTGATTCTACCCCTTTGGCGGAGAGTAAACCCCAATTTTCTACTCAGGTGATAATGAGGGTTGAACCAGATCATCAGGAGAGTTGCAAATTTCTGGTGTTGCATAATCTGCATGACATTATTGTTCTGGGTTTCCCTTGGTTGCAGATTCATAATCCTGTTTTGGATTGGAAATCTGTGTCTGTGACCAGTTGGGGCTGCCAATGTGTTAATGCTGGCACTCCTGTTTTTTCTTCCTCTCCCCAGTCTCAGGATGTTCCTGACTTTTTGACTGATTTTTCGGATGTGTTTAGTGAAAGTAAGTCTGAGTCCTTACCTCCTCACAGAAACTACGATTGCGCTATTGAGTTAGTGCCTGGTGGTAAATTTCCTAAAGGTTGCCTTTTTAACTTATCTGTACCTGAACACGATGCCATGCGTTCTTATATCAAGGAATCATTGGAGAAGGGTCATATCAGACCATCCTCTTCACCCTTGGGCGCCGTTTTTTTCTTTGTGGCCAAAAAGGATGGTTCATTGAGGCCGTGTATTGATTATTGCCTCCTGAATAAGATCACTGTGAAATATCAATATCCGTTACCCTTGATTTCTGACCTGTTTTCCAGAGTGAAAAGTGCTAGTTGGTTTACCAAGCTTGACCTCAGGGGGGCGTATAACCTTATTCGTATTAAGCACGGGGATGAATGGAAGACGGCATTTAATACCCCAGAGGGGCATTTTGAGTACCTAGTGATGCCCTTTGGGCTCACTAATGCTCCTTCCGTCTTCCAATCCTTTATGAATGATATTTTCAGGTATTTTGTGGATAAATTTTGATTGTTTATTTGGATGATATCTTGATTTTTTCCAATGACTGGAACTCTCATGTGAAACATGTTCGGACTGTTTTCCAGATTTTGAGAGAGAATGCACTGTATGTGAAGGGATCAAAGTGTCTTTTTGGCGTACAGAAGATCTAATTTCTGGGATTCATTTTGTCTCCGTCTGTTATTGAAATGGACCCGGTCAAGGTTCAGGCCATCTGTGATTGGGTTCAACCTACTTCATTGAAGGCTCTTCAGAGATTTTTGGGTTTTGCCAATTTTTATCGTAAATTTATTAATAACTTCTCTGGTATTGTTAAACCATTGACTGATTTGACCAAAAAGGGTTCCGATGTGGTGAATTGGCCTCCTGAGGCAGTTTCTGCATTTCAGGAACTTAAGCAGAGATTCATTTCTGCTCCTGTTCTACGGCAGCCTGATGTTTCTCTGCCGTTTCAGGTGGAGGTTGATGCCTCTGAGATTGGGGCAGGTGCCGTTTTGTCCCAAATGGATCCAGAGACCTCTAAGAGTAACCCTTGTGCCTTTTTCTCTCGAAAGTTTTCTCCAACTGAACGTAATTATGACGTGGGTAATCGGGAGTTATTGGCCATGAAGTGGGCCTTTGAAGAGGGAGACATTGGCTGGAAGGAGCCAAACATCAGGTGGTGGTCTTCACGGACCATAAGAACCTGGTTTATCTCGAATCAGCCAAGCGACTTAATCCTAGACAGGCCAGGTGGGCCTTGTTTTTCACACGTTTTAATTTTGTGGTTTCTTTTCTTCCTGGCACTAAGAATGTTAAGGCGGATGCCCTCTCAATGAGTTTCTTTGCGGATTCTCCTGAGTTATCTGATCATGCTGTTATTTTGAAAGAGGGTGTAGTACTTTCCGCCATCTCACCCAATTTGAGACTGGCTCTGGAGGGGTGTCAGGAGGATAAACCTGAGCGCTGCCCTGTTGGGAAATTGTTTGTACCAGACCAGTGGAAGAAGAGTGTGATGTCTGAGATTCATTGTTCCGCGTTGGCTGGTAATCCCGGGATTTTTGGTACCAGAGACTTGGTGAGTCGGTCCTTTTGGTGGCCTACTTTGTCTGGTGACGTCAGGGACTTTGTGCAGTTCTGTGGGACTTGCTCTCATTCCAAGCCTTGCTCTCGCTCTAGTGGTTTGTTAATGCCATTACCTGTACCCAAGAGGCCATGGACCCATATCTCTATGGATTTTTTTCTGACCTCCCTGTCTCTCAGAGAATGACCGTTATCTGGGTAATCTGTGATAGGTTTTCCAAGATGATACATCTTGTGCCATTACTTAAGTTGCCTTCCTCCTCCGAGTTGGTGCCTTTGTTCCTTCAGCACGTGGTTCGGTTGCACGGCATTCCGGAGAACATTGTGTCTGACAGAGGAGTCCAGTTTGTTTCCAGATTTTGGAGGACATTTTGTTCTAAACTTGGTGTTCAATTGTCTTTCTCCTCTGCATTTCATCCTCAGACCAATGGACAAACCGAGAGAACAAACCAGACCTTGGAGACTTATTTGAGATGTTTTGTGTCTGCTGATCAAGATGACTGGGTCTCTTTTTTGCCTTTGGCTGAGTTTGCTCTTAATAATAGGGCTAGCTCTGCCACCTTGATGTCTCCATTTTTCTGCAATTCTGGGTTTCACCTCGATTTTCTTCGGGACAGGCTGGAGGCTTCTGTCTGTCCGGGTGTTGACTCTGTTGTGGAGCGTATGCAGCAGATTTGGGACCAGGTAGTGGAGAGGTTGTCTCTCTCTCAAGAGAAGGCCCAGCGGTTTGCCAACCGGCATAGGACTGATGGTCCTCGGTTTAAAGTGGGGGACTTGGTTTGGTTGTCCTCAAGAAATATCCCTATGAGGGTTGCATCTCCAAAGTTTAAGCCTAGGTTCATTGGACCTTATAAGATCATGGAGATTCTTAATCCGGTTTCCTTCCGTTTGCTTCTTCCAGGGACATTTAAGATCCATAACGTGTTCCACAAGTCCTTATTGAAGAGGTTTGTCGAGCCAGTGGTTCCTATGGCTGCACCTCCTGACCCTGTTTTGGTTGAGGGCAATCTGGAGTATGTGGTCGAGAAAATATTGGATTCTCGTTTTTCTAGACGGAAACTCCAGTATTTGGTTAAGTGGAGAGGTTATGGTCAGGAGGACAATTCTTGGGTGTTTGCTTCGGACATCCATGCTAGGAGACTGATCCGTGCCTATCACTGAGCTCATCCTGATCGGCCTGGTTGCACAAGTGAGGGTTCGGTGACCCCTCCTCAAGGGGGGGTACTGTTGTGAATGTGCTAGAGATGGCTTCTGAGCAGAGGCTCCCTCTGGTGGTTACAGACAGTACTGAACCTTTCAGCGAGGAATGGCAATCTGGGTTCACTGACTGGACTGATATAAGGGAGGTTCCCTCCCATGATGGTCGCCGGTGATCAATTGTTCTTGTCTCAATTGTGGTTCCTGGTTCTTTTGGAAGTTTGCTGGAGTCTTGCCTGCACCTGCTGCTTTCAGATAAGATATTTTCTGCTTTTCTTTTTGTGCTTGCTTTTTGCATAGTTTTCTGCACTTTTGTGGAGGTCAGCAGGGTCCCCTCCTGGGGCCTGAGCTCCTCTCAATTTATCTGTAGCCACTGTTATTTGTTCATTTGCTTTTTCCTGTTTTTTCAGTGGCTGCAGCTTTGTTTTGTTACACCAGAGATCTGATTGAGGTGGTAGAGATCGTGTGATCTCAGGTTTTTTGGCAATCAGAAGTGCTGGTATTTTTTAGGGTTTTTGTTGGATTGCAGTCAGAATTCTTTCCTGTACTTTTCTGTCTAGACAGATTGGGCCCCAACGTTTGCTCATTCTATTTTCTGTCTGTGTCCGTGCATTCTTCTTGTCTAACCACCATTACATGTTTCGGGGCTTCCTATTTTCTTTGGGAATCTGTTCCGGGGCAGATAGCTTTCATCTTTCTGCCTTTAGGTGTAGTTACCTCTCAGGCTGTGACGAGGCATCTAGGATCAACGTAGGAACGCTCCACGGCTACCTCTAGTTATGTGGTTAGTTCAGGTTACTGCAATCCAATAGGTTCCAGCCTCTCTGGTGTATTATCGTTTTTGCTTTTTCTCCTCAGCTACCTAAACATAACAGCAGTCATTGATACTCTCCACAAGGAGGGTAAGCCACAAAAGGTCATTGCTAAAGAATCTGGCTGTTCACAGAGTGCTGTATCCAAGCATATTAATGAAAAGTTGATTGGGAGGAAAACCTGTGGTAGGAAAAAGGTGCACAAGCAACCGGGATAACCGCAGCCTCGAAAGGATTATTAAGAAAAGGCCATTCAAAAATTTGGGGGAGATTCACAAGGAGTGGACTGCTTATTGCTTCAAGAGCCACCACACACAGACGTATCCAGGACATGGGCTATAAGTGTCCCATTCCGGGGGACGTGGCCTAGGCTCAGGTGATGTGAGATGCAGGTTTTGCGCGCTCCTGAGATAATACCTCTAAAGCTACAATTACTTAGTTTTTAGCATCCTTTTTCCCTTCAACCTATACTACATAATATTGAGATAACTTTTAGGATCATTTTAAGACTATTCCTGACCAAATTGGATTCTCCTAGGCCTTGCAAATAACACAGTTAATCATATCTGCGCCATTAATTTCCTGTCAGTTTGCATATCAATAATATTAAATACTGGAGTCATTGTTTTGTGACAAAACTTATTTATTATTAGAATATAAAAAAATTACTCTTCTTTTGAAGTGTTGAGATAGTTGCTGAGGAAAAAAAAAAAAGAAGAACACCATTGGTGTGATCTGGCTGATACCAGAGACTTGTGGAGACAATAGCTGTTTCTGGTATGCTCTTGAGCACTTTCACAGACTTTCCTGGAGGTCTCCCCGACTGAAATGGAGGGTTTTTGTGTTCATTTACCTCCTAAAAGACCAGGCACATCCCTGCTGAAGCTCCCGTCATAGATCGTCGCTCCGCTTTGTTTTCCGGCTTCTTTTCCCTGTCGCATGACGTCTTCGCTGCGGCGGCCATCTTAGGAGGAGACTCAGAGGAGATCCAGAACCTGGCATCGTCTCTCAGTGGATCCGGAGGGATTTCTTTATTATAACAGCTGATCCTTTATCCTTGGCTCTGCCTGCCATAGCCGAAAAGGATTACTTCTCATCCTTCTAATCACCGGACCAGGTATAGTGCTGAAAGTCACCAGGGGTCCTTCTCATTCAAGCAGCATACAACGGATAAGAGACTTTGCATCATCCTCACTTCCATCAGTATCTGGATACATTACAAGAAGGCAAAATGTCCTGCGTCACAACACAATTTGTAACAGGCTCTAATATATCTTCTTTTTCAGGTGTCTTCTTTAACATCCACAGACTTATTGCTGAGTATTTTAACACAGTTTTATAGATTCTTTGATCCCTATTTATTTCTTTCATCTCTTATTGCTTGAGGAGTTATTTATAATTCTAGGAAAAATCGCAGAGAGGGGGAGTGTATTTGATTAATAATATTTTGTTGGAATATAATAACTCAGGCATATTTTTTTTAATGTTAGCCCAATATTAGAATTAGCATTGAACACTTAGTTAATAGCTGACGTTTTTAGATGTCAGATAAGCTTATAATTCACTCATAGGTTACATCAACCTTTTCTTTTGTCATAAGTGGTGATCTTCAGATGTTGATTTAATATAATCCTCTTTCAAAATATAAGGAATATTCTAGCTTGTTGTGTCTCATGAGTTTATATTTTGGAAGTAATACGTAATATTTAACCAAGTATAGAGATTCAACTCATTCTGGCACTTAGTAGATAATTATATAGTCCAAGAGCAGTAAACCTTCATTAGTTTGAAGGATTCTTTATAGTCCTGAGAAAATAAGGTATCTGGAAAATAGTTTGATTAATATCATCTTTAATATAGGAGGTTAACCATTAATTCATAGTGGATCATAATAAATAAACCATTATTATATATTTTAAGCACAGATTGCTTCTGAGGTTGGTGATCAGTAGATTGGCCTCTTTGCAAAGAATCTAGACGGTTGAGGTTCATCTCACTCGATCTACCTCATATCATTATTGTTTAAAAGAAGTCTATTCATTATCGCTCTCAGAATGAGCAATAGTGGAGCTGCTTCCAGGCCCACTACACAAGGCATGAATAAAACATCAAAATCTTATAAAGACTCTCTGATGAACTCAAAAGGCAAAACATCAGAGAAGGTCTCTGAGATTAGCCCTATGAAATCAAGGTCGCTGTAAGGTTCTTAGTCTCTGTTGACATGTTCCTTGAAACTCAGTTTTCCGTCGGCCATTTTGCTTTCTGTCTTTCTGCAGCTCTTGCCCTCAGTTAATATGGAGTTTCCAGTTTTCATGTTCCCGCCCTGATTCTTCCCTCTTGCTTCTTAAGCAGCCTCAGCTGAACAATCAGTGCTCCTGAATCAAGCCTCAGTCAGTCTGTGACCTGACTCCTGGAAGCCTTGGACTTGTACTCCAGCTATTCCCTACTGAGGAACCTTGGAACACTTTTGGACTCTGGAAACCTGCTGTTTGGTGAATCCATGTTTGCAGAGGAATTACGGTACAGAGAAGAGATCCTGAACCTGCTTTGGAGATTTATTGTAGTGCTTGAAGTTACTCTGGCCTGCTGTGTCTCCTGTCGCTGTTCCTGCAAACTGTGTGAACTTTTCAGCATGCTTGTATGAAGTAATACAAGTCATTTCATATCAACCTGTGTCTCCTGTGTTTTCCTCGCACCCAAGCACAAGACGCTATAGGAACTGTACACTATACTTGACAAGATTCAGGAGCCAATGTTTAGTGTCTGCTGGGTCTGGGAAAGCCGTGTCTGCTGTGACTGTGGATATCAGATGTCCGTTTAATACCTTATGTGATGACAGTGGTTGTGACTTCTCACAACCATTCCAGGTGAGCGCATTCCCTTAAAATTTTACTCTGGAGTGTTACCACAGGTAAACACTATTGTTTTTTTTTTTGTTTTTTTTTCCTTTCCTCTTCTCCTTCCAGCACTTCTGCCTTAAAAGATCTGGAAGATGGAGGCCCGCATAAAGGAACTTTGCGGAGTGACTGATACAATCCTTTCAGATGTACAGACTTTAAAAACCCGTTTTGCAAGCCTACAGGGCCTCACTAATCATAATTTGCAAGTGTTTGGACAGACTACCCAGGAATTGCGAGCCAGGATTGAGGCTCTAGAGGAACGAGCCCAGGCTCCTGCCATAACCCCGAGTTCTGGGATCCCCAAATTACCTCCTTTTCGTTTTGGCGGTGAACGTGAGAAATTCAGGGGATTTATTAATCAATGCAATTTATTTTTCTCTGCACATGCTTCACAATTTCCCACTGAACGATCCAAAGTGCTTACTATAATCATGTTGCTTACCAATAAGGCTTTGATGTGGGCAAACCCTCTGATTGAGACTGAGGATGATTGTTTGAATCACCTTGATGCTTTTATTTCAGCCATGGGGCAGGTGTTTGATGACCCCAATCGAGGTGCAACAGCTGAAGCAGCCATGTTAACTTTGCGCCAAGG
>JARQOD010000005.1:214810681-214920009 GCA_033576555.1 Oophaga sylvatica | reverse complement strand
GGTGGGCCTTGTTTTTCACACTTTTAAATTTTTTGTGGTTTTTTCTTTGGCACTAAGAATTTAAAAGGCGGAGCCCTCTCAAGGATTTTTTTTGCGGATTCTCCTGATTACTGATCTGCTGTTATTTGAAGGGGGTGTGTACTTTCCGCCATCCACCCAATTTTGAGCTGGCTCTGGAGGGTGTCGGAGGAAAACCTGACGCTGCCCCTTTGGGGAAAAAATTGTTTGTCCCAAAGACCAGTGGAAGAAGTGTGATTTTCTGAGATTCTTGTTCCCTTGGGGTAACCCCGGATTTTTGGTACCAGAGTTTTGGGTGGTCGGTCCTTTTGGTGGCCTACTTTGTTGGTGACGTCAGGGACTTTTGCGTTCTTTTGGACTTGCTCTCATTCCAACCTTGCTTCGCCAAATGGTTTGTTAATGCCATTCCCTTACCCAAGAGGCCATGGACCCATATCTCTATGGTTTTTATTTCTTGACCCCCTGTCTCTCAGAGAATGATTATCTGGGTAATCTGTGATAGGTTTTCAAATGATACATCTTGGCCATTACTTAAGTTTGCCTTCCTCCTCCTTTGGGGCCTTTGTTCCTTCGCACGGGGTTCGTTGAAAGGCATTCCGGAGAACATTGTGTCTGACAAGGAGTCCAGTTTGTTTCCAGATTTTGGAGGACATTTTGTTCTAAACTTGGTGTTAAATTTTCCCTTTCCCTCTGCATTTCATCCTCGACCAATGGACAAACCGAGAAAAAACAGACCTTGGAGACTTATTTGAGATGTTTTTGTCTGCTGATCAAATTATGGGTCCTTTTTTGCCTTGGTATTTGTTTAATAATAGGGTTTAGCTCTGCCCCCCTTGATGTTCCATTTTTCTCAATTTCTGGGTTTCACCCCTCGATTTTCTTGGGACGGGGAGGCTTCTGTCTGCCGGGGTTGGCCCTCGTTGTGGAGCGTATGCAGCAGATTTGGGACCAGGTAGTGGAGGGTTTCTCTCTCTAAAGAAAAAGGCCCGCGTTTGCCCCCGGGATAGGACTGTGGTCCCTGGGTTTAAAAGTGGGGACTTGGTTTGGTTGTCCTCAAGAAATATCCATAGGGTTGCATCTCCAAATTTAAGCCTGTTCATTGGACCTTAAAGACATGGAGATTCTAATCCGTTTCCTTCCGTTTGCTTCTCCAGGGAACATTTAAAATTCCATAACGTTTCCAAAGCCCTTTATTGAAGAGGTTTTCGACCGTGGTTCCTAGGCTGCCCCTCCTGACCCTGTTTGGGTTAGGGCAATCTGGAGTATGTTCGAAAAAATATTGGATTCTCGTTTTTCTAGACGGAAACTCATATTTGGTTGGGAGAGGTTATGGTCAGGAGGACAATTCTTGGGTTTTGCTTGGGACACCATGCTAGGGACTGATCCGGCCTTCACGAGCTCATCCTGATCGGCCGGGTTGCACAATGAGGGTTCTTACCCCTCCTCAAGGGGGGGTACTGTTGTGAATTTGCTAAATGGCTTCTGGCAAGGCTCCCTTGGTGGTTACAGACTATAACCTTTCGCGGGAATGGCAATCGGGGTTTTCATGACTGGACTGATATAAGGGGGGTTCCCTCCAATGGCCCGCCGGTGTAAATTGTTCTTGTCTCAATTGTGTTCTGGTTCTTTTGGAATTTGCGGAGCTTGCCTGCACCTGCTGCTTTCATAAGTTTTTCTGCTTTTCTTTTTGTGCTTGTTTTTTTGCATATTTTCGCACTTTTGGGGGCAGCAGGGGCCCCCCTGGGGCCTGAGCCCTTCATTTTTTCTGTGCCACTGTTTTGTTCCTTTGCTTTTTCCTGTTTTTTCATGGGTGCAGCTTTGTTTTGTTAACAAAAGATCTGATTGAGGTGAGAGATCGGTGATCCGGTTTTTTGGCAATCAAATGTGTTTTTTTAGGGTTTTTTTGGATTGAGTCAGAATTTTTCCCCTTTCTTTTCTGTCTAACAAATTGGGCCCCAAGTTTGCTCATTCTATTTTCGTCTTGTCCGGCATTCTTCTTGGGCTAACCACCATTTCTGTTTGGGGGCTTCCTATTTTCTTTGGAATCTGTTCCGGGCAGAACTTTCATCTTTTGCCTTTAGGTTAGTTACCTCCAGGGTGACAGCATCTAGGATCAACGTAGGAACCCCACGGCTCCCTAGTTGTGGTTATTCATTACTGCAATCCAAAGGTTCCAGCCTCTCTGGTGTATTATCGTTTTTGCTTTTTCTCCTCCTACCAAAACAAACAGCAGTTTGTTACTCCCACAAGGAGGGTAAGCCCAAAAAGGTCATTGCTAAAAATCTGGGTGTTCACAGATGCTTAATCCAAGCATATTAATGAAAAGTTATTGGAGGGGAAAACCCGTGGTAGGGGAAAAAAGGGGCACAAGCAACCGGGATAACCGCACCTCGAAAGGTTATTAAAAAAGGCCATTCAAAATTTGGGGGAGATACAAGGAGTGGACTGCTTATTGCTTCAAGAGCCACCACACACAGACGTACCAGACATGGCTTAAGTTCCCATTCGGGGGACGTGGCCAGGCCATGATTGAGATGCGGTTTTCCCCCTCCTGAGATAATACCTCTAAGCTAACAATTTCTTAGTTTTTAGCATCCTTTTTCCTTTAACCTATACTTTCATAAATTGGATAACTTTAGGATCATTTAAACTATTCTGACCAAAAATTGATTCTCTAGCTTGCAAATAACACAGTTAATCATATCTGCGCCATTAATTTCCTGTCAGTTTGCATATCAATAATATTAAATACTGGAGTCATTGTTTTGTGACAAAACTTATTTATTATTAGAATATAAAAAAATTACTCTTCTTTTGAAGTGTTGAGATAGTTGCTGAGGAAAAAAAAAAAAGAAGAACACCATTGGTGTGATCTGGCTGATACCAGAGACTTGTGGAGACAATAGCTGTTTCTGGTATGCTCTTGAGCACTTTCACAGACTTTCCTGGAGGTCTCCCCGACTGAAATGGAGGGTTTTTGTGTTCATTTACCTCCTAAAAGACCAGGCACATCCCTGCTGAAGCTCCCGTCATAGATCGTCGCTCCGCTTTTTTTTTCCGGCTTTTTTCCCTGTCGCATGACGTCTTCGCTGCGGCGGCCATCTTAGGAGGAGACTCAGAGGAGATCCAGAACCTGGCATCGTCTCTCAGTGGATCCGGAGGGATTTCTTTATTATAACAGCTGATCCTTTATCCTTGGCTCTGCCTGCCATAGCCGAAAAGGATTACTTCTCATCCTTCTAATCACCGGACCAGGTATAGTGCTGAAAGTCACCAGGGGTCCTTCTCATTCAAGCAGCATACAACGGATAAGAGACTTTGCATCATCCTCACTTCCATCAGTATCTGGATACATTACAAGAAGGCAAAATGTCCTGCGTCACAACACAATTTGTAACAGGCTCTAATATATCTTCTTTTTCAGGTGTCTTCTTTAACATCCACAGACTTATTGCTGAGTATTTTTAACACAGTTTTATAGATTCTTTGATCCCTATTTATTTCTTTCATCTCTTATTGCTTGAGGAGTTATTTATAATTCTAGGAAAAATCGCAGAGAGGGGGAGTGTATTTGATTAATAATATTTTGTTGGAATATAATAACTCAGGCATATTTTTTTTAATGTTAGCCCAATATTAGAATTAGCATTGAACACTTAGTTAATAGCTGACGTTTTTAGATGTCAGATAAGCTTATAATTCACTCATAGGTTACATCAACCTTTTCTTTTGTCATAAGTGGTGATCTTCAGATGTTGATTTAATATAATCCTCTTTCAAAATATAAGGAATATTCTAGCTTGTTGTGTCTCATGAGTTTATATTTTGGAAGTAATACGTAATATTTAACCAAGTATAGAGATTCAACTCATTCTGGCACTTAGTAGATAATTATATAGTCCAAGAGCAGTAAACCTTCATTAGTTTGAAGGATTCTTTATAGTCCTGAGAAAATAAGGTATCTGGAAAATAGTTTGATTAATATCATCTTTAATATAGGAGGTTAACCTTTTAATTCATAGTGGATCATAATAAATAAACCATTATTATATATTTTAAGCACAGATTGCTTCTGAGGTTGGTGATCAGTAGATTGGCCTCTTTGCAAAGAATCTAGACGGTTGAGGTTCATCTCACTCGATCTACCTCATATCATTATTGTTTAAAAGAAGTCTATTCATTATCGCTCTCAGAATGAGCAATAGTGGAGCTGCTTCCAGGCCCACTACACAAGGCATGAATAAAACATCAAAATCTTATAAAGACTCTCTGATGAACTCAAAAGGCAAAACATCAGAGAAGGTCTCTGAGATTAGCCCTATGAAATCAAGGTCGCTGTAAGGTTCTTAGTCTCTGTTGACATGTTCCTTGAAACTCAGTTTTCCGTCGGCCATTTTGCTTTCTGTCTTTCTGCAGCTCTTGCCCTCAGTTAATATGGAGTTTCCAGTTTTCATGTTCCCGCCCTGATTCTTCCCTCTTGCTTCTTAAGCAGCCTCAGCTGAACAATCAGTGCTCCTGAATCAAGCCTCAGTCAGTCTGTGACCTGACTCCTGGAAGCCTTGGACTTGTACTCCAGCTATTCCCTACTGAGGAACCTTGGAACACTTTTGGACTCTGGAAACCTGCTGTTTGGTGAATCCATGTTTGCAGAGGAATTACGGTACAGAGAAGAGATCCTGAACCTGCTTTGGAGATTTATTGTAGTGCTTGAAGTTACTCTGGCCTGCTGTGTCTCCTGTCGCTGTTCCTGCAAACTGTGTGAACTTTTCAGCATGCTTGTATGAAGTATACAAGTCATTTCATATCAACCTGTGTCTCCTGTGTTTTCCTCGCACCCAAGCACAAGACGCTATAGGAACTGTACACTATACTTGACAAGATTCAGGAGCCAATGTTTAGTGTCTGCTGGGTCTGGAAAGCCGTGTCTGCTGTGACTGTGGATATCAGATGTCCGTTTAATACCTTATGTGATGACAGTGGTTGTGACTTCTCACAACCATTCCAGGTGAGCGCATTCCCTTAAAATTTTACTCTGGAGTGTTACCACAGGTAAACACTATTGTTTTTTTTTTTGTTTTTTTTTCCTTTCCTCTTCTCCTTCCAGCACTTCTGCCTTAAAAGATCTGGAAGATGGAGGCCCGCATAAAGGAACTTTGCGGAGTGACTGATACAATCCTTTCAGATGTACAGACTTTAAAAACCCGTTTTGCAAGCCTACAGGGCCTCACTAATCATAATTTGCAAGTGTTTGGACAGACTACCCAGGAATTGCGAGCCAGGATTGAGGCTCTAGAGGAACGAGCCCAGGCTCCTGCCATAACCCGAGTTCTGGGATCCCCAAATTACCTCCTTTTCGTTTTGGCGGTGAACGTGAGAAATTCAGGGGATTTATTAATCAATGCAATTTATTTTTCTCTGCACATGCTTCACAATTTCCCACTGAACGATCCAAAGTGCTTACTATAATCATGTTGCTTACCAATAAGGCTTTGATGTGGGCAAACCCTCTGATTGAGACTGAGGATGATTGTTTGAATCACCTTGATGCTTTTATTTCAGCCATGGGGCAGGTGTTTGATGACCCCAATCGAGGTGCAACAGCTGAAGCAGCCATGTTAACTTTGCGCCAAGGTAAGCGTTCAGTAGCCGAATATGCCTGGATTTCAGAAGATGGGCTCTTGATACCACTTGGGACACTTCCGCTAAAAAATCTATTTTTCGGAAAGGGTTGTCTCCACTGATTAAGGATGAACTTGCTCGTGCCGACCCTCCCACTGCGTTAGGTGACTTTATTAACTATTGTATCCGTATTGATGCTCGTCTGACTGAACGCAGACAAGAGAGATGGTTCGAAAATAATCGCACTAACCTTTTACTACCTCCCTCCTCAGCTAAGGAACCTTTGAGTAGGATCACAAGGGAACCAGAACCTGAACCCATGCAGGTGGACTCTTTACAAAGACGGGTTAGTGATGCACGCAAAGAACATCGTATAAAGGAAAATCTATGTTTCTACTGTGGTAAGTCAGGGCACTTCATTATAAACTGCCCCAGCCGTTCTCGTAAGACTACTGCAGCAGTCATTCACTGTGAGTGTTGCGAGAGGAGCTCTGTCATGTCCGAGCCTCAGGCTCCAGAGAGATCTGCTGCAAGAGATCTTGATTTCTCGGACTTAAACTCTGTTAGTTCTGGGGACGATGACGGTATAAACGCTGCAATTTTTCAAGTTTCCTCAGCGGTGTCCCAGCTGAGTTGTAAAAGAAACAGTTCTCATTGCTTCCTTTCCATCAAACTCTGGGTTGACTCAGTCTGGGTGTCTAGCTCTGCTATGATCGACTCAGGAGCAAGTGGAAATTTTATGGATATCTCCTTTGCTCTGAAACAGGGGATACGTTCAGTGAAGAAGGCTACTCCAGTACAGATGGAGACTGTGGATGGCTCTCTACTGACTTCTGGACCAGTGGATCAAGAAACAGAGCCTTTGAGGGTCCTTATGGGTAAAGATCATCAGGAGAAAATGTCTTTTTTGCTTATCTCTTCTCCCCACTTTCCCATTATTCTAGGGCTACCATGGCTGCAGGCGCAGAATCCTACGATTAACTGGGAGACCAAGGAATTACACTTTCCGGAGAAACAGATGAGTTAAGGAGTTTCAGCTTGCTCTGTTCCTAAAGGAACCATGTCAGTCCCTGAACTACCAGCTGTATACCAGGACTATGTGGATTTATGTGACAAGAAGAACGCTGATCAGCTTCCTCCTCACCGTCCATATGATTGTCCAATTAAATTATTGCCTGGAGCCGAGATACCTTTTGGTAAGATTTACCCCCTCGCGGGGCCCGAGCTAAAAGCTTTGAAGGATTATATAGATGAAAATTTAGCCAAGGGCTTCATACGCCCCTCTTCATCTCCCGCAGGTGCACCCATCTTCTTTGTGAAGAAGAAAGATGGCTCTCTGAGACCCTGCATAGACTATAGGGAACTCAATAAGGTTACTATTAGAAACCGTTATCCATTGCCTTTAATCCCTGAGTTGTTGGAGAGAGTGCGGCATGCCAAAATTTTCTCTAAACTGGATCTCCGTGGGGCCTATAACTTGGTCCGTATTAGACCTGGGGATGAATGGAAGACTGCTTTCAGGTCACGCTATGGACACTTTGAATATCTAGTTATGCCTTTTGGTCTGAGTACCGCCCCAGCCACTTTCCAACACTTCGTGAATGATATCTTCAGGGATCTCCTAGATACATTTGTGGTGATTTATCTGGATGATATTCTATTTTTTTCTAACTCCACAGAGGAACATCATGGACATGTGAGAATGGTCTTAGAACGCCTAAGACAAAACCATCTCTACATCAAACTTGAAAAATGTGAATTCCATAGGACCGAAATTCAATTTCTGGGGTATGTACTATCTACGCAAGGGATTAGTATGGATGGAAGCAAGACCCAAGCCATCAAGGATTGGCCAATTCCTAGAAATGTGAAGGAGGTGCAGCGTTTCATCGGGTTTGCCAACATCTATAGACGTTTCATTAAGAATTTTTTTGAGGTAGTGTCACCTATCACTCAACTTACCCGGAAACAGTCTAGGTTCTCCTGGACCCCGCAAGCTCAGGAAGCATTTTCCTGTTTAAAGGATAAATTTACCACCGCACCTATCTTAGTACATCCCAACCCCGAGCTTGCCTTCATAATAGAGGTGGATGCTTCAGACTGTGCCATTGGAGCTATACTCTCTCAGAGAACAGGTGAGAAGAATGTCTTGCATCCCTGTGCCTTCTTTTCCCAGCAGTTGTCTTCGGCTGAGAGGAACTACGATGTGGGCAATAGAGAATTGTTGGCCATTATTGCCGCCTTCAAGGAATGGAGACACCTTCTTCAGGGAGCTGCACAGCAAATAGTCGTCCTGACAGACCATCGTAACCTTGAATTTATCAGGTCGGCTAAGTGCCTGACTCCTCGCCAGGCTCGCTGGAATCTTTTCCTAAACCAATTTAATTTTGTCATTTCTTATAGACCAGGATCGCGCAATGGAAAGGCTGATGCACTCTCTAGGATTCATTCAGCAGAGACACGTCCACTTACTCCTCCTAAGACTATTCTTCCTGACTCTAGATTCCTGGGAGTGATTCATAATCAAGACCTACTTAAGGACATCAAGGAAGCATACCATGCGGATTCTTTGTTGGCTCAACCCCCAAGTGACGTAAGTCTTGTCTTTAAGAATGGTGTGTGGATTCAGGGACAACGTCTGTATATACCTGAAACAGTCAGATTGAGAGTATTGCAACTCATCCACGATTCCAAGATAGCCGGGCATAGGGGAATTCTAAAGACACAAGAATTTCTTTCTCGTTTCTTTTGGTGGCCCACTTTCAGTAAAGATGTCTTAAACTATGTCACTTTATGTGAAGTCTGTGCAAGATGCAAAACACCTCGCTCCTCACCAACTGGTCTGTTGCAACCTCTTCCCACCCCGTCCCGCCCGTGGGGATCCATTTCTATGGACTTCATTGTGGAGTTACCAACCTCTCAAGGGAAGAACACCATTCTAGTGGTGGTTGACCGTCTAACAAAGGCAGCTCATTTTATCCCTTGTGTCTGCTTACCCACTGCAAAACAGACATCAGACTTGATGATTAAGAATGTGTTTCGCTTACATGGAGTACCGGATGAGGTCATTTCGGATCGAGGGGTGCAATTCTCTTCAAGGTTTTGGCAAAATTTCTGTGCAGCATTGGACATTAAAGTAAACCTTTCTTCTGCTTTTCATCCCCAGACTAATGGACAGACAGAACAAACCAATCAGACCCTGGAGCAGTATCTCCGCTGTTTTATCTGCCACCTACAGGATGATTGGGTGGATCTACTTCCACTGGCTGAGTTCTCTTATAACAACTCTCAGAGCGCCTCCACTAAGCAGTCTCCTTTTTACTCCAATCTAGGTTATCATCCTAACATTCTTCCTCGATTTCCCATAGATACGCCCTTGCCGGCAGTGGCTGAAAGAATCACTTCTTTATAAAAGAATATGGATCTTCTAAAGGAAAATCTAGAATTGGCTCAGGAAAGGTACAAGAAAGCAGCAGATAAATTTCGTAAACCTGCACCAGCTTTCAAGGTAGGAGATTTGGTCTGGCTGTCAACCAGAAATCTTAAATTAAAGATTCCATCGTCTAAATTGGGACATAAGTACATTGGACCTTATAAGATCAATAAGATTATAAGTGCTGTTGCTTGTCGTCTTCAACTGCCCAGAACTATGAGAATCCACCCTGTCTTTCATGTATCCCTACTAAAGGCTGCAACACCCAATACGTTTCCTGGACGTTCTTCTCCTTGCCCTGACCCAGTGCTGGTCGATGGTCAGGAAGAATTTATGGTGGAAAGGATTCTAGATTCCAGGTTGTACAGAAATCAGTTGCAATATTTGATTAAATGGCAGGGCTACCCAGTGGAGGACAACTCATGGGAACCAGTCAATAATGTAAATGCTCCTCGCCTGCTCCGCCAGTTTCATCAGAGGTACCCTGACAAGCCTGGTCTGAGGTCATCCGGAGGTTGTCCCTAAGGGGGGAGTAATGTAAGGTTCTTTGTCTCTGTTGACATGTTCCTTGAAACTCAGTTTTCCGTCGGCCATTTTGCTTTCTGTCTTTCTGCAGCTCTTGCCCTCAGTTAATATGGAGTTTCCAGTTTTCATGTTCCCGCCCTGATTCTTCCCTCTTGCTTCTTAAGCAGCCTCAGCTGAACAATCAGTGCTCCTGAATCAAGCCTCAGTCAGTCTGTGACCTGACTCCTGGAAGCCTTGGACTTGTACTCCAGCTATTCCCTACTGAGGAACCTTGGAACACTTTTGGACTCTGGAAACCTGCTGTTTGGTGAATCCATGTTTGCAGAGGAATTACGGTACAGAGAAGAGATCCTGAACCTGCTTTGGAGATTTATTGTAGTGCTTGAAGTTACTCTGGCCTGCTGTGTCTCCTGTCGCTGTTCCTGCAAACTGTGTGAACTTTTCAGCATGCTTGTATGAAGTAATACAAGTCATTTCATATCAACCTGTGTCTCCTGTGTTTTCCTCGCACCCAAGCACAAGACGCTATAGGAACTGTACACTATACTTGACAGTCGGATTTAAAAAAGGTTGACAAAATAGGGAAAATTAAAACAATGCCAGTTTCATCTAATAGGTCTACTAAATCAGAGTCTGTGCCCAGCACTCAAGGGGATAGCTGTTTCCCTAAGAGTTTTCAGAATAAAAAATTATTGGAGGAAGTGAAGGTTCCACAACAAACAAAAAATTTACTAAATGAAAAGCATGACTCTAGATCTTTCAGCTTCTTCCAAAAGGAAGGAACCTGATGATTGTGGAATTAGCTATACCTCTCCAAAAGGTAATAATAATGATCGTGATAGCCTCAGCGACAATACCCCAAACTCTAGCCCGAAGAGATATAAAAGCAGAGGAGAATTGGATACCTTCCTTTTATCAGACAAAAAAGATCCAACACAAGTAGTTTCTCAAAATTCCATAGAATCATACTTGTTGGATCTGACAGACAAGATTGATAAAAAAATGCAAATAAACTTTGATAAGCAATCCAAGCTCCTCCAAACAACCTTTGACATATTTAGCAAAAAATTGTCTGACCACGAAGAAAGGCTTACCACCATTGAAGAAACCACAAAGAGTTCCTATACTTTAACTCAAAAATTAACTATTGAATTAAACAAAGATGGCAGATCTGGAAGATCGAAGCCGTCGTAATAATATTAAGATCAGAGGTGTACCTGAACATATCACTCAAGATAATTTATCTGACTATGTCAAACATATATTTAGGAAGGCTATTCCTTCTCTGTCAGAATCAGACCTGATATTGGACAGGGTACATAGACTTCCTAGACCGACTCATATCTCTCAAGAACTTCCTAGAGATATAATTCTTTGTGTACATTTTTATAATACGAAAGAAAAAATTCTTAAAATTTTGAGGGATAAAAAATATTTCCCAGAACCATTTCACAAGTTAAAAATATTTGCTGATCTATCAAAATTCACTATGGATGCTAGAAAGTCCTTTAATGAGGTAACCTTAGTTCTAAGAGCTAGAGGGATTTTTTTACAGATGGGGTTTCCCCTTAAAATTACTTGTATTTTCAGAGGAAGAACTATCCCTATCTTCACTCCTGAAGAGGGCATCAAATTTCTTTCATCCATAGATGACCCTCACCACTCTAAAACTGTCTCACCATCTGGTAATGATCGCTGAAATGCTGTGGATAATTATCCAGAAATTTTAATAGATCTTTGTTGTAAGGCTTAGGATTGCTTTTTGTATATATTAGATGTAAATTTGTTCATTGTTAATATGCATATATATGTCTTTTTCAACAAGAGGTGACCTTCCTGAGTCAGATTTTTCACGAACTTTCTCCCACACTTCAGGAAGTTTTGATTTCTCACAATTGTTGAGTACCCTTCCTAGGGCTACTTGTTTGAAATTTATATTTTGTTAGATTTTATAGGATTTTTGTTTGTTTGTTAGTACAATCTCAATTTCTTTAACTTTCATTTCTCAAATCCATCTAATTTCATAATTTATATCCATCTTATTTCTAATATTTAAAATGACTATTAAAGTTTTGTCTTACAACATCAGGTTTAAATAGTCCCAAAAAAGATTCATCACCCAAAAAGAGATCATTCACTCTTGTTCAGATATCATATGTTTACAAGAGACAAAATTTTAACGTAGTAATCATCCTAAATTTGAACATAAAAATTTCCCTAATGTATACGAAGCGTCTAACCAAAAAAAAAAAAAAGCTGGTGTCATTACAATGATAAAAAAGACTTTATCTTTTGAATTCATAGAGGGAATGGTAGATAAAAAAGGTCATTACCATATTCTCATATGCAATTTAAATAACCAAACGTATATGTTAGCCAATATTTACGCACCAAATAAAGGTCAAATCAAATTCTTTAACAAAGTCACTAAAAAAATCAACAAAATCAAAAAAGGTACTCTTTAAATAATGGGAGATTTTAATATAGTACCTGACTGCCAATTAGATTCAACGTCGTCAAAAAGACATAAAATGCCTTCATTAAATAACTGGATATTTAACAATGAACTATTTGATGTCTTTCAGTGCCTTCACACGACATCTAGAGAATATGCACATTTTCAGATGTTCATCAAACAGCTTCCAGGATCGACTTTTTGTTGACAGATGTATTCTCTCTCCCTAGACTTAAATCAATTTCTATTGGCTCAAAATCCATTTCAGACCATGCACCAATATTTGTTGAAATTTTGGACGGTCAAATAACAAACAGTCATTTTCTATGGAAATGTAATTCATCTTTATTTCATAACCCAACTTATAACTCTGAAGTTTCCAATGCAATTGAGAACTATTTAAAGAAAATAAAACCGACTCCCATAACCCATTCTTAGTATGGACCACACACAAGGCAGTAATAAGAGGAGTATTGATACAAATATCATCAAAAATAAAGAAAGCAAATAGATAAAAAATTAAGGAATTACAAACGTTAATAGACACAAAAGAGAATATCTAAATAAAAAGACCCTCACCTTGCCCTTTATTACAGTCAGAAATAAATAGTCTTAGGCAAAATCTGAAAACTTATTTTTTCTTTTTAGATGCAGCAGTCAAATCATCAAAATTCAAACAATATCTTAACTTAAATAAACCTTCCAAATACATGTCCAATAGATTACACAAGAATAAATAGTCTAAATTGTAAATATAAAAAAGAATTTTATTACAAATTACTAAAAAACACATATATGGTACAATGTAAATAACAATGATTAGGGAAATCCGCTGAATCCAAACGGGGAGCAAGAAAGAGTATGTGGTCCCTTTAAATATCCATGCTAGCACAGACCATTGACTGCATATAGGAGGAAAAGGCTTCCATTGAAACCATAAGATTCAACAGCAGTATATCGTGCTAGCAGTATCAGCAGTCCATAACAGACCCAGAAATGTCAATTAACATAGCTAGTGCATAGTAGTTAAAAACATAATGCTCAGGACACTTACATAACTTGTGTAGTATACTTGCTGCCCCGTCGCCCCAACGCACGTTTCGCTTCTTCGTCAGGAGGCGTGCCTTGGGTGAGGGGATTGCGCTTTTAAACCAGAGTTCACCAATCAGAAAGTCCGGGGTTTAGCAATAATGAATGGGCTTAGATAACAGCTGTGAAAATACACACTATAGACTACGTCCTGCTTAGTAACGGCGCATGCTCAGGTGACGTCAGCCCTCATAAACAGGAAGTGAGCTCGCGGACGTGGGACAGAAGCGTCGGCCATCGTCATGGAGACGGCGCCTGCGCTTCGATCCTCAGATGTCCGCTTACCCAGCTATCCGAAGGTGAGTATCACCGGGCATGCGCACTAGCAGGAGGAACCAGCACATAGTAAATGTCGTTAAATTACATGACTAAATACAATAAGACACTTATACTGACAATAAGGATTATAGTGCATACTAGAAAAGTGGATATGGACGACTAGTAGGAATACAAATACAACAATATTATGTGCCATATATTGTGGGTTTCCGTGACCATCAGACCATACACTTGTGACATAAAAAATGCACAGATACACAAATGTATACATACATACGAGCATATCAACACCATGGGTGAACAAGCAACCTACTTAATCCCAAGGCATAGGTATACATCAAGGAAAATATACATATAGGAATTCAAAAATAAATATAAATATAATAGCACCGCCTATCGTGGTTAGTGTATATAATATATTATACCTTATACATCTAATAAATAAAAATATAACAGCATAAAATATAAGTGAGATACAGAGAAAAAACGTGTCTTAATTGCAAACGAAAATTGATTGCAGATTTTGTTCAGAGAATCTCATGTTGCTGGAAATAGACCTATGATGGTTTGTAATGATTCAAAGCAAATTCTAGATAAACCTAGGTAATGCCAAGAAAGGAAAAACACAAAAGTTAAAATCATGTAAAAGAACTAAAACAACAAAAGTATCCCCCCCACCCAAGAGAACCCAATATTATAAAAATGAACTGAACCCGAAACTCTCATTGAGTCCATACGGTGCAATTGTACGAAGCCTGTATATCCATCGGCTTTCGATTTGTGCAAGATTTTTGAAGAGATCACCACCTCTTGGACCCAATGAGACTTTATCAATAGCACACACTATGAGCTTACTTGAATCAGATTTGTGGTGCTCTTTGAAGTGTTTTGGAAGGGTCTTTAATGGCTCATCATCATGTGTGGTTTTCGCTCTTTCAATATCTCGCACGTGCTCTCTGACACGTATTTTAATTCTCTGGTAGTCATTCCAATATAGACAAGCCCACAGGGACAATGAGCGTGATAAATTACTCCTGCAGAAGAACAGGTAAGTCGGTGAAGAATTTTATATGTTCGAGATCCATCACAGTTCGAAAAATCTTTACATTTAACCAAATTTTTGCACGCTTTACATAGTCCACATGGAAAAAATCCCAGTAGATTAGAACTCTCACTTACAGGTTTGGAGCCCTTATAGTGGCTTTTGACCAGTAAATCTCGTAGATTTTTTGATCTTTTAGCAGTGATCAAGGGGGCTGATGGAATAATATTTTTCAAAATCGGATCCACTTTCAAAACTTCCCAATGCTTTCTAAAAATTCCAACTAGTTGATCCCATTGGTTATTAAACGGAGTGATAAGTCGAATAGGTGGATTTGTAATAAAATTCTTTTTATATTTGCAATTTAGACTATTTATTCTTGTGTTATCGATATTATTTAGTTTTTGCAGTTATTATTTTGGGCCTTTGCTGTTAATGTCCAATAGATTGCAGAAATTGAGACTGAAGAATAGAATCAACAGAATTAACTCCCCAAAGGGAGATTCACTGACCCATCCCCAAGATATAGTAAATACTTTTGCGAAATACTATAGTGATCTATACAATATTTAACAGTTCCAGTTAAGTCCTCCAATTAATAAACAAAACTTGGAATCCTTTTTGTCATCTATTAATCTTCTGAAAGTATCTGTAATGTATGTAGTACAGTTCCTATAGCGTCTTGTGCTTGGGTGCGATGAAAACACAGGAGTCACAGGTTTGATATAGAAAAGTCCTGTATTACTTCATACAAGTTGGCAGAAATAGTCACACAGTTTGCAGACACAGAAACAGGAGACACAGCAGGCCAGAGTAATCCAAGCTCAGCAATCACTCTCCAATACAGATTCAGGATCTTCTTCTCTGTTACCGTAAGTCCATGCAAACGTGGGTCTTTCAAAGAGCAGGGTTCAGAGTCCACAAGTGCTTCAGAGTTCCTCAGTAGGAATAGCTGGAGTACAAGGTCCAAGGCTTACAGGAGTCAAGTCACAGGTTCACTGCAGGCTAGATTCTGAAGCACTGATTGCTCAGCTGTGGCTGCTTAAGAAGCAAAAGGAGAGAATCAGGGCGGGAACATGCAAGCTGGAAACTCCATTTTGACTGAGGGCAAGATAGCTGCAGCAAGACAGAAAGTAAAATGGCTGACGAACAAACTGAGTTTCAGGAATATATACATAGAACCTTACATTACTCCCCCCTTAAGGACAACCTCCGGATGACCTCAGACCAGGCTTGTGTGGGTACCTCTGATGAAACTGACGGAGCAAGCGAGGAGCATTAACGTTATTGACCGGTTCCCATGAGTTGTCCTCCACTGGGTAGCCCTGCCATTTAATCAGATATTGTAACTGATTTCTATACAACCTGGAATCTAAAATCCTTTCCACCACAAATTCTTCCTGACCATCGACTATCACTGGGTCAGGGCAAGGAGAGGAACGTCCAGGAAACGTATTGGTGTCGCAGCCTTTAGTAGGGATACATGAAAGACAGGGTGGATTCTCATAGTTCTGGGCAGTTGAAGACGACAAGCAACGGCACTTATAATTTTACTGATTTTATAGGGTCCAATGTACTTATGTCCCAACTTAGACGATGGAATCCTTAACTTAAGATTTCTGGTTGACAGCCAGACCAAGTCTCCTACCTTGAAAGCTGGTGCAGGTTTACGAAATTTATCTGCTGCTTTCTTGTACCTTTCTTGAGCCGATTCCAGATTTTCCTTTAGAAGATCCATATTCTTCTGTAAAGACGTGATTCTTTCAGCCACTGCTGGTAAAGGCGTTTCTATGGGAAATCGTGGTAGAATGTTAGGATGATAACCTAGATTAGAGTAAAAAGGAGACTGTTTAGTGGAGGCACTCTGAGAATTGTTATACGAGAACTCAGCTAATGGAAGTAGATCCACCCAATCATCCTGTAGGTGGCAGATAAAGCAGCGGAGATACTGCTCCAGGGTTTGATTGGTTCGTTCGGTCTGTCCATTAGTCTGGGGATGAAAAGCAGAAGAAAGGTTTACTTTAATGTCCAATGCTGCACAGAAATTTTGCCAAAACCTAGAAGTGAATTGCACCCCTCGATCCGAAATAACCTCATCCGGTACTCCATGTAAGCGAAACACATCTTTAATCATCAAATCTGATGTCTGTTTTGCAGTGGGTAAGCCGACACAAGGGATAAAATGAGCTGCCTTTGTTAGACGGTCAACCACCACTAGAATGGTGTTCTTCCCCTGAGAGGTTGGTAACTCCACAATGAAGTCCATAGAAATGGATCCCCACGGGCGGGACGGGGTGGGAAGAGGCTGTAACAGACCAGTTGGTGAGGAGCGAGGTGTTTTGCATCTTGCACAGACCTCACATGAAGTGACATAATTCAAAACATCCTTCCTGCAAATGGGCCACCAAAAGAAACGAGAAAGAAATTCCTGTGTCTTTAGAATTCCTCTATGCCCAGCTATCTTGGAATCGTGAATGAGTTGCAATACTCTCAATCTGACTGTTTCAGGAATATACAGGCGTTGTCCCTGAATCCACACACCATTCTTAAAGACAAGACTTACGTCCCTTGGGGGTTGTGCCAAAAAGGAATCCGCATGGTATGCTTCCTTGATGTCCTTAAGTAGGTCTTGATTATGAATTACTCCTAGGAATCTAGAGTCAGGAAGAATAGTCTTAGGAGGAGTAATTGGACGTGTCTCTGCTGAGTAAATCCTAGAGAGTGCATCAGCCTTTCCATTGCGCGATCCTGGTCTATAAGAGATGATAAAATTAAATTGGTTTAAGAAAAGATTCCAGCGAGCCTGGCGAGGAGTCAGGCACTTAGCCGACCTGATAAACTCAAGGTTACGATGGTCTGTCAGGACGACTATTTGCTGTGCAGCTCCCTGAAGAAGGTGTCTCCATTCTTTGAAGGCGGCAATAATGGCCAACAACTCTCTATTGCCCACATCGTAGTTCCTCTCAGCCGAAGACAACTGCTGGGAAAAGAAGGCACAGGGATGCAAGACATTCTTCTCACCTGTTCTCTGAGAGAGTATAGCTCCAACGGCACAGTCTGAAGCATCCACCTCTGTTATGAAGGCAAGCTCGGGGTTGGGATGTACTAGGATAGGTGCAGTGGTAAATTTATCTTTTAGACGGGAAAATGCTTCCTGGGCTTGGGGAGTCCAGGAAAACCTAGACTCTTTCCGGGTAAGTTGAGTGATAGGTGACACTACCTCAGAGAAATTTCTAATGAAACGTCTATAGAAATTGGCAAACCCGATGAAGCGCTGTACCTCCTTCACATTTCTAGGACTTGGCCAATCCTTGATGGCTTGGGTTTTGCTTCCATCCATACTAATTCCTTGTGTAGACAGTACATACCCCAGAAATTGAATTTCGGTCCTATGGAATTCACACTTTTCAAGTTTGATGTAAAGATGATTTTGTCTTAGACGTTCCAAGACCATTCTCACATGTCCATGATGTTCCTCTGTGGAGTTAGAAAAAATTAGAATATCATCCAAATAAATTACCACGAATGTATCTAGGAGATCCCTGAAGATGTCATTCACCAAGTGTTGGAAAGTGGCTGGGGCGGTACTCAGACCAAAAGGCATAACTAGATATTCAAAGTGTCCATAGCGTGACCTGAATGCAGTCTTCCATTCATCCCCAGGTCTAATACGGACTAAGTTATAGGCCCCACGAAGATCTAGTTTAGAAAAAATTTTGGCATGTCGCACTCTCTCCAATAACTCAGGGATTAAAGGCAATGGATAACGGTTTCTAATAGTAACCTTATTGAGTTCCCTATAGTCTACGCATGGTCTCAGAGATCCATCTTTCTTCTTTACAAAGAAGATGGGTGCACCTGCAGGAGATGAAGAGGGGCGTATGAAGCCCTTGGCTAGATTTTCATCTATGTAATCCTTTAAAGCCTTTAGCTCGGGCCCCGCCAGGGGGTAGATCTTACCAAAAGGTATCTCTGCTCCAGGCAATAATTCAATTGGACAATCATATGGACGGTGAGGAGGAAGCTGGTCAGCGTTCTTCTTGTCACATAAATCCACATAGTCCTGGTATACAGCTGGTAGTTCAGGGACTGACATGATTCCTTTAGGAACAGAGCAAGCTGAAACTTTTGGACTCATCTGTTTCTCTGGAAAGTGTAATTCCTTGGTCTCCCAGTTAATGGTAGGATTCTGAGCCTGCAGCCATGATAGCCCTAGAATAATGGGAAAGTGGGGAGAAGAGATAAGCATAAAGGACAGTTTCTCTTGATGATCTTTACCCATAAGAACCCTCAAAGGCTCTGTTTCCTGATCCACTGGTCCAGAGGTCAGCAGGGAGCCATCCACAGTTTCCATCTGTACTGGAGTAGCCTTCTTCACTGAACGTATTCCCTGTTTCAGAGCAAAGGAGACATCCATAAAATTTCCACTTGCCCCTGAGTCGATCATAGCAGAGCTAGACACCCAAGCTGAGTCAACCCAGAGTTTGATGGAAAGAAAGCAATGAGAATTGTTTTTCTTACAACTCAGCTGGGACACCGCTGAGGAAACTTGAAAAATGGCAGCGTTTACACAGTCAACGTCCTCAGAGGTAACGGAGTTTAAGTCCGAGAAATCAAGATCTGTTGCTGCAGATCTCTCTGGAGCCTGAGGCTCGGACCTGACAGATCCCCTCTCGCAACACTCACAATGAATGAGTGCTGCAGTAGTCTTACGAGAACGGCTGGGGCAGTTTATAATGAAGTGCCCTGACTTACCACAATAGAAACATAGATTCTCCTTAAAACGATGTTCCTTGCGTGCATCACTAACCCGTCGTTGTAAAGAGTCTACCTGCATGGGTTCAGGTTCAGGTTCCCGTGTAATCCTACTCAAAGGTTCCTTAGCTGGAGAGGAAGGTAGGAAAAGGTTAGTACGATTGCTTTCGAACCATCTCTCTTGCCTGCGTTCAGTCAGACGAGTATCAATACGGATGCAGTAGTTAATAAAGTCACCTAACGCAGTGGGAGGGTCGGCACGAGCAAGTTCATCCTTAATCAGTGGAGATAACCCCTTTCGAAAAATAGATTTTTTGGCGGAACTGTCCCAGGTGGTATCAAGGGCCCATCTCCTGAAATCCAAGGCATATTCAGCTACCGAGTGCTTACCTTGGCGCAAAGCTAACATGGCTGCTTCAGCTGTTGCACCTCGATTGGGGTCATCAAACACCTGCCCCATGGCTGAAATAAAATCATCAAGGTGATTCAAACAATCATCCTCAGTCTCAATCAGAGGGTTTGCCCACATTAAAGCCTTGTTGGTAAGCAACATAATTATAGTAAGCACCTTAGATCGTTCAGTGGGAAATTGTGAAGCATGTGCAGAAAAAAAAAGATTGCATTGATTAATAAATCCCCTGAATTTCTCACGTTCACCGCCAAAACGAAAAGGGGGCAACTTGGGAATCCCAGAACTCGGGGCTACGCAGGAGCCTGGACTCGCCCCTCTAGAACCTCAATCCTGGCTCGCAAATCCTGGGTAGTCTGTCCAACCACTTGCAAATTGTGATTATTGAGGTCCTGTAGATTTGTAAAACGGGTCTTTATATTCTGCAAATCTGCAAGGATATTATCAGTCACTCCGCAAAGTTCCTTTATGCGGGCCTCCATTTTCCATATTTTTTAAGACAGGATTACTGGAAGAAGAGGAGAGAAAAAAAACAATAGTGTTCACCTGTGGCAACACTGCAGAGAGAAAAAAAAAATTAAGGGAACTGCTCACCTGGAATGGTTGTGAGAAGTCACAACCACTATCATCATAGAAAGTTTCAACCAGACATCTGATATCCAGAGTTACAGCAGACAAAAAAGAGAAAAGAAAGGAAAAAAAAAACAATAGTGTTTACCTGTGGTAACACTGCAAAAAGAAAAAACTTAAGGGAATTGCTCACCTGGAATGGTTGTGAGAAGTCACAACCACTGTCATCACAGAAAGTACAACCGGACGTCTGATATCCACAGTACAGCAGACACAGCCTTCCAGACCCAGCAGACACTAACGTTTTGGCTTCAGAATCTTGTAATGTATGTAGTACAGTTCCTATAGCGTCTTGTGCTTGGGTGCGATGAAAACACAGGAGTCACAGGTTTGATATAGAAAAGTCCTGTATTACTTCATACAAGTTGGCAGAAATAGTCACACAGTTTGCAGACACAGAAACAGGAGACACAGCAGGCCAGAGTAATCCAAGCTCAGCAATCACTCTCCAATACAGATTCAGGATCTTCTTCTCTGTTACCGTAAGTCCATGCAAACGTGGGTCTTTCAAAGAGCAGGGTTCAGAGTCCACAAGTGCTTCAGAGTTCCTCAGTAGGAATAGCTGGAGTACAAGGTCCAAGGCTTACAGGAGTCAAGTCACAGGTTCACTGCAGGCTAGATTCTGAAGCACTGATTGCTCAGCTGTGGCTGCTTAAGAAGCAAAGGAGAGAATCAGGGCGGGAACATGCAAGCTGGAAACTCCATTTTGACTGAGGGCAAGATAGCTGCAGCAAGACAGAAAGTAAAATGGCTGACGAACAAACTGAGTTTCAGGAATATATACATAGAACCTTACCGTATCTGAGGAGGATTTGAATTATCTTTCTTCCCCTTTTACTGAAGAAGAAATTTTAGCAACTATAAAAAACTTAAAATCTTTCAAATCACCGGTCCGGAAGGTTTCAATAACGAATACTATAAGTCATTCGGAAAACTCCTAGCTCCACATCTTTCACATATTTTTAACGCAGCTTCTGAGTCAAGTAGTTTCCCGGACGAAATGTTAGAAGCTACATTAGTCCTTATTCCCAAACCCCATTCAGATTTGAACTTGGTAAATAATTACAGACCAATATCCCTGATCAATTCGGATCTAAAAATCTACTCTAAAATTCTCGCTAATAGGTTAAATATTATACTCCCTAAAATTATCCTAAATGATCAGATTGGTTTTATCAAAGGAAGGCAGTCCACAGAAGGCACAAGGAGACTTATCAACATAATTAAATTTATTAATTCAAAAAAGGTTGGTTCTGTTATTGTCTTTTTAGATGCCGAAAAGGCATTTGATCGCCTTAATTGGACCTATTTAAGAGAAACTCTGCAAAAATTTGGTCTAACTTCAAATTATTTATCTAAAATAATGGCTTTATATACTAACCCAAAAGCGAGAGTCTACGCTAACAATCACCTTTCTACTTCCAGTAATATAAGAAATGGAACTAAACAAGGATGCCACCATCTCCTCTTTTATTTGCCATAGCAATGGAACCGTTAGCACAACTAATTAGAGAGGATAAAGAAATATCAAAGATACCAACCACTTTGAGAGAACTTAAAATTGGTCTCTTCGCGGATGACATTATAGTTACTCTAACAAACCCAGTAGTCTCAATCTCAAAATTGCAAAAATGCCTAAACTTATTTTCATCTATTTCACATTTTAAAATTAATGAAACTAAATCTAAAATTATGGATTTCCACTTGACATCCCCCCAAATTGACCAAATAAAAAATAAAACTTCATGGAGCTGGTCCGAAAGTTATATTACGTATTTAGGTTTAACCTTTGCCAAAAAGATAGATTCCTTAATTTCCGAAAACTTAAAAAGCCTAATGAAAGTCATTTCCAATGATCTGCTCTTCTTTGGAGGTAATGAATTGACTTGGTGGGGCAGGGTGATGATTGTTAAATCAATCATTTTACCTAAAATCTTATTTAGGTCCCTCCCCTTGAAGGTTTCAATCTCATACCTTACCAGTATACAATCTCAAATTGACTCATTAATTTGGATGAACAAGAAAGCAAGATTTGCCACCAGTGTTTTATATAAAAATAAACTTCATGGGGCACAGGATTACCAAATATAACTGCGTACTACTTCGCTAACCTAATTATACAAAGCAAATATTGGTGGTCTCAAAAATATCTCCAGCTTGGTATGAGCTTGAATCTTTTTTTAACAAAAACAATCCTCTGCAATTCATTATATTAAACATATTTTACAAAGAATTAGTCTTACTTATACTCATCCTATTTTTCAGCCTTTCATTGAGGCCTGGTCAAAATTGTCAAAACCTAGAAGGGGTCAAATTAGGCACAATTTAATGAAAAACATAAATTTATCATTAATATTGTCGATATATGGTCATACACTAAATCCAATATGGGAAGAATATGGAATTAGGAAACTATAAGATATATATGATGGCAAAGAATTCCTTTCCTTTAGCATTATTAAGAATCATTTTAAGATACCCTCCTCAGTCATTATCCATTATTTGATTATTAAAAACCAAGTCAAAACATTTTTATCTAAATGTCCGAATCTCTCAGATCCCTCTTTGCATCTTATCTGCAATAAAGAGCACAAGATATTTTGGAGTTTTGGATATGTTTACAAATGGCTCAATAATGACACAGGTCTGGCCAAGACCTCCAGTATGCAGAAATGGGACTCAGTGCTTCATATGAATACGGATCCTGCTGATTTGGAAAGAGCAATATCTTTTACATATTCATCAACGATCTCTATGTCTCTACAGGAATCCTACTGTAAAATAGTTAACAGGTGGTATCTCACTCCGGCGAGATTATCTATGATTAATTCTGAGAACCCTTCTTCGTGCTGCAGAAATTATGGCAGACACAGTGACATTTTACTTACATTTTGGCAATGTCCTAAAATAAGACCCTTATGGGCAAAAATTTCGGGTCTAATAGGTAACATTATAAACAAGAATTTTACTTTATCTCCGCAACTCGCGTTATTTTCTTTGGAGCTAGAACAGATTGATATATCTGTTAGACGGATTCAGGGGTGAACCTAGCCTCTGTGCTGCCTGAGGCGAACTGCAAAACGGTGCCCCCCAATTTGAGCGAGGAAGGTTGCCGCGGCAAATTTTTAGGCCACGCCCCGACCACACCCATTTCACAACTAGTCACACCCATGTCCACGCCCCGACCACACCCATTTAGCACTGGTGATCGCACTGACTGCTACTGAGGGCAAAGTGACTGGTACTATGGGCACACTGGTACTGAGTAAAAGAAAGAACAGAGAAAGAAAAAAAGAAAACAGAGAAAGGAGAGAGAGAAAGAGGGGAAAGCAAGAAAGAACAGAGAGAAAGTAGAGAGAGAAATAAATAAACAAAGAAAGGGAAAAGAAAGAACAGAGAGAGAGAAAAAAAAACAAAGAGGGGAAAGAAATAACAGAGAGAGAAAAGAACAGAGAGAGAGAAAAAAAGACGGAAAAGAAAGAACAGAGAGAAAGAAAGAACAGAAAAAGAAAGAGGGGACAGAAAAAAAGAACAGAGAGAAAAAAAGAAATAGGGGAAAGAAAGAACAAAGAAAGAAAGAAAGAAAGAACAGATAGAGAGAAAGAAAGATGGGAAATAAAGAACAGAGAGAGAAAGAGAAATAAAGAAAACAGATAGAAAGAACAGAGAGAGAGAGAGAAAGAACAGAAAGAAAGAGTGGAAAGAAAGAGAAAGAAAGAACAGAGAGAAAGAAAGAACAGAGATAGAAAGAAAGAGGGGAAAGAAAGAACAGAGAGAAATAAAAAGAACAGAGAGAGAAAGATGGGAAAGAAAAAAACTACAAAATAATGGCCCCATATACTGCTGCATACAGTAAAATGGCCCCACATGATGCTCCATACTGAATAATGGCCCCATATACTGCTGCATACAGTATAATGGCCCCACATGATGCTCCATACTGAATAATGGCCCCATATACTGCTGCATACAGTATAATGGCCCCACATGATGATGCATACTGAATAATGGCCCCATATACTGCTGCATACATTATAATGGCCCCACATGATGCATACTGAATAATGGCCCCACATAATGATGCATACAGTATAATGGCCCCATATGATGATGCATACTGAATAATGGCCCCACATGATGATGCATACAGTATAATGGCCCCACATGATGCTCCATACTGAATAATGGCCCCACATAATGATGCATACAGTATAATGGCCCCACATGATGCTTCATACTGAATAATGGCCCCATATACTGCTGCATACAGTATAATGGCCACACATGATGCTCCATACTGAATAATGGCCCCATATACTGCTGCATACAGTATAATGGCCCCACATGATGCTCCATACTGAATAATGGCCCCATATACTGCTGCATACAGTATAATGGCCCCACATGATGCTCCATACTGAATAATGGCCCCATATACTGCTGCATACAGTAAAATGGCCCCACATGATGCTCCATACTGAATAATGGCCCCATATACTGCTGCATACAGTATAATGGCCCCATATGATGCTCCATACTGAATGGCCTTGCATAAAAAAAACTACTCACCTTTGCCCGTTCCAACGCTGATATCGCTTCCTCATCTATCACACACACACACAGCGTCTTACACACACACACACACATACATACACACAGCGTCACACACAGCAGCTTCCACACACACACACACACACACACACACACACACACACACACACACACAGCAGCTTCACACACACACACAGCAGCTTCACAGGCACAGCGGCCAGACTCACCTCTCCACGATCCGGCAGCTTCCTTCTTCTCACTTCCTCTCACACATTGAGCGGCGCTGCCGGCCGGCTGACGTAATTTTTCAGCTCCGCAATGTGAGAGGGAGCTGCAGGGAATAACTGAGGCATGGCCGCTTGCCAGCTGAGAGGGCTCTGCGTGCCCTCGCTGGCACGCGTGCCATAGGTTCGCCATCACTGACATATAGTGTCCAGAGCGGGACAGCTGGAGGGGGGTCAGAACTCAGATGTGCATGGGCGTACCCAGGAACAAAACTAGGGGGGGCAAGCCAATGTCGCATCTTATACAGGTTAGATCATATACACTGTACATTATCCTGCATATTAGGTATGGAGCTTAGAACTGTTGTATATTGTATAATACAGCAGTGTATGCGACACTACGCTGTATATACCATATATTATACATGGCAGTCGCGCTCATGTCAGGAGCGGTACCAGCAAGTCCGAGGATTGTGGTGCGATCCTCGCATGAGTTATACGGCCGTCTGTCTATGCCCTTGTTATAATAATACTGAAATATTAATCTATTATTAAAGTATTAATACGCTCACAAGTAGAAAAAAGCCCCCTACCTCCCTGTCCCCCACCCACACCCCAACAGCCCATCGTCTCACATGCACCCCTTAGTGTTCTGTCCCACTGACCCCACAATACCCCCATCCTCTCACATGCACCCCTCAGTGCTCTGTTGCCCCTATCCACTTCAGCCCCCACAATACCCCATCCTCTCACAGTAAACCCCCAGTGCCCTAGCCCCACAATACCCCCATCCTCTTACATTCAACCCCAGTGACCTGTCTACCCTCCCTCACAATACCCCATCCTCTCACATCAACCCCTGTGCGCTAGCCCCCACAATATCCCCATCCTCTCACATTCACCAACCAGTGCCCTGTATCCCCTCCCCCACAATACCCCATCCTCTCACATTCGCTCTCTGTGCCCTGTTGCCCCTCCCCCACTTCAGCCCCCACAATACCCCCATCCTCTCACATTAACCCCCCCAGTGCCCTAGCCCCCACAATACCCCATCCTCTCACATTAACCCCCCCAGTGCCCTAGCCCCCACAATACCCCATCCTCTCACATTAACCCCCCCAGTGCCCTAGCCCCCACAATAACCCATCCTCTCACATTAACCCCCCCAGTGCCCTAGCCCCCACAATACCCCATACTCTTACATTCACCCCAGTGCCCTGTACCCCTCCCCCACAATACCCCATCCTCTCACATTAACCCCCCCAGTGCACTAGCCCCCACAATACCCCCATCCTCTTACATTCACCCCAGTGCCCTGTACCCCTCCCCCACAATACCCCATCCTCTCACATTAACCCCCCCAGTGCCCTAGCCCCCACAATACCCCCATCCTCTTACATTCACCCCAGTACCCTGTACCCCTCCCCCACAATACCCCCATCCTCTCACATTAACCCCCCAGTGCCCTAGCCCCCACAATACCCCATACTCTTACATTCACCCCAGTACCCTGTACCCCTCCCCCACAATACCCCCATCCTCTCACATTAACCCCCCCAATGCCCTAGCCCCCACAATACCCCCATCCTCTTACATTCACCCCAGTGCCCAGTATCCCTCCCCCACTGTACCCCATCCTCTCACATTCCCCCACAGTGACCATGACATGCCTGAGCAGAATGAATTTAATAAATTCTATCCCCTCTTACCATGAAGCTTGCAGGCAATGGCTGAGGCAGGAGCAGGAAGTGTCCAGTGTATGCACACAAAGGGCACTAGGACCCAGTGTGGCTGAGACAACCAGAGCCTGCAGGGCAGAAAGTGAAACTACAGCTGCTGCCGCCAGGAAGGAAGGAAGAAGCTCCTCTGGTGAGACAGCAGCTCCGTGCACTGCGCACACAGACAGGCACTGCAACCTGTGGCAGAGGGAGTCGGCATTGTGCTGCTCTCTCCGCTCTCTTTCATTGTGTGCCCCTGCTTCTAGGGAGGGGGCGGGGCAGCTGCCCCACAGTGGGTATGCCCATGCAGATGTGACTGTGTGAGGGATTAAGGAGAGGCGGCCGGCACCACACCAGGTGTTACGAGTTCTGCTCTGCCGCCCCCTGGCTCAACTCGCCTCATTATAGCGGCGCCCCTGGACGGATTGTCATACATGTTTTATTAGTTACTAAATCTAATATTGCTTTATTTTGGAAACGCTCTGATGTCTCTTCTTACCAAGACATTTTAGACAAAATGAACTTACATAAATCTTTTGAACAAAAACTTGCCATAGTTAATAATAATTTTGATAAATTTTGTAAAAAATGGAATATATGGATAATTTTGTTTCCTTAAAGATTTTAGAAACTTTATTTCTTGATGGGTTGAATGCTTGAGATTGTTATTTCTTAAACATTGTAACTATTTCATAGTTTTGTTTTTTTCAAGGACCTTGTAGTCCTATCTTGTTCTTGTTTTCCCTTTTTTCCTTTTGTCTTTCCTCCCTGCCCCAACCTTGTTAACCTAATTTGTTCCTCTAATTTGTATGTTGTAAAATGTTAATAAAATGTTTGAAAAACAAGTGTCCCATTCCTTGTCTCAAACCACTCCTGACCAATAGACAGTGCCAGAAGCGTCTTACCTTGGCCAAGGAGAAAAAGAACTGGACTGTTGCTCAGTGATCCAAGGTGTTGTTTTTCAGATTTAAGTAAATTTTGCATTTCATTTGGAAATCAAGGTCCCAGAGTCTGGAGGAAGAGTGGAGATGCACACAATCCAAGCTGCTTGAGGTCTAGTGTGAAGTTTCCACAATCAGTGATGGTTTGGCGAGCCAATGTCATCTGCTGGTGTAGGTCCACTGTGTTTTATTAAGACCAAAGTCAGAGCAGCCGTCTACCACAAAATTTTCGAGCACTTCATGCTTCCCTTTGCTGACAAGCTTTTTGGAGATGGAAATTTCCTTCTCCAGCAGGACTTGGCACCTGTCCACACTGACAAAAGTACCAATACCTGGTTTATAAATAACATTATCACTGTGCTTGATTGACCAACAAACTCACCTGACCTTAACCCCATAGAGAATCTACGGGATATTGTCAAGAGGAAGATGAGAGACACCAGACTCCACAATGCAGACGAGCTGAAGACTGATATCAAAGCAACCTGGGCTTCCATAACATCTCAGCAGTGCCACAGGCTGATCACCTCTATGCCACACCGCATTGATGCAGTAATTGATGCAAAAGGCGCCCCGACCAAGTATTGAGTACATTTACTGAACATACATTTCAGTAGGCCAACATTTCAGATTTTAAAATCATTTTTCAAGCTGGTGTTATAAAGTATTCTAATTTACTGAGATAATGACTTTTGGGTTTTCATTGGCTGTAAGCCATAATCAACATTAACAGAAATAAACACTTGAAATAGATCACTCTGTTTCTAATGACTCTATATAATATATTGGGTGGTCCAAAAGTAGGTGGACAGTATAAAAACAATGCTTTATCATCATGCCGCCGAACAAAAAGTGGAATAACACGAGATCAAAAAGACGGATATAAATAAACATGGTACCGTTGAAAACGTCATCTTGTCCCGCAAAAAACATGCTGCCATACAGCATCATCAGCGAAAAAATAAAAAGTTATAGCTCTCAGAATAAAGCAATGCAAAAATAATTATTTTTAATATAAAATAGTTTATATTGTCTAAAAGCACCAAAACATGAAAAAATTATATAAATGAGATTCACTGTAAGGCTGTGTGCACACGTTCAGGATTTTTCGTGATTTTCCACGGCAAAAACGCTTAAAAAATGCATGCAGTAAGCATCCTATTATTCAGAATGCATTCTTTACTTTTTGTGCACATGGTGCGTTTTTTTCTGCGCAAAAAACGCATCGCGGTAAAAAAAGCAGCATGTTAATTATTTTCACAGTATATTTGCATATTTCCCGCTATATTATTGACCTAGAATGTTCAGGGAAAAAAAATCGCAGTAAAAACGCCCAAAAAACGCGGTAAAAACGCGTAAGAAACGCATGCAGATTTCCTGGGAAAAAGTCAGTTTTTTCTCCGGAAATTTCTGCAAAGATTCCTGAACGTGTGCTATGTGCCTAATTGTACTGACCCAACGAATAAAACTGCCTTATCAATTTTGCCACAAGCGGAACAGTATAAATGCCCCTCCCCCCAAAAAAAAGAAATTAGTGAATTGCTGGTTTTGTCTTTGTCGTTCATTCTGCCTCCCAAAAACCGGAATAAAAAGCGATCAAAAAAGGTCATGTGCCCGAAAATGGTACCAAGAAAAATATCAAAACATCCCGCAAAAAACAAGACCTCACGACTCTGTGGGCCAAAATATGGAAAAATTATAGCTCTCAAAATATGGTGATGCAAAAACTAAAAAGCGTCTACCATGTGCCCAGTGGTTTACCCCCACATATGGGGTATCAGCGTACTCAGGACAAATTGCACAACAACTTTTAGGATCCATTTTCTCTTGTTACCCTTGGGAAAATAAAAAAAAAATTGGATCTAGTAAATATGTTGTGAAAAAAAGTGAAATGTTTCATTTTTTTTTAAACATTCCAAAAAGTGCTGTGAAGCACCTGAAGGCTTAATAAACTTCTTGAATGTGGTTTTCAGTACCTACAGGGGTTCAGTTTTTAGAATGGTGTCACTTTTGGGTATTTTCCATCATATAGACCCCTCAAAGTGACTTCAAATGTGATGTTGTCCCTAAAAAAAAGGTTATTATTTTCTGTCCACCTACTTTTGGACCACCCTGTATATAATTTCACGTTTTGTATGGAAGAACTGAAATAAATTAACTTTTTGATGATATTCTAATTTTGTGAGAAGCACTTGTAAGGAAAAGCATAATAAGAGTCACTTGTGTGTGGTGCAGGCTATGCCCTGGCATGTCCCTGCACTCGCTCTGCTTGGCGGCCTGCTGTTCATGTGCTCTGAGGTAAAGGCTGGGGAGGGAGAAGAGGGAGGGAGGGCTCCATGAGAGACAAATCTGAGGAAACGAAACTAACTAGTCTAGTAGTCACTGCAGCGTGAATAAGCAGTGACAGAAGTAATCGCTGATCTCCAGGAGAGGACGACCCACTACAGACTAAGAGAAGGTAACGTAATGGAGGCTTCCTACACAGCCAAGGGCTCCAGGGAGTAATGTATGCAGGAATATGTCATGTCTGTGCTACAACCTCTACAGGCGCGGAGAAACCACACAATGCCGTCTTTATCAGGATATTAAAGGGTGGGATAATGACGGCTATAAATCTGAGGTCACAATGTGAAAAGATTACCAACGTCTACAAATGGCTGAATTTATACAGGCAGTATCCTACGCAGCGCTGCCTATGAGTATGACCAGCAGGGGGCACTGTGCAGAGTCCATTCTCTCATCCAGTCTGGTCTTCTGCCCTCACAAGATTTCACTTCTATTTTTACAGTAATTAAGGAAACCCCCTGTGTGGAAACACCGCGCCTCCCAGCTAAGCTGGACTGACTCAATTTTTCCATATCTGCTAACATTAAAGGGATTGTCCACCTTTTGCACTTATGGACACAGACAGAAAAGGGCCCCTGTGCAAGAACAATCTATGGGCCCTTTACCGCCTAAGAGCTCCTAAAAATTCAAATTACACTTGCTTTGGAGGTAGAAAAATATTTAGACTTGAGAGTCCTCAGTGGTTGATACCTTTTAATGGCTAACTGAAAAGATGGTAACAAATTGCAAGCTTTTCGAGACTACTCAGGTCTCTTCATCAGGCAAAGACTAAAACAAAAGCTGAAGAATCACATATTTATACACAACAGACACAGAACAATGCAATAGATAAGACAAGTGACTTGCTTTGGAGGTAGAAATGGGCCCCCTTACCTCTTGGCCCCTGTGCAGCTGCACAGGTTGCACCAATGATATGTCCACCCTTGACCTTTTGGTGACTTTTCTTTTCCACTAAAATTCATGTACTTAGAGCTATAAATGATTTCTGCTGCTGAGTTTCATAAAAAATGTTGCACTGTTTTGCCTTTAGATGCTCTTTGTTTCAACTTTGAAGTGGTCTGTGGACATAAATCAGCGGGGAGAGAGCTTAGAAAAAGCCAGCTAAGAGTTACTAACTCCCCATGAGACCGTCATAGCAGGGCTGACTGACGGTTTCTCAGTTTACTCATTCTGCAGCCAGCAATACACAGTGCAACACAGAGGCTATAGAAAACAAGTGGTACAAAGTTTTTAATGGAACTCAATTGCAGAAATTATTTTTTAGCCCCAATTCCATACATTTAACAAAAAAATGTCACCAAAGTTGGACAACCCCTGGAAATGGGGTTTCCAATAAGAGGAATATTGAAGCCAGACATACTAGATAGACATGACAGGGAGACAGATTGGTGCCATGTTTGCACTGTAGTATGCCATTAATAATAAATCCACAAAAATATTCAAGTTGGAAAACGCAGGAATTTTTAAATGTGTTATAAAAAGGTGATACCTTTGGCTTGAAGTGGACCTTTCATCAAATGTTTTTTGTTGCACTGGACATATAATGTAGTAGTGGTTACAGAGAGGAATAAAACTTTTTTTTTTTTAATCTCTCCTCTCAGTTGCGGAGATTAAGGCTAAGTGCACACGTTTGCAGAATGTTTGCAGAATATTCCTGAGCAAAACCGGACTTTTTTGCGCTGCAAAAACGCGCGTTTTTTTTTGCGCGGATTTTGCGCGTTTTTGGTGCGTTTTTTGCGCGGTTTTGACGCGTTTTTACCGCGATTTTTTCCTGAACTTTCTAGGTCAATAATAAAGAGGGAAAAACGCTAGAAATCCGCAAAATTAATGGACAAACTGCTAGATTTTCCGCGATGCGTTTTTTTTGCGGAAAAAAACGCACCATGTGCACAAAATTTGTGGAATTCATTCTAAATGATAGGATGCTTAATACATGCGTTTTTGACGCGTTTTTTCCCGCGAAAAAACGCAAAAAAACGCAAATATTCCTGAACGTGTGCACTTAGCCTCAGAATCAAATTATTTGGCACCTAGTAAATTACCTTTTTTTTTCCTAAAAAAGCACTACCATCCAAATTGTATCCTCTTAATATATTGCAATTATCATATTGTATGGCACTGGGTACTTACAATTGCTCATTTTGCCTTTCTACCCAGTTAATTTTTCTCTTTTCCATTAAGAGCTACTGTGTGACATCACTTGATTAAAAACTGACTAGCTGAATTCTTCTAAGTTCTATGTAGAAACAGGAGGTCAATTTTCTCTACACAAGTCATGAGTCACTGCAAACATCTATGGCGGGGGAAGGAGCGAAGCAGCTGGGTCAGGAGAGCTGAAGAGGGACAAGAGACTTCCTGTTTCTACACAGAACAGAGAAAAGGGAAGAATTAACTGTGTAGAAAAGCAAAAGGAGCAATTAAATAAAAATAAAAAGCAATAAAAAAATAAATAGAAAAAATGTTGCCAATCCAATTAGCTGTTACTACATCACCATCAGAAAATAAGAAGTGCCCGATATTTAAAATAATTGTTATGAAAAGGGGAACAAAACATAAAAAGAATTGCTGTGGTCCTTTTTTGTTATAAAAAAATAAATGTGAAAAATAGATATTTATTTCCTTTATTTTCATAAGTTTTAAGGGAACCTGTCAGCAGGATTGTGCACCTTAAACTACAGACAGTGTCGGGTCGGCGCTGTTATACTGATTAAAATGATACCTGGGTGATGAAATCCGTCTTGTGGTTGCTGTTTAATCTTTAGTTTCAGTTTTGAGTTAATGATATGCCCGTACTCCGTGGCGGCCTGTGGGGGGTCTTCATGTGGCGCTCTGATTAGGTATTCATCTGTATGGCTTCTGACAGGTCACTGATCCCTCATTGACCTGCCCCCTAGTTTACATAATGAGAATTATATTTTAAAAAAAAAAAATCACCTTCAGCATCTGATAGATGCTACTGCGCAGGCGACATCTTTCAAAAGAAAAAAAATTGTCTCCACTAAGATGGCGCTGGCTGCACCTGCGCAGTAGCATCTCTCAGATTGCCAATAGATGCTACTGTACAGGCACGACCAGCACAATTTTAAGAAAGGTTTTTTTTCCTGAATAAATTTATACCAGCGAATAAAATAGTTAAATGCACATTACACATGTGATCAGGATGCAGCGGAGGCCCCTGCCTGCTGAATGTGATTTATTTTTCAATACATATACCGTATATACCCATGTATAAGCCGAGATTTTCAGCCCATTTTTTAGGGCTGAAAGTCCCCCTCTCGGCTTATACGCGGGTCATATACGGGGGTCGGGGGGGAGGGGGATCGGGGGTGTCGGATCATACTCACCCCTCCGCCGGCGCGCAGCCCCCCTGCTTCTCCCACAATCTCCGGCTCCTTCCTGCAGCGGTCACATGGCACCGCTCATTAAAGTCATGAATATGCACATTCATGACTTTAATGAGCGGTAGCACGTGACCGCTGCAGGACTGAAGCACTGCGGAGAGCGCCGGGAGAAGAGGAGAGGCTGCAGGGACGCGCGGCGGAGGGGTGAGTACAGCGATATTTACCTGTCCCCGTGCCACCGTTGCGCGCTGCTCCCTCGGTCCTGGCTGTGAATGTTCAGGCAGAGGGCGCGATGACGTCGTTAGTGCGCGCCCCGCCCCCTGCCAGATCATTCACAGCCAGAGGAGTCAGACCGAGGACGCAGCGCAGCGGTGCAGAGAGGACAGGTAAATATATCAGGTGCCGGGGTCCTGAGCGAGCAGTCACCGCCTGCTCAGGACACCGGCACCTGGCCCCCAGCGACGAGAGGTGAGTATGTCATTTTTTTTTTTTTTTTGCAGCAGCAGCATATGAGGCCTATACTATGGGGCATAATTGTGCAGCATATGGGGCATAATATGGAGCATATGGGGGCATAATATGGAGCATATGGGGGCATAATGTGGAGCATATGGGGGCATAATATGGAGCACATGGGGGCATAAACTGTGGAACATATGGGGCATAATCTGGAGCATATGGGGGCATAAACTGTGGAACATATGGGGCATAATCTGGAGCATATGGGGCATAAACTGTGGAACATATGGGGCATAATCTGGAGCATATGGGGCATAAGCTGTGGAACATATGGGGGCATAATCTGGAGCATATGGGGGCATAAGATGTGGAACATATGGGGCATAATCTGGAGCATATGGGGGCATAAGCTGTGGAACATATGGGGGCATAATATGGAGCATATGGGGCATAATCTGGAACATATGGGGCAAATCTGGAGCATATGGGGGCATAAACTGTGGAACATATGGGGGCATAATCTGGAGCATATGGGGGCATAGTCTGGAGCATATGGGGGCATAATCTGGAGCATATGGGGGCATAAGCTGTGGAACATATGGGGGCATAATATGGAGCATATGGGGGCATAATCTGTGGAACATATGGGGTATAATCTGGAGCATATGGGGGCATAATCTGTGGAACATATGGGGAATAATCTGGAGCATATGGGGGCATAATCTGTGGAACATATGGGGCATAATCTGGAGCATATTGGGCATAATCTGTGCAGCATATGGGGGCATAATCTGTGGAGCATCATATGGGGGCAATCATTTTTCACCCTAGGCTTATACGCGAGTCAATAAGTTTTCCCAGTTTTTTGTGGCAAAATTAGGGGGGTCGGCTTATACACGGGTCGGCTTATACATGAGTATATACTGTAATATTCATTATGTAAGCTAGGGGGCAGGTCAGTGAGGATCAGTGACCTGTAAGCAGTCTGCATTATGAATAGCTAATCAGTGCACCCAAAGGCGCAGCTGGGGGTTCAGCTCAAGGGGGGCGAAACATCTGAGTGGGCCCCTAACAGTAGGACATATCATTGGAGCAACCGCTCATGGGCGCAAGAGGGAAGGGGGCCCATATATTTCTCCAAAGAAGGTGCAATTTTGCATTTTTAGGAGCTCTTGGGCTGCAAAGCGCCCATATATTGTTCTTGCACAGGGGCCCTTTCTGTCTGTGTCTCCTTGCGGCCCCTTACCAAGTAATCATGATTATAGCTATGGTGGTATAGGGGAACCTAAAGAGATGACCGCACTGTCATTGAAAATAAATCTCCATACAAACACCAGCACTGATATTACCGCCTTATAGAATCATAGAATGGTAGAGTTGGAAGGGACCTCCTGGGCCTTCTGGTCCAACCCCCTGCTCAAAGCAGGATTCTCTAAATCATTCCAGACAGATGTCTGTCCAGCCTCTGTTTGAAGACTTCCATTGAAGGAGAACTCACCACCTCTCGTGACACATAGTGGTAGATACCAGTCCTACAGAACATATAAGAGATTACAGTACAGTTATAGATGGTAACTTACAGAGGACGTCCTTTCAGGTGGAGTCATTCACTTTTCCCGTCTTTTCCATCTGGCCCAGACCGACATGTCGACTTCTCCAGCCAGGACTCACCTGCAGAGATTACAACAAGGACACATCTGACTTCTCACATTTCCAGCACCGTTCGCATGTAGAATCATAATCCTCATTTCCAACCCCCTGCTCAATGCTGGATTCACTAAACCATCTCAGACAGATGTCTGTCCAGCCTATGTGTGAAGACCTCCATTGAAGGAGAACTCACCACCTCTCGTGGCAGCCTGTTCCACTCATTGATCATCCCCATTGTCAAAAAGTGTTTTTCTATTATCTAATCTGTATCTTCTCCCTTTCAGTTTCATCCCATTGCTTCTTGTGTTTCCACAATGTATTCCCAACCTGCACCAACTCCTCATCCTGCTGATACCTCAATACTGAGCCGCTACTGCCGTATGTGACCCTATTACTGCACCTGCTGTGTGGTACAAAAACAGAGCTAGTCCTAGTGCCCCACATAATAATGCCCCCACTGTGCACCTTAGACCGTAATAATGCCTCCTTTGTGGTCTCTAGATGGTAAAATTGCCAATATTAATTTCCTGTGCATGTGCCCTCCACATTTTGTCCCTAGAAAGTAATAATACTCCATGTGCAACTTTGATGGTCACAATACTGAGAGCCCCTATAACAATAATGTTTAAGTGCCCACTTAACATTTAATTATGTCCCTTACATTCCCCATGTACAACTCCCCTATATACAGTATGGTGGGCCCACAGCTCCCCTCTACACCATATGATGATCCCACAGCTCCAGCTCCCTCATACACAGTATGATGATCCCACAGCTCCCCTATACACTGTATGATGATCCCACAGCTCCCCTATACACTGTATGATGATCCCACAGCTCCCTCATACACTGTATGATGATCCCACAGTTCCCTCATACACTGTATGATGATCTCACAGCTCCCCTATACACCGTATGATGATCCCACAGCTCCCCTATACACCGTATGATGATCCCACAGCTCCCCTATACACCGTATGATGATCCCACAGCTCCCCTATACACAGTATGATGATCCCACAGCTCCCCTATACACAGCATGATGATCCCACAGCTCCCCTATACACAGCATGATGATCCCACAGCTCCCCCATACACACTATGATGCTCCCACAGCTCCCCCATACACATTATGATGCTCCCCTATACACTGTATGATGATCCCACAGCTCCCCTATACACAGTATGGTAGGCACACAGCTTCCTTATATACAGTATGATGGGCCCGCAGCTCCCGTACATACAGTATAATGTCCCCCACAGTTCCCTTATATATAGAATGATGTCCCCACTGCTCCTCCAATACACAGTATAATCGTTAATAGTGTTCTGACACCGTGCGGCGCCTGCACTGAGAGCGCCTCTGCCAGAAGGAAATTAACTTTATTCCTCCCGGCAGCCTTGCTCTTCCATTCATAGGGGTTGCGCTGCATGGTTTCAGTCACCGCTCTGTGTATAGAAAGTGGCTGCTGTAAGAGCACCACGGCACTGACTGACAGCCGCCTCAGCACCGTCTCCCACCCAGTAACTACCCTACTGGTGCCCCTATAAATAATAATGCTTCTTAAGTGCCCACATAATAATCAACTGAGTCCCCCTATGCACAGTTGCAATGGCCCCAGCATCGCTGATGTGAGCAGGGGTCGTGTGACGACTCTTTCGGCTTCTTCCAATTATCTTCTATTGAGAGAAGTCAAACTTATCTAGTCGACATGTGCAAATAGCAAACATGGTCACATGACCACCTGATCGAACCAGTGGTCTTGGGGTCTCATGACAGCAGGTGCACCATATCATGATTTGGCCGTCTGTAGTCTCAGAGTGACTGCAGACAATTATCCCGAGCCTTTAATAACTTCATAATAATAAATGAATTATGAAATTATAAATAGAATGCAGCTCGTGGTTACTCTATTGTTATACTTGTTAAGGGGCCGACAGACGGACATATTTCTCATGCGAGGATCGTATCGCCATCCTCAGACTGACAGTTGGCTCTCCTGACCTGAGTGTAACAGCTGCATAGTAATCCATCACACTGTCACGCTCATGTCAGGAGCGGCAGCTGGCAGTCCGAGGATTGCGAAGTGATCCTCGCATGAGTTATACTGCCTCTGCCTGCGCCCTTATGCTAAGGCCGGGTCACACTTGCGAGAAACTCGCACGAGTCTCACACCTCAACACCCGGCACTGCCACCGGCACTCGGGAGCGGAGTGTGCGGCTGCATGTATTTCTATGCAGCCACACATGCCGGTCCGAGTGCTGGCGGCAGCGCTGGGTGTTGAGGTGCCAGTTTCTCGCATCACACTCGCAAGTGTGACCCCGGCCTTATACTTATCCTGGTTATACTAATACTTGGATATTAACCCCATCCTCTCACATTAACCCTCCAGTGCCCTGTCTCCTCTCTCCCATAATACCCCCATCCACCCCCAGTGCCCTAGCACCCACAATACCCCATCCTCTTACATTAACCCCCCAGTGCTCTTGCCCCCACAATACGTCTGTCTGCTCACATGCACCCAAGTACCCCGTCTCCTCTCCCCTTAATACCCCTCATCCTCTTACATTCATCCCCCAGTGCCCTGTCTCCTCTCCCATAATACCCCCATCCTCTCATACACTTCCAGTACCCTGTCTCCCCTCCCCTTAATACCCTCATCCTCTTACATTCACCCCCAGTACCCTGTCTCCTCTCCCCTTAATACCCTCATCCTCTTACATTCACCCCCAGTGTCCTGTCTCCTCTCCCCCATAATACCCCATCCTCTTACATTAACCCCCCAGTGCCCTAACTCCCACAATACCTCCATCCTTACACATTAACCCCCCACTGTCCTAGCCCCAACAACACCCCCATCCTCTCACATTCACCTCCAGTGCCATCTCCTCTGCCCAATAATACCCCTCATCCTCTCACATTCACGCCCCCAAGTGCCCTAGCCCCCACAATACCTCCCATCCTCTCACATTTCAGCCCACAGTGACCATGAGATGTCCAAACTAAACGAATGTAATCAATTCCATCCCCACTTACTGATGAAGCTTGCAGGCACAGTGAGGCAGGACCAGGAAGTGTCCATGTAAGGAGGGCACTAGGACCCAGCATGCCTGAGCCCATCAGAGTCTGCACAGAAAGTAACTGCAGCTGCTGCGGCCAGGAAGGAGCTTCTGGGGTGAGAAAGCAGCACACTGCAGGGACTGAGTCTCTGGCTCTGCAACCGGCCGCTGTGCAGTCTGTCAGACAGGGGAGCTGGCATTGTGCTGCTCTCCCTGCACCTCAGACACGGCCACATGTCGTAAGTGGCCATGTCTCCCAGTGGGCCCCTGCATGTGACGGGGCCCGGGGCAATGGCCCCCTCTGCCCCCCCAGTAGCTACGCTACTGAGTGCACCACATGAAGACCCCTCTCCACAGGCCGCACTGGAGCACAAGCATATCATTAACTCAAAACTGAAAATAAGGATTAAACAACAACCACAAGACGGATTTCATCACCCAAGGTGTCATTTTAATCTGTATAACGGCGCCGACCTGACACTGTCTGTAGGTTACTGTGCACAATCCTGCTGACAGGTTCCCTTTAAATAATATAAAAATTAGGCCCCAGGCATAACAAAAAAAAATGCAAAAATTATTTGAATCAGAAACATTTTTAAGGTTCTCTATCCCATATGTACAAAACCTCCCCCCAAAAAATGTGCCTCAGCAAGCATAGGGGTAAATGGCCTGGTCCTGAACTGGTTAAGTGGCAAAGCTGCTCATTATTTTGTAGACTTTACATGCTTTTATACTTTTAGCTACATGTACAGAATATCTACTGTATTTGCCATTTGCAGTAACCTGAATATATCCGTAATGACCTGCTCTCGTTCACACTTACCGTAGGTTACTTTTACACAGCAATATTCTGTTCAATATTTTGCACTTGCAGTTGTAAGACAAAATCGGGAGTGGAACCAGAAATAGTGTAATGCTGACCTGGGCAAATAACGTCCTATTCCGGTCCATGGACTGGGACAGCCAAAGAGTTGGAAATAATATGTATCTACGTGGCAGTGTGGTGCTGGAGGCATTGCAGTCTGCTTGTATGCAGTGTACACCTGACATGCATAAACACTGAAAAGCAGGTCATGTGCACATGTAATGTTTGAGAATGAAGGGAAAGGTGGAGAGGAATGGGTACAAGGCAAGGAGGAGAAGAAAAAAGAGCAGGATTGTATCAGAAATAAAGAGACATGACTATTTGGATCATGTTAGAATAAGGGCTCATTCAGACATCCGTGCAAATCAGTCCGATCTCTGACCACAAAGCAAAGACTTGGCCATTGCTCGCCTGATCCTTTTCAAACCACATACATGTCCAGATTGTTTTTTTTAAATCAGATGATTTTTATTTAAAAATTGTCAGCATGAAACTTTGACAGTACATTTAACTTTAGCATATAATATAAACCGTATTCAACCTGACAGGCAATATAACTATTCTTACATCCTAAGTCCCCTACCCTCCCCCCCTCCCCCCTAACCCCTTCCCTTTAAATCATTGCACATATCACACACCATGTCACATTTTGAATCCTTTTTTTCGAGACAACCACTTACGATCCCTGTTTAAAGTACCAACTCAGAGGGTCAAGGGCGCGTAGGCAGACGCATTCTTTCTCTCATAAGAGCCTCCGAAGCCAGGCCCGGTGCTCCATCCAGCCACCCCACACATTCTCAAACTGCATGTGTTGACCTCTTTTCGCATATATGTTCTGTTCCATCATAACAATAAAGTTAACCTTATTAATCAGTTCTTGTCTAACTGGCGCTTTGTCATCTAACCAGTGGGCCGCAATGAGCTTTCTGGCAGCATATAGGATTCTGGCTATGGTCAGCTTTCCCCACTCATCAACCGCGATATCCTCCATGCACCCCAATACACACGTCAGCGGGTTCCTTATAAGATCCACTCCCATTACCTCCTGTGTCAAATTAAGTGTTTGTACCCAAAAGTTCTGTAGGGCAGGGCAGGACCACATCATATGTAGGAGATCTGCCCCATCCTCAGAGCAGCGCGGACAGCAGGAATCCCTCCTCAGGCCCGCCCTCTTCATCCAGACCGGGTCCTGTATACCCTATGTGTTAGGTAGAGTTGTGAGACTCTCCTGGCTTCACTCATAGAGACCTTGGGGATGAATTGTAATACGCTCTCCCACTGAGAGTCCGAGATTGGTCCCACATCCTCTTCCCATTTTTCTCTGGACTTAGCCGGGTGCCGTACCAGGAATGAATCCAAAAAACCCCTATATACGAGGGAGATGAAACCCTTAGTGCCCCTTAGTGACCCTATAAGATTCACCATCGCATCTGATTGCACCACTATTCTTGATGTTTTAAACTGTCGATTGATTGCATGCCGCAGCTGCAAATATTGAAAAAAGAGGGATTGACTCAGGGAATTCCTTCCTGATCTCCTCAAAAGTCTTAAGCATGCCGCCAACCAACAGCTGTGACACAAACCATATCCCGACCCTTCTCCATTGAGCAAATCCCCTCAGACGCATTAACTCCCCCAGTCTCGGGTCAAACCAAACCGACGAGAAGCGCGTGAGCTCCGTAATGCCCCTCCATTGTCTAACTCTTTGCCAAATCTTGTCCACCATAGCGATCATCGGGAGCCTTTTAGGGTTCACCCGGAACCTACCAGCCTCTAAACTAGCAAGCAACGGACCTCTGCCCACTATAAACTCAATGAGCTTCCCAGCCGACGTAGATTGGGTAGGCTCCCCCCACCCCACCATATGCTGACATTGGGATGACACATAATAAACCCACGGGTTCGGGATTGCCAGGCCCCCCTCCTCTTTTGACCTCTGTAGATGTTCAAGTTTAATGCGTGCCCTACTACCCTTCCAGATCAAGTCCCGGAAAAGAGAATCAATCCGGTAGAATTTATTTTGCGCCAACCAGACAGGCGTATTATGGAGTATATATAGGAGTTGGGGCATGAGGATCATTTTTAATAAATTTGCTCTACCCGCCACAGACAGGAATAGTTTCTTCCATGCTGCAATTTTTTGTTGAAACTTATTGATAAGGGGGGTAAGATTGAGCCGTTCATATTCCTCCAATTTAGCAGAGATCACAATGCCCAAATATTTAAACTCACTAACCACCCTCAAAGGGGTCTCAGGATCTAGCACTAGGGGAGCAGCAGAGTCCACGGGAAGCAACACGGATTTATCCCAGTTGATAGTCAGTCCAGAAATAGAGCCGAATTTACTAATAACTGCCATAGCCGAACTTAGGGAGTCGCTCGGGTCAGCCAGAAACAGTAGCACATGATCCGCATATAAGGCCACTTTCTCTACGTGGGAGCCATATTGGAATCCCCGAATATCTGTGGTACCACGTATCTTTGCAGCTAACGGTTCTACAGCGATCGCAAACAGCAGGGGGGACAGGGGGCACCCCTGCCTCGTTCCCCTATGTAGGGAGAAACTCTCAGACAGCAGACCATTAACCCGTATTTTAGCACTAGGGGATGTATATAGCAAACGTACCCAACCCACAAACAGATCACCAAATCCCATGGTTTTCATTACCGCCCACAGATACCTCCACTCCACACTGTCGAACGCCTTAGCGGCATCCAGGGAAACTATTACTCTCTGTCCCACATTATCCGCCCTCGCCTGCATGTTTAAGTATAATCGCCGGAGATTTATAGCTGTGGATTTATTGGGCATAAACCCTGACTGGTCTTGGTGAATTAGGGATTCGATGACCTTGTTAAGTCGGTTCGCCAGCATTTTGGCCAATAACTTAATGTCAGTGGTCAACAAAGACATCGGACGATATGAAGCTGGGTCCGACAAATCTTTTCCCTGCTTTGGTAGGACAACAATTATCGCCTCTCGCATGGACCGGGGCAACTCCCCCCCACCAAACTCGCAGTGTAAACCTCCATCAACTTGGGAAGCAACACCTCTTTGTATTTTTTGTAGACTTCTCCTGGGATACCGTCCCCCCCTGGGGCCTTGTCACTAGGTACAGAGGCCAGAGCGGCCTCAAGTTCCTCCATATCAAAGGGCTCCTCAAGAAGCCTCTGCTCCGCCAGTGAGAGTCGTGGAAGCTGCACCCCCACTAAAAAGTTATCAATTTCCTCCTCCGATGGCTGCACGTGTGACTGGTACAGATTTGAGTAAAATCCCATCATTACCTCCAGTATGGCCCTACTGCCTGTATGCTCACAACCGTCTTTCCCCTTTAATTTAGTGATATACGCCGATTCCCTTTGGGCCGCCACCACCCTGGACAGAAGGTGACCCGCTCTCTCTCCCTCCTCGAAAAACTTCATCGTGCAGAACAGCCTTTTCCTCTCCGCAGTTTTCATAGTCATATTACAAACCTCTCTCTGCGCTGATCTCAAACGTTCCCGGGCCTCAGGGGTTTGCTCCTCAATTAGTGCCTCCTCTGCTCCCTTTAATGACCTAATCAACTCCTGGTCTCTCCTGCCCATTTCGGTTTTAACTTGCGATATGTTTTTAATGCACAACCCTCTGAAGTAAGCCTTCATGGCTTCCCATACCATCAATACCGAAGCCGAGCCCATATTAATTTTAAAGAATTCCGTCAGGTCATCCCCCACATGGCCGTCCAGATCAATCAGCTGGAGCCAGAACGGATTTAGCCTCCACAGGGGTCTCCTGGAAAACTGAGAGCCCTGCCCCTGAAGCACCACACACATAGGCGAGTGATCCGACAGAGTTCTAGCCAAATAAGTTACCTCACCCACTAGACTTAGCATTGGACCATTCCCCAGGGCCAGATCAATCCTGGACAGCGAGGCAGAGGCGGGAGAGAAGCAGGAGTACTTATAAGTTCCGGGGTGATGGGTTCTCCATATGTCTATTAGTGCAGTCTCCTTCAGAACCGCCCCAAAGGGGGTGCAATTACCACCCAGTCTCAGTGCCTCCCGACCACCTCTGTCCCAATGGGCATCAGGAACATTGTTGAAGTCACCAATTATCAGAAAGGGAACCCCCGGGAAATCGCCCACTACCTCCATGACCTTGTGCAGCACTTTCCCACAATACGGCGGAGGGATATATATCGAGATCAGTAGCATCAGTATACCAGACAATTTACATAGCAAGCATACGAACCGTCCCAGCGGGTCTATAATCACTTTACACTGTTCAAAAGGTATACCTGTGCGAACAAGAACACTGACCCCCCGTGAGTATGTGGAATATGTTGCATGATACCCCGCCTGCAGCCATCTTTTTTTAAGAAGATGCGTTCTACTCTTTATCAAGTGGGTTTCTTGCAAGCATATGACTGCAGGTTTGGCATCAAGCAAGAAAGTAAACATTGCCTGTCTTTTTACTCCGGACGCCAACCCTCTAACGTTCCAACTTATTATTTTATTTTATCCGCCATTACCCTGCAACCCCAAATACCGTGTCATCCATTTCCTCATTTGTGAATTAGTAAGGCTGTCTCCACTCGAACCTGTGTGACATAGATAATAGTTTAACATTCCCCCCTCCCTCCCCACCCTCCACCCCCCTCACACAATACCCCAACTTCACCCAACTCAAGCTTTCCATCTCCTCCAGGTGTCACGGAGGAGAGGGCGTACTTTATCCGATTCAGAGTATCCACTTCACCGAAGCAAACCCGCTTTACTCCCCAAACTCTGGGAGTAGCATATGGCTAGTGATTGCAGCCAAACAATACTCAACAGTTAACCATAAAACATTCACATTTAGCTTTCTGTTAAATACATTTAACATGTCCAGAACACATGAACTAGAAAAAGGTAGGAAAATTTCTCCCTCCCCCTCCAATGCACAGCAAGATTATTTCCCAAAATGAGAGGGAGGGTCTTCCTCCTGAGAAAAAGGTATTCAGGAGGGAAGAGCGGATATATGTAAGATCCGGTCCCGATTTAAAGGACAAGACCTGTCCCGATTAAAGGACAAGTCAGCTCAGTCAGACAGCGGAGCCTTTAGAATTTGCCTTGCAGAGACGCGTCTCGTTGCTGTCCATCCAGTTAAGGGCCTCCTTTGCATCCGGGAAGAAATGGACAGTGTCCCCGTCTACCATTTTCAGTTTAGCCGGATATATCATTGAGTACGGCACACCCAGGGCTCTCAACCTCTTCTTAATGTCAACGAATTTGGCCCTCTGCTTTTGAACCTCCATAGAGAAGTCCGGGTAAATGGAAATCCTGGAGCCGTTGATTTTCAGGTCCGGATGATTCTTGGAAAAGCGAAGAATAGCATCCCTGTCCCGATAATGCAGAACCTTGACAAGCACTTGTCTTGGAGGACGGCCAGGGGGGAGGGGGAATGCAGGGACACGGTGAGCTCTTTCCACGGCATATAAACGGGACAGGTTGTTCTGGCCAATAGTGTTCAACAGCCACTGTTCAAAGAACTCGGTAGGTGCAGAGCCTTCCGTTTTTTCCGGCACCCCAATAATCCGCACATTATTACGTCTTGACCTATTCTCTAGGTCATCAGTCTTTGCCTGCACAGCTGACATTGCAGTGGCCATACGCTGATGCTGCTTGTCAGATTTTGCAATAGTATCTTCCACAGTGCTAATACGTTTCTCAGCTTCCCCCATCCTTTCCTTAGTGACATGCATGGAGTGCTGTAACTTAGACATGCTGGCCTGCAGGACCCCAAGCTGTGCTGCCACCTCAGTAATAGTAGTGTGAGAGTGCATTGCCAGCTTGAACAAGTCTTTTAATGTGGGCTCCTCTGGGATCACCATCCCCCCCATTTGCCGCTTACATTCCTCCAGCTCACCTCTCTCCCATTTCATAGTTCCTTGGTCTTCCTCCCGGCTTTCACAGTCACTCTCCTCACCATCCTCCACACCAGATTCCTCTGGCTCCTCTGCACTCCCCGCAAGCCCCCTCTGACCTCTACCTGCTCTTGCCGGACACTGCTTATCTTCCTCCAGCCTGGCGAACCTCCGCAGTTTAGACACTGCATCTGACCTGCTGGGGATTCCCCCATCTTCCTCCGGGCCTGCCATCAATACATCTTTTCCACCAGCGCCATCTTGTGCCTTCTTCTCCGACTCGCCTGCTGGCCTTTTGCCTCCTTTCTTCCCAGCCATTTGCTTGTGCACTCCTGATTTACAGAGCCTGTGGTCAGGGTCAACACCCTCTCCAAGGAATGTGAATTTAACAGCTAAATAGTGGCTGCAATCTATCAAACTGTCATATATCCAGCGGGAGCTCCTGCTGCACGCGTCTGCTCACATCTCCCTCAGGCCACGCCCCCACATGTCCAGATTGTTTGACTTCAGAAATATATAAAATTTGTGAGCCATCTGGAAGTGTTTGCATATTATTTTCTAAGAGAACTTCCAGGACTTATTCATGTCACATACTGAACAACCCATGTGATTTTTTTTATGTACAGGTTTTTGACCATTTAAAAAATGGGTCCACCAGAAGGAAAACGTTCACAAAAGTCTGTGCCAGGAAAAAGTCCTATACCTGCGGTAGACCGCCCTCATAGCACCTTGTCAGCTAGAAGATCACATCAAGGTAAAGCACTGGAAAACCCTGGACCATATGGCAAAGTTCAAGAGCCATGCAGTGCCAGTGAGCCACCTAAAGTGCTCAATGGAAAAAGCGTCCATCCAACAACAAAAAGCACAGAAAGCCAAAAGTCTTCAAATGCTGAAAGAAGAGCAGCCACTGCCAAGTGTACACCAACCTCCAAAGAAACTGGGGCTCTCCCTCCAGTCCGTGACGTCCCTACAAGACAAGGTAGAAGCACATCTGTAGATTTCCTTCAAGATCATCTTACTCAGGGAGATATTTATAAAATTGAAAGAGAAACCCGTGGGCAACGAGACAATGAGAAGTGGCATTACTGGCGTAAGAACCGCATTACCGCCTCTTTAGCGCATCAAGTATCTCACAGCAAATTTGCTAATCAAAAAACCAGTGATATTCCACAGTCCTATCTGAAAGCTATACTGGGTTCCGAACGCAGAGTGCAAACTACTGCCATGAGCTGGGGTATCAGGAATGAGAAAAAAGCTGTGAGTGCCTACGAGAGACTGGCATCAGTCAATAAAGGCAGAGAAGTGATGGTGGAAACATGTGGTTTATTCATTCACCCAACCAAAAACTGGCTGGCAGCAAGTCCTGATGGGATAGTGAAAGACAAGCGCACAGGAAAGACTCTAAATGTTTTAGAGGTGAAGTGCCCATATAAACACAGAGAGCGCACAATCCGTGACGCATGCGATGACAGTAATTTCTGCTTAACCTTGAATGGAGATTCTTATGCTCTTAAGCGAAAACATGCCTATTTTACCCAGGTACAGTGCCAGATGGCTGTTTCGGGCATAAATGATGCAGACTTCGTTGTATACACCAAGATGGAGACTGCAGTTGTTCCAGTGAAATTTGACCTGGATTTTTGGAAAGACACAGAACCAAAGCTAGAAAGATTCTATATGGAGGCAGTACTGCCTAATATAAAGCAGGGGGACACCAGCGAAGAAGATAAGGGTGTGTACACCCCAGAGGAATAAAGAAGTGACCCAAGATCTGCTGAGTGGTTACAACTGCCTAAGTTATGAGTCAGGACAATAACGGTGACAAGTAAGAGCAACATCCAATAACTATTAGACAATGGCTTTGGAATTGCTGTAATAGTGATATTAATCAATGACTAATTTAATCACATGTGAAATTGGAAAAAAAAACATCTATGTTTGGATATGAGTGAAAAATTATGATTTTCAACTTTAACTGGAAATTTAATATTAAAATACCGTACATGTGTAAAATGCAGCCTTTTGTCATCCTTTGATGTAGCCATCCTTTATTTAGCTGACCACTGACCGTCTATATTAATATCGGAAGCAGTAGGCAGACAGACATTATTACTATGGAAAGGTTTTTACACCCAGGTAAGCGAAGAATGGGAAGCAGAGAGACGAGCTATTGGCACAGAGAGGTGTGACTTCAGAAGAGGCATTGCAATGTTCAAAGATTACTAGAATAGCAAATAGATACTCATCCCGGCCATCAAAAGTTACCAAGTATGGTGGAATGCCAGCCCATAAATAAGTAGAGGGATTTTCTGAAATTAAAAGCAATGATTCTGCCAACGTTAAAGGGAATCTGTCAGCAGGCTCTTGCTATGTAATCTGAAGACAGGATGAGTTAGGGGTTAAAACACAGAATACAATGATATGTCACAAGTCCAGCTGTGTGGAGTTTTTTTTACTTACTTTGAAGGTTTTATCACTTTGTGATTATTGCTTGGACTACAGAAGCCTGTGCCTCCTGGTCCAACTCCACTCCCTCCTCTGATAAGCAGCTCACTGTATATAGACAATGTACAGGTGCTTCTTACAAAATTAGAATATCAGCAAAAAGTTAAATGGTTTCAGTTCTTCAATACAAAAAGTAAAACTCATAGAATCATTACAAACAGAAGGATCTATTTCAAGTGTTTATTTCTGTTAATGTTGATGATTATGGCTTACAGCCAATGAAAACTCAAAGGTCATTATCTCAGTAAATTAGAATAATAATCCAAAAACATCTGCAAAGGCTTCCTAAACATTTACAAAGGTCCATTAGTTTGTTTCAGTAGGTTCCACAATCATGGGGAAGACTGCTGACTTGACAGATGTCCAGAAGGCAGTCATTGACACTCTCCACAAGGAGGGTAAGACACAAAAGGTCATTGCTAAAGAATCTGGCTGTTCACAGAGTGCTGTATCCAAGCATATTAATGGAAAGTTGAGTGGAAGGGAAAAGTGTGGTAGAAAAAAGTGCACAAGCAAATGGGATAACCACAGGCTTGGAAGGATTGTTAACCCCTTCACCCCCAAGGGTGGTTTGCACGTTAATGACCGCGCCAATTTTTACAATTCTGACCACTGTCTCTTTATGAGGTTATAACTCTGGAACGCTTCAACGGATCTTCGAGATTCTGAGATTGTTTTCTCATGACATATTGTACTTCATGATAGTGGTAACATTTCTTCGATATAACTTGCATTTATTTTTGAAAAAAACGCAAATATGGCAAAAATTTTGAAAATTTTGCAATTTTCAAACTGAATTTTTATTCCCTTAAAACAGAGAAATTTGTCACACAAAATAGTAAATAAATAACATTTCCCACATGTCTACTTTACATCAGCACAATTTTGGAACCCAAATTTTTTTTTGTTAGGAAATTATAAGGGTTAAAAGTTGACCAGCGATTTCTCATTTTTACAACAAAATTTACAAAACCATTTTTTTTAGGGACCACCTCATATTTGAAGTCACTTTGAGGGGTCTATATAGCAGAAAATACCCAAAAGTGACACCTTTATAAAAACTGCACCCCTCAAGCTACTCAAAACTACATTCAAGAATTTTATTAACCCTTCAGGTGCTTCACAGGAGCTGAAGCAACGTGGAAGGAAAAAATGAATAACTTTTTAGCCACAAAAATGATCTTTTACAAACTTTTTTTTTTTATTTTCACAAGGGTAAAAGGAGAAAATGGACAGATAGAGTTGTTGTTCAATTTCTCCTGAGTACGCCACTACCCCATATGTGGGGGGAAACCACTGTTTGGGCACACGACAGAGCTCATAAGGGAAGGAGCGCCGTTTGACTTTTTCAAACTAAAATTGGCTGGAATTGAGATTGGACGCCATGTCGCATTTGGAGAGCCGCTGATGCGCCTAAAAAGTGGAAACCCCCCACAAGTGACACCATTTTGGAAACTAGACCCCCTAAAGAACTTATCTAGATCTGTTGTGAGCACTTTGAACCCCCAAGTGTTTCACAAAAGTTTATAATGCCTGGGTGTGAAAAAAAACAAACATAATTTTTAGTCCCAAATTTTTGATTTTTCCCAAGGAAATTGGACCCCAAAAGTTGTCCAATTTGTCCTGAGTACGCTGATACCCCATATGTGGGGGGGGAATTGTTTGAGCGCACGGCAGGGCTTGGCAAGAAAGTAGTAACTGTTATGATTTGGTAGCTGAGGAGAGCAGGCAAAAACGGCAATACACCAGAGAGGTTGGAATCTACTGGATTGCAGTACCCTGACTAACCACCACAACTAAAGGCAGCCGTGGAGCGTTCCTAAGTTGGTCCTAGACGCCTCGTCACAGCCTGAGAGGTTAACTACACCTAAAGATAGAAAGAGGAAAGCTATCTGCCCTGGAGCAGATCGACAAAGAACATAGGAAGCCCCCAAACATGTAATGGCGGTTAGACAAGAGGAAATACAGACACAGATAGAAAATAGTATGAGCAAACGCTGGGGCCCAATCTACCTGGACAGAAAAGGATAGGAAGGACACTTACTGCAATCCAAAAAACCCTAAAAAAAAATACCAACTCTACTAATTGCAAAAACACCTGAGATCACATGACCTCTACCACCTAAATTAGTTCTCTGGTGTCACAAAACTAAGCCGCAGCCACTGAAAAAACTGGAAAAGGCAAATGAACAAATAACAGTGGCTCAGATAAACTGAGAGGAGCACAAGCCCCCGGAGGGGACCTGGCTGACCTCCACAGAAGTGCAGAGAACAATGCAAAAAGCAAGCACAAAAATAAAAGCAGAAAATATCTTATCTGATAGCAGAAGATGCAGGCAAGAGTCAGCAAGCTTCAAAGTGAACCAGGAACTACAGTTGAGACAAGAACAATTGATCACCGGCAAACATGATGGGAGGGAACCTCCCTTATAAAGACCAGTCTGTAACTCCTGATTGCCAATCTTCACAATCTTCATTGAATGGTTCAGTACTGTTTGTAACCACCAGAGGGAGCTTCTGCTCAGAATTCATTTCTGACACATTCACAACAAGTAACGTTTTGGAACGCAGACGTTGATGGGGGTCATGTTCCGTTTGCAGTGCCCCAGATGAGCCTAAACAGTGGAAACCCCCCACAAGTAACCCCATTTTGGAAACTAGACCCCCTAAGGAACTTATCTAGATCTTTGGTGACCACTTTGAACCCCCAAGTAGTTCACACAAGTTTATTATGCCCGGCATGAAAATAAAAAATCCTATTTTTTTCCCACAAAAATTATCTTTAGTCACTATTTTTTTATTTTCCCAAGGGTAACAGGAGAAATTGGACCACAAAAGTTGTTGTCCAATTTGTCCTGAGTACGCTGATACCCCATATGTGGGGAGGAACCACAGTTTGGGCGCACGACAGAGCTCGGAATGGAAGGAGCACCATTTGACTTTTTCCAACCAAAATTGGCTGGAATGGAGATTGGATGCCATGTTGCATTTGGAGAGCCCCTGATGTGCCTAAACAGTGGAAACTCCCCACAAGTGACCCCATTTGGGAAACTAGACCCCCTAAGAAACTTATCTAGATCTTTGGTGAGCAATTTGAACCCCTAAGTGCTTCACACAAGTTTATAACGTAGAGCCGTAAAATTAAAAAATCATATTTTTTCCACAAAAATGAACTTTTCACCCCAATTTTTATTTTCCCAAGGGTAACAAGACTCCAAAAGTTATTGTGCAATTTGTCCTGAGTACGCTGATACCCCATATGTGGGGGTGAACCACTGTTTGGGTGCATTGCAGAGTTTGGAAGGGAAGGAGCGCCGTTTGACTTTTTCAGCGCAGAATTGGCTGTACGCCATGTGTTTGGAGAGCTCCTGATCTGCCTAAACAGTGGAAACCCCCGACAAATGACACCATTTTGGAAACTACACCCCTCAAGGAACTTATTTAGATGTGTGGTGAGCACTTTGAACCCCAAAGTGCTTCACAGAAGTTTATAACGTACAGCCGTAAAATAAAAAATCTTTTTTTTTTTTTTTTACAAAAATGATTTTTTCGCCCCAAATATTTTATTTTCACAAGAGTAACAGGAGAAATAGGACAAATTGCACAATAACTCTCGGGGTCCAGAGTACACTAATACCCCATATGTGGGGGTAAACTACTGTTTGGGCGCATGGCAGAGCTCAGAAGTGAAGGAGCACCGTTTGACTTTTTCAACGCAGAATTGGCTGGAATTGAGTTCAGACGCCATGTCACATTTGGAGAGCCCCTGATGTGCCTAAACAACAGAAACTGTTGTGAATGTTTTAGAAATGAATTCTGAGCAGAAGCTCCCTCTGGTGGTTACAAACAGTACTGAACCATTCAATGAGGATTGGCAATCAGGAATCACAGACTGGCTGGATATAAGGGAGGTTCCCTCCCATCATGGTTGCCGGTGATCAATTGTTCTTGTCTCAACGTTGCTTCCTGGTTCACTTGGAAGCTTGCTGAGTCTTGCCTCTTCTCCTGCTCTCAGATAAGATATTTTCTGTATTTTGTTTTTGTGCATGCCATTTGCATATTTCTCTGCATTTCTGTGAGGTTGGCCAGGTTCCCCTACCCGGGGGGCTTGGGCTCCTCTTGGTTCCTCTGGAGCCACTGTTGTTTGTTCATTTGCCTTTTCCAGTTTTTTCAGTGGCTGCGGCTTAGTTTTGTTACACCAGAGAACTAATTTAGGTGGTAGAGGTCGTGTGATCTCAGGTGTTTTTGCAATTAGTAGCGTTGGCTTTTTTAGGGTTTTTTTAGGATTGCAGTAAGTATCCTTCCTATCCTTTTCTGTCTAGGCAGATTGGGCCCCAGCATTTGCTCATACTATTTTCTGTCTGTATTTCCTCTTGTTTAGCCACCATTACATGTTTGGGGGCTTCCTATGTTCTTTGGGGATCTGCTCCGGGGGAGATAGCTCTCCTCTTTATATCTTTAGGTGTAGTTAACCTCTCAGGCTGTGACGAGGCGTCTAGGACCAACGTAGGAACGCTCCACGGCTACCTTTAGTTGTGGTGGTTAGTCAGGGTACTGCAATCCAGTAGATTCCAACCTCTCTGGTGTATTGCCGTTTTTGCCTGCTCTCCTCAGCTTCCAAAACATAACAGGAAACCCCCAATTCTAACTCCAACCCTAACCCCAACACACCCCTAACCCTAGTCCCAACCCTAACCACAAACCTAACCCTAACACACCCCTAATCCTAACTTTAGCGCAAACCCTAACCGACGCTGTCCCTCCTGCGTTCTCTAGGACAGCGCTCCCTTCAGCCTCAGCCACCTCTGATCGCTGGACCCTCTGCTTTCATCAGCAGCCTCTGATCGCTGGCTCCTCTGCTTCATTGGCTTCTGACAAGAGGAGCACCTCGGCAGCACACAGGATCCGTGAGTAGCTCTTCCCTGCAGAGCTGACACTCTCCTCTGTTTTTTTCTCTGTCCCCCCAACCTTCTGGCACCAGTTAGTGGGACTGCTCAACCATGCCTAAGCATAAGGGAGAGCCTGCTCGTCCTCCATCTTCCTCCTCCACTTTGGTTAGATACTTTGTGTGCTCTTCTTGTAATGGCAGACTCCCCCTTCAGGTCAGTCGTCTTCCCTCTGCCAGGCCTGCAGCGACCCCACGGACCCACCCAGGAGCCCCCTTCTGCCCCAGGTGATTCTGAGACCCCTACCCCCCAGTGGGCAGCATCTCTGTCACAATCGGTAGCGGACCTCACCAGGGTGTCACAGACCCTAGTGTCTGCTTTGGACAGATTGCCCCTCTCGGCACCCGCAGTCGCCAGCGGGTCTCAAGATTCTCCTCCCGTCCGTCCAATCCAACCCGCAAGAGACCCAGACTGGAGCACCGTTCTAGGTCCTCTTCCCGCTCCGTCTCACCAGACGACCCGGCACGGCGGGATCCCTCCCTAGCGTTCTCCTCCCTGGAATCAGGCGAAGCGTCTCTTGACGCGCTTTCGGAGGATGAGTCGGACCTGGATTCAGATCAGGCCTCCGGCATGACGGATATGGTGCAGAGTCTGATTGTGGCAGTCAATCAGACCTTAGGCATCAAAGATACCGCTACGGAATCCGCAGAACAGGCGGTTTCGTTTAGACGGTCCAAACCATCTTCAAAGGTTTTTGCCCCTCACACTGAGTTCACGGACATACTCAAGAGAGAGAATCCGATCAGGCGCTTCCAAAGAGGGAAGCGCCTCGGCATTCTATATCCTTTTGCCCCGGACCTTACCATGAATTGGACGAATTCCCCTTCAGTGGACCCACCGGTCTCCAGATTGTCCACCAATATGGTCCTTCCTCTTGCTAGCGCAGCTTCCCTCAAAGACGCCAACGATAGAATTATAGAATCCTTGGCAAAGTCAGCCTTTGAGGCGGCAGCTTCTGCCTTATGTCCGGCCTTTGCGTCCACCTGGGTCTCAAAGGCTATAGCCGGATGGGCCAAACAACTCCGTAAGGGCATCTTGGCCGGAGCCCCTTCCAAAGAGCTGGCGGAGCTCGCAGACCAAATCTCCCATGCTGGCAATATTTGGTTTCGACCTTCCTGGATGCAGCATCCTGCGCGGCGCAGGCATCCAGCAATAACTTGGCCATCCGGAGGAACATCTGTCTCAAAGCATGGCAGGCTGATCTTTCGTCAAAAAAGTCGCTTACAGGTCTCCCTTTTCAGGGAGAGCGTCTGTTCGGAGTCAGGTTGGATCAGATCATTAATGAGGCAACGGGAGGCACGAGCTCCCTCCTCCCTCAGCAAAAGCCTCGCAGACCCGTCCAAAGAAGGCAGTTCCTCTCTTTTCGGCCTTTTCTGGTGTCAGAGGATTCCTCCAGTCAATGTAGGCCGCAGAATCGCCAGGTCAAGAAGAAGGCTTCCTTTCGGCCCACCCCCTCCTGGTGTTCCCATAACTCCCAGGGTAGATCCACCAGGCCAAGACCTGGCAGATCTTCCTCGGCATGACTCGGATCCAGAGTCCGGCTGCCCTCCCAGGATCGGCGGTCGCCTTCTGCTGTTCAGAGATGTTTGGCTCGACCTGGTGGAAGACGCATGGGCCAGGGAAGTTGTATCCTCAGGATACAAAATAGAGTTTACCTCCCGTCCCCGAGATCGTTTTTTCGAATCCCACCCTCCAAGGGATCCTTCTTTGGCTCCGGGTTTCTTTGCAGCCATCAACTCCCTTCTCACTTCCGGGATTATCGTCCCCGTCCCAGAGCGAGAGCGCTTCACAGGTTTTTATTCAAACCTGTTTGTTGTGCCAAAGAAGGATGGCGCGGTTTGGCCCATCCTGGATCTCAAGTTGCTGAACAGGAGGGTCCACCTGTGTCAGTTCAGGATGGAGTCTCTTCGGTCAGTAATTTCCTCCATGGAAGCTCAGGAATTCCTGTGCTCCATAGACATCCAGGACGCCTACCTCCACATTCCGATTTGCCAAGCACATCAGAGGTTCTTGCGGTTTGCAGTCCACCAGAGCCATTTTCACTTTGTCGCCCTGCCGTTCGGCCTTGCTACCGCACCGAGGGTCTTCACAAAGATCATGGCAGCACTGATGGCCATCTTGAGAATCAGGGGTCTGGTTCTCATTCCATACCTCGACGACATCCTCATCAAGGCTCCGTCTCTCCCTCAAGCTCAAGAAAGCCTGTCCATCGTTCTCGACACCCTAGCCCGGTTCGGGTGGATTATCAACAGGAAGAAATTCTGCTTGGTTCCATCCCAACGCCTGGTTTTCCTGGGCATGCTGTTCGATACCTGGCAGTCGAAGGTATTCCTTCCCGAGGAGAAAAGAGTGACCCTCCAGCAGGGTGTTCGTTTGCTGCAGGGCCCTTGGCTTCCTTCCCTCCGATCAGCAAAACCACACGAGAAACAGCCTTGAAGTCTCAAAAATACATCTTTATTAGTTCAACATAATACATCTAAGAATAAAAACAAGGACAAGGATGGCACAGGAAAAGGAATCCAAAGTGGTGGCAATCACATAGAGGTGGAAATAGTAGGCCTGACAGCGAAAATCTGCTCTCCAGATATATATATACAGTTAGGAGTAACAAATATAACAGCTCAAGGTATACAGGTGAACATAGGGTGACTATGGGTGCTATGAGCTAGATAATGCTAATAGGAAAGATGGAAACATAGTAATAATATATTGGCACCAAGATGAAGGCAATGTATTAATGTAAATACATAAAAGGAGTAAAGCACTTATGCCCATATTATGGGTACAATGTAAGATGGCTAAAATTTAGTGCAACACAATCAAAATGATGCCAAAGAAATATACAAAGCCCATATGTATTCTACATCATAATCCTATAGATACAAGCAGGTCATATCGCAGCACAATGCAGATGGAATATATAAGAGACCATAGAACCATGGTAAAGCACAGCGGTGAAAGGTTGGTATACAAAAATCACAAACATGCTATCATAGAAAGACCGCTGAATTACCTCGACAGAGCAGGAAAGCCGTCCAGCCCTCCCCAACGCGCGTTTCGGAGCCTTGATGCTCCTTCCTCAGCAATGAGGGTACTGGGCAGAATGGTTGCAGCCTCAGAAGCAATTCCATTTGCACAATTCCACTTGAGACCTCTTCAGCGAGCCATCCTTTTTCAGTGGGACAGGTCTGTACTGTCGTTGGATCGTCCACTGTGCCTCCCTCTCAAGATCAGGCAGTCTCTCAACTGGTGGCTATCGTCCCACTTCACCCTCCAGGGTCGGGCTTTCCTTCCAGTCCATTGGCAGGTCATTACGACGGATGCAAGCCTCCTGGACTGGGGGGCAGTTTTTCGCCAGCTAACGACTCAGGGTCGTTGGTCGACCCAGGAGTCCTCGCTACTAATCAACATCCTCGAAATCAGGGCCATCTTCCTCTCTCTCCGTCACTGGGAATATCTTCTCAGGGCCTGCCGGTCAGAATTCAGACGGACAATGCCACAGCCGTGGCGTACATCAACCACCAGGGAGGGACCAGGAGTTCGCTAGCGATGCCGAGGGTCTCGCGGCAGGAGAATGGTCCCTGCATCAGGAGGTCTTCCATCAAATCTGCCTTCAATGGGGGACTCCGGACGTGGACCTCATGGCGTCCAGGCTGAACAGGTAGGTTCCTCGTTTTGTCTCCAGGTCCCGCGATCTTCTCGCGTTGGACGCAGACCCTCTGGCCATTCCCTGGTCACGCTTCACGCTTCCCTACCTTTTTCCCCCTCTTCCCCTTCTTCCCAGGCTGCTGAAGAAGATCAAGGCGGAGGGGGTACCGGTCATTCTGATCGCCCCAGATTGGCCCAGGAGGTCCTGGTTCGCGGACATCGTCAACCTTCTGGCAGATGCCCCCTGGAGACTCCCAGACAGGCCAGATCTTCTGTCTCAAGGTCCGATCTGCCACCCGTGTTCTCAGTCTCTCAATTTGACGGCGTGGCTGTTGAGACCGCGGTACTAAAAGCTTCCGGTTTCTCCGATCGGGTGATTTGCACCATGATCCAGGCCAGGAAACCGTCATCCTCTAAGGTCTACTACCGAACCTGGAAGGCCTATTTTCACTGGTGCGAGGCCAATGTCACCCCACCGATGGAATTGTCGCTCCCAGTCATCTTGGCTTTTCTCCAAGCAGGACTGGACTCCGGCCTCTCTCTGGGCACGCTAAAAGGACAGGTGTCGGCCCTTTCTATCCTTTTTCAGAAGTCCTTAGCGTCTCGCTCTCAGGTCAGGACTTTTCTACAGGAGTGGCGCATGCGGCCCCCCCATACCGGAACCCCGTGGACCTCAATCTTGTGCTGGAGGTTATGAGGAGCGCCCCCTTCGAACCTCTGAGAGAGGTCCCTCTGGCTATTTTGTCCTGGAAGGTGGCCTTTCTTGTAGCTATCACCTCCATCAGGCGGGTTTCAGAATTAGCGGCTCTATCCTGTCACCCCCCTTTCCTGGTTCTTCACCAGGACAAGGTAGTATTGCGACCTCCGCCTTCCTTTCTTCCCAAGGTGGTATCCGTTTTTCACCTGAATGAGGAGATTGTCCTGCCTTCCTTCTGTCCGGATCCGTCTCATCCCCTGGAACGCTCGTTGTACAGGCTAGACCTGGTCAGGGCCGTGAGGATCTATCTGGACAGGACAGCTGTCTTCAGGAAAACGGATCTTCTGTTCGTCATTCCAAACGGAACGCGGAGGTCTGCCGTCCTCCAACGCGACTATTGCGCGTTGGATTCGGACTGCAATTTTGGAGGCTTACAGGGTTAAAAACAGAGTGCCTCCCCCTGGGGTTAAGGCCCACTCCACCCGGGCAGTAGGCGCCTCCTGGGCAGTTCACCATGGGGCATCCGCCCTACAACTTTGCAAAGCGGCAACCTGGTCTTCCATCCACACGTTTTTGCCAACTTTTACAAGGTCCACACCTACGCTTCGACGGACGCCAGCTTAGGCAGAAGGATCTTGCAGGCAGCATTGGGGACTCCGCCGACCTGAATGGAATTTCCTGCCATATTTTCCCACCCCAGGTACTGCTTTGGGACGTCCCATGGTTCCTGTGTCCCCCAATAGAGCGACCGAGAAAACAGGATTTTGGTTGCTTACCGTAAAATCTGTTTCTCGGAGCGCTCATTGGGGGACACAGCACCCTCCCATGTGTTTGTTACAACTCCTTTCCTTTCTTCTGGTTAATGTTATGACTGAGTTGTCTGTTTGGCTATGTTTTCTTCTGTTATATTTCTCCTACTGCTTTCTCACTAACTGATTAGCTTGGTGCCAGTCGGTGGGGTGTACACTGCGGAGGAGGAGCCAACCCTTTTTCATATGCATAGTGTCAGCCTCCTAGTGGCAGCAGCATACACCCATGGTTCCTGTGTCCCCCAATGAGTGCTCCGAGAAACAGATTTTACGGTAAGCAACCAAAATCCTGTTATCTTGAGTCACTGAAATGCTCAAATACAGTTGACTTCATAAGATGCTTCTTAGACATTTTGTAATTATGTAAATTCGCTCAAAATAATTTTGTCCTGTAAAAAAAAATAAAGTATATCGTAATTCTTGCAAGGATAGCAAATCATGCACTGTATAATTTGGGATAGAAATAAAACAATCTTTGCATAAATCAATAGGACAGATGATAATTAAAAAGTTTGTAAAATGTGTTGTTAAATAGCTTTACTCTGAACTTTCAATGTCAAGGCTTGTCTCAGCAGGGTACAGTCATGGCCAAAAGTTTTGAGAATGACACAAATATTATATTTTCACATGATCTGCTGCCCTCTGGTTTTTATGTGTGTTTGACAGATGTTTTTATCACAGACAGAAATATAATAATTGCAAACATATGAGTAACAAAAGCTTATATTGACAGTTAGAATGAGTTAATGCAGCAAGTCAATATTTGCAGTGTTGACCCTTCTTCTTCAGTACCTCTGCAATTCTCCCTGGCATGCTCTCAATCAACTTCTGGACCAAATCCTGACTGATAGCAGTCCATTCTTGCACAATCAATGCTTTCATTTTGTCAGAATTTTTAGGTTTTTGTTTGTCCACCTGTCTCTTGATGATTGACCACAAGTTCTCAATGGGATTAAGATCTGGGGAGTTTCCAGGCCATGGACCCAAAATCTCTATGTTTTGTTCCCTGAGCCATTTAGTTATCATCTTTGCTTTATGGCAAGGTGCTTCATCATGCTGGAAAAGGCATTGTTGATCGCCAAACTGCTCTTGGAGGGTTGGGAGAAGTTGCTCTTGGAGGACATTCTGGTACCATTCTTTATTCATGGCTGTGTTTTTAGGCAAGACTGTGAGAGAGCCGATTCCCTTGGCTGAGTAGCAACCCCACACATGAATGGTTTCAGGATGCTTAACAGTTGGCATGAGACAAGACCGGTGCTAGCGCTCACCTTGTCTTCTCCGAATGAGGCGTTTTCCTGATGTCCCAAACAATCGAAAAGGGATTCATCAGAGAAAATAACTTTACCCCAGTCCTCAGCAGTCCACTGCCTGTACCTTTTGCAGAATATCAGTCTGTCCATGATGTTTTTTCTGGAGAGAAGTGGCTTCTTTGCTGCCCTCCTTGAGACCAGGCCTTGCTCCAAGAGTCTCCGCCTCACAGTGCATGCAGATGCACTCACACCTGCCTGCTGCCATTCCTTAGCAAGCTCTGCACTGCTGGTAGCCCGATCCTGCAGCTGAAACACTTTTAAGACGGTCCTGGCGCTTGCTGGTCTTTCTTGGGTACCCTGAAGCCTTTTTGGCAACAATGGAACCTCTCTCCTTGAAGTTCTTGATGATGCGATAGATTGTTGACTGAGGTGCAATCTTTCTAGCTGCGATACTCTTCCCTGTTAGGCCATTTTTGTGCATTGCAATGATGACTGCACGTGTTTCTTAGAGATAACCATGGTTAACAGAAGAGAAACAATGATGCCAAGCACCAGCCTCCTTTAAAGTGTCCAGTGGTGTCATTCTTACTTAATCATGACAGATTGATCTCCAGCCATGTCCTCATCAACACCCACACCTGTGTTAATGGAGCAATCACTGAAAAGAGGTTAGCTGGTCCTTTTAAGGCAGGGCTGCAATGATGTTGAAATGTGTTTTGGGGATAAAGTTCATTTTCTAGCCAAATATTGACTTTGCAAGTAATTGCTGTTAAGCTGATCACTCTTTATAACATTCTGGAGTATATGCAAATTGCCATTAGAAAAAGTGAAGCAGTAGACTTTGTAAAAATTAATATTTGTGTCATTCTCAAAACTTTTGGCCATGACTGTACAGCTCACTAAATGCTTCATATCATATTTCTTCACAGTCTATGAAGAGGGAGGAGGGAGCATGTTTGTGCTGAATCATATTCCAGAACACACACACACAAATATACAGGGTGGTCCAGGGCCGTATTTGCTACTAGGCACTTGAGGGCACGTGGCTACGGCAGGAGGATGCGGGGGGCAGCACCAGATCAAGGTTGTTGGTTTTTTTTTGGTCCCACCCACCAAAACCCACCCTCCCACCTACGTCTTCCGGCTGCTGCTGGGCTCTCGGATCCCGCGCTGTCACGTGTATTGCACAGGAAGCTGGAAGAGGAAACAAGTCACACTGCAGGCCCCGCCCCCTCCTCACTGTGGCTCCAAGTTCAGTTCCTGCCTGAGCAGCTGCGGGGAAGGATGGTGCAGATTGTTGTTTTTAGGTCAGTTGTGCGGTGCTTGGTGTAGAACTACTAGTCCCAGCATGTCCAGCCAGACTCGCCTGTCCAATCACACAGTGACTCTGTAGAGGTCTCAGCGTTTCCTCACCTTACTACAGCTGTGTAGTTCTATAGGTGGGCTTACCGCCTGTGCAGCTGCACCAAGGCCCTGAGCAGGAGGGGCCCCCGAAGAAGTAATCCTGATGCATAATTGATCACAGAGCTGGCGGCAGCTTCAGCGCTAGCAGGAGAGGCCGGGCCCACTCTGCTGCAGACTACACAAGAAAATGCTGAGAAAACCCTGTCCTCACCTGTAGTGTTGATTGATGCTGTCTGCGGGGAGGTAAGGAGCATAACACAAAGCCTTACGCTGTGATTCCCTCTGCTGCTGACATGAGGATATGAACGGGGGGGGTGGGGTGCTGAGAGGGACATCGCTGAAACAGGACATAAACCATGTCCTGATCACTATAAGGGGCCTCTGCAGTATGAGTCCGCCCCTGTACGTTCCAGCACATTTCGTTTTTCTGATTCTGGAGCTGCTATAGAACCATAGGTTCCAGCATTCCCAAACAGTCTTTGTGTAAGGGGTACTTGTCCCTTCACGCCCTGCCTTTTTATTCTGTAGCTGCAGGATAACCACAGGTTACAACATGTCCTGTCATTCTAGTTATGGGGATGCTGTAGGACTAAAAATCCCAGCATGCCCTGTGGTTGATACTGTAGGGACTGCAAATCCCAGCATGCCCTGTGGTTGATACTGTAGGTGACACATTGCTGGAATCAAACTCTCTGCCCCTACATAATGCTGCTTTCAGATTACATAGCAAAGACGTGCTGACATTCTCTTTAAAAGGTTTGTGCAGCACCTTTCATATCCGCATTGGGCCTTGACAAACAATGCTGCATGCTGGACAGGAAATACGGATTTTTGTGTTACTCACCGTAAAATCCTTTTCTCCGAGACGTTCATTGGGGACACAGGACTGTGGACTGTGGGTGTATGCTACTGCCGCTAGGAGGCTGACACTAAGTAAATATAAAAAAAAGGTTAGCTCCTCCTCCGCCGTATACACCTCAGCACTGGCCCGCAGCAAACCCAGTTTAGTGCAAAAAGCAGTAGGAGGCTAAAGAATAAATCAGTGTTAATACAGGTACAATATATCCAGAAGTAAATCTACTGATATAGACCCAAACAAATAGAATTAACTTAGAAAACGAAGCCATCCGGCTATAAGGGAGGGTGCTGTGTCCCCCAATGAGCGTCTCGGAGAAAAGGATTTTACGGTGAGTAACACAAAAATCCGTATTTCTCCTTCGTCTCATTGGGGGACACAGGACTGTGGGACGTCCCAAAGCAGTCCCTTGGGTGGGAAACCGACTCCACAGTGTAATTTATAACCAAGCATTGCTTATAGGTGCGCAACCGCGCCCTGAAGAATCCTTCTACCCAGACTGGCATCCGCAGAAGCCTGAGTATGGACATTATAATGCTTGGAAAAGGTATGCAGACTGGACCAGGTTGCCGCCTTACAAACCTGTTCCACCGAAGCCTGATGCCGAAGGGCCCAGGAGGCACCCACCGCTCTGGTGGAGTGAGCCCTGATTCCTGCGGGAACCACCGCTCCTCTAATGCGGTAAGCCTCCTGAATGGCTAACCGAATCCACCTAGCTAAGGTTGATTTAGAGGCAGCGAGTCCCTTCCTGCGACCCTCAGGGAGAACAAACAGCGTATCCGTTTGCCGAAAGGACGCCGTCCGAGATACATATCTCCTGAGCACTCTCACCAGATCTAACGTATGGAGAGCCTTCTCAACCCGGTGCGTAGGAGCTGGGCAAAAAGAAGGTAGAACAATATCCTCATTGATATGAAAAGAGGACACGACTTTAGGCAAAAAAGGTGGTGTTGGCCTGAGCACCACCTTATCCTGATGGAAAAGCAAGTACGGAGCCCGACAAGACAGTGCTGCCAGCTCCGAAACCCGCCTAATGGATGTTATGGCTACCAAAAACACCACTTTCCATGAAAGAAATGCCAGAGAAACCTCCTGCAGAGGTTCAAATGGAGATTCCTGCAGGACTCCCAGGACTAGATTGAGATCCCAAACATCTAAGGGAGCCTTGTAGGGGGGAACTATATGGACAACCCCCTGAATAAAGGTCCTAACCTGAAAATTAGACGCAATCCTTCGCTGAAAAAGCACTGACAAGGCTGATATCTGCCGTCTAAGCGTACTTGGCGCTAAACCTGAATCTAGGCCTGCCTGGAGAAATGACAGAATGTTTGGAATTGAAAACCGAAGCGGGAACAACCATGTTCCCTGCACCAAGCAAAAAAGACCTTCCAAGTCCCGTGGTAGATGCGAGCCGAGACGGGCTTTCGGGCGCTAGCCATCGTCGCGGCGACCTTTTTAGAGAATCCAGCCCTGGTCAGGATCCAAGATTCAACGGCCAGGCCGTCAAACACAGGACCGCTGAGTTCTGGTGGTAAACTGGGCCCTGGGAGAGAAGGTCCGCGCGCTCTGGCAGTCGCCAGGGTATGTCGGCGAGCAACTGTACCAGCTCCGCGTACCAAGAGCGACGCGGCCAATCCGGAGCGATTAATATCGCTGGAACCCCCTCTATCCTGATCTTTCTGATCACCCTTGGGAGAAGAGCTATTGGTGGAAATAAGTATGGAAGATGGAATTGATTCCACGGTAGAACCAGGGCGTCCACCGCAATTGCCTGCGGATCCCGGTACCGGGAGACGAAGTTGGGCACCTTGGCATTCATCCTGGAAGCCATCAGGTCCACATCTGGGGTTCCCCACGTCGGCATATCTGCTGAAAAATCTCGGGATGTAGTGACCATTCCCCTGAAGCTATGCCGTGACGGCTGAGAAAATCCGCTGCCCAGTTTTCCTAGCCCGGAATGTGGACTGCTGAAATCACGGAGTGATTTACCTCTGCCCAGGACAGAATCTGTTTTACCTCGTGCATAGCCGCCCGGCTGCGGTACCTCCCTGATGGTTTATGTATGCCACCGCCGTGGCATTGTCTGATTGTATTCGGACTGGGCGGCCCGCCAGATGCTGGTGAAAATGCCTCAGAGCCAGCCGAATAGCTCGGATCTCTAAAATATTGATCGGGAGGATCGACTCCTGCTGCGACCAAGTCCCCTGGGCTGTGTGGTGACGAAACACTGCTCCCCATCCGAGCAGGCTGGCATCCGTTGTGACTACCATCCAGAAATTTGGAGGAAACAAACGGCCCTGTTGAAGAGTGGAGCTCCTCGTCCACCACATAAGAGTCTGTCTGACCTGCAGGGACAGACGGCACCGAAGATTGAGGGAATAAGGGCTCCCGTCCCATACTGCCAAGAGGCATGCTGAAGGGGCGAAGATGAAACTGGGCAAATGGAATTGCCTCGATTGCTGCCACCATCCTTCCTAGGACCCTCATGCAAAACCGGATGGTATGAGGAATCGGTTTGCGAAGGATCCGTACCTCTGGACGGAGAACTAAGGCCTTGTCCTGAGGAAGGAATATCAACCCTTGAGCGGTGTCGAAATTCATCCCTAAGAAGGTGATCTTTCGAGATGGCACGGGAGATGACTTCTTCATATTCACCAGCCACCCCAGGCGAACAAGGGTGCCTAGGGTAATGCTGACACTTTCCTCGCATGTTTGGAAAGACGGACCCTTGATGAGAAGGTCGTCTAGATAAGGCAAGATGACTATCCCCCTGGAGTGCAGAATGGATACAACAGCAGCCATGACCTTTGTGAACACTCTGGGAGCTGTGGCTAGCCCGAATGGCAAGGCAGCGAACTGAAAGTGAAGTTTGCCGATGGCAAACCGAAGAAACCTTTGATGAGGGGGAAATATGGGGATGTGAAGATAGGCATCCTGGATGTCTATTGATGCTAGAAATTCCCCTTTTTTCCATGGCAGCAATGACCGAGCGGAGAGACTCCATTCGGAAATGTCGAATTCTGACAAACCGGTTCAGTCTCTTTAGATCCAGAATGGGCCTTACGGTACCGTCCTTTTTGGGTACAATGAACAGATTGGAATAAAACCCCCGACCTCTTTCGACCTCTGGTACAGGTACGACAACCCCGCTGTGTCGAAGAGATTCGACCGCCTTGAATAAGGCGCGAACCCGAGACTCCTCCTTGGGAAGGCGTGAGGGAAAAAAACGATTTGAGGGAAGGCTGGTAAATTCTATCTTGTACCCCGAGGTGACTAATTCCCTGACCCACTCGTCTTGAGTAATCGATAGCCAAGTGGGGCGAAACCAGAGTAGACGGCCGCCTACTCTGGATGAATCGACCGGATTCTGCCTCCAGTCATTTATCCGAAAATCTTTGGGCCTAGACCCTCTAGATCTCGGTTGTTGAGACCGCATTCTTCCCAATGGGTTGGTTTTGTAAGAGACCTGACGATCTCTGGCCTGATTAGGTCGACCTGAGCCGCTGGAACTGGCTGTTGCGGCCCAACCTGGGTTGCGAAAGGCTCTAAAACGAGGCTGAAGCTGTCGGCGAAAGGGCTGTTTGACTTTCTGCTGAGGCAAAAAAGAACTCTTCCCTCCTGTCGCATCAGATATAAGCTGATCCAGCTTTCACCAAATAAACGACCGCTTTGATACGGCAAGGACGTAAGTGACTTCTTTGAAGTTGAGTCTGCTCGCCAAGTCCTCAACCACAAGGATCTCCTAATGGCAATCGCATTAGCAGCAGCTAATGCTGTGCAATTTGCCGCATCCATGGAAGCGTTGATCAAAAAATCACCTGCGAGAGCCATCTGATTAGATATCTCAAAAACCACAGGTGGCACTTCTACACCGTGAAGAGCTCTGTTCAGAGACTCCGACCAGGAAATCATTGCCTTGGCAACCCAAGTCGCTGCGAAGGAAGGAGAGAGAGATGACCCAGATGCTTCAAACACCGAGCGAGCCAGGCTTTCAATCAGACGATCCGTTGGATCCTTAATCGAGGAACCATCAGGAAGGGAGAGAAGCGTCTTAGATGCCAAGCGAGACACCGGAGGATCGACCACTGGGGATTCCGCCCACTTCTTAAGAAGTTCAGGAGCAAAAGGATACCTGGTATTGAGGGCCCTCTGTCCTGCAAAGCGCTTATCCGGTTTTTCTCGGTGGCGCTGCACAAGCTCCTCAAATTCAGGATGAGCACCAAAGACCTTATGAGTCTGTCTGGCTCTTTTGAAGGACACCTTATGACCCGAAGTCAAAGTGGATTCGTCGTCCACTCCCAGGGATTGATTGACAGCTTCTATAAGACTGTCAATTGTCTCCTGACAATTCGGGCCTCTAGATTGAGGGACCCTTCAGACTCAGAATCCGAATATTGATCACTCGCTTCCGAAGGTGAGGGAGAGCGAGAAACGGAACTGATAGATGCCGAGGCCCCGGTCGGCATAGGCGACGCAGTATGGGTTCGTTTCCCCTGCGTCTGCCTGGTGAGAGCGCGGCCCCTGCAGGCCGGAGGTTCCTGAGGCGTAGTCAAGCCAGGTGAACCACTGTCCCTGCTCCTATCGGGAGCTTGAAGGGACTCGATTGCTCTGGTTAATGATGCCACAGATTGAGACAGAGACAAGGCCCATTCTGGAGGACCTGACGCACTGGGCTCGACTATAGGTGAGGGCTCCTGCGCCCGTTCGGAGTTACAGGCTTCGCAGACCCGATTAGTCTGGGCGTGCGGAAAAGGGGACCTACAGGCAATGCATGCGGTATACAGCACCGTATGAGACTTGGCCCTTTTGGACATACTGAATCTGTCACAGATTGCCTGCCGCAATGATTTGGATGTGGCGGTACGGTCAGTGGAGCGGAGTGCAGAGGAGCGCAGTGGAGAGGAACAACCAGGCTGGAGGTAGTAGCACTTACCCCAGTCCTGTACCCCCAGCGTCCTTAAACAGCGTAATAGAGCGTAAACAAGAAAACGCCCGAGCTCCAGATTTCAAAAAGAGCGCTCCCCTGTCAGGGGGCGTCTTCATATAGCCGAGCCTCAGGGGGAAGGGTCGAGGGGCGCGGCCTAATCCACTTCCGGCCGCGGCCTAGTCTCCGAAAAGCCGGGGACTAAATTTTGCGGCCCGGCCTAGAGCCGGCCGAAGCCGCGGCCTAAATTTTCGGCGGTGGCCGCCCGAGAGTCGGGGGGCGGGCCCGCCGGAGATGACGCTGCCGGGGGCTGAGTCCTGAGACCGCGGCCTACCTTCCGGTCGAAGCCGGGTGCTAAATTACTGGCCGCGGCCTAGTCCCCGGCCAAAGCCGGGGACTAAATTTTCGCCCGAGGCCTAGCGCCGGCCGAAGCCGGGAGCTAAATTTTTGGCGGCGGCCGCCCAGGAGTCGGGGGGCGGGCCGCCGGAAGCAGATGCACCCTTAGGGGGCGGACTTGAGCCGGGGACTTGCCTGTTCCTGGCTGAAGCCAGGCTGCCCGACCACCTCACAAACGCCGGCTCCCAGCTTCCAGCAACTTCCTGGCCCCCTCCATGTTCTATTCCGGTATGTTTATCCGTCTTCGTCCGTAGATTTGTCCCATGCAGAATATTATGCTTGCAGGGATGTGAAGATTAGAGGGGGACTTGCAGGAAAAAAAGTAGGACGGTGCAGGCACCCTAACTCCATCACCCCTTCAGGGGGTGAGGAGAGGGACCGTCCGCCTCCTTGCAGCACCGCAGTCTAGCATTGGTGGTGCAGTGGGGGCCGCACGGACTATAACATGCCACTGTACAACCTGAGGTTTCAATACCCCAGGGTGGTCAGGGCTGAGTCCGGCATCATGTCCCACGTAGCGGGAGAGGATACGTGGAGGCTTTACTCCACGTGCTCGCCCGTTGATGGTTTGGGGAGATCGGACCCCTTCAAAAGGGTCCGTCGCCCCTGTCACATCTTCGTGGGAGAGTAGAGAAAAAAAAAAAAAAATGGTCTGGAAGAAACCAGACATGTGCCTCCATCAGACACTAAGCATGAACTGGGTTTGCCTGCGGCCAGTGCTGAGGTGTATACGGCGGAGGAGGAGCTAACCTTTTTTTATATTTACTTAGTGTCAGCCTCCTAGCGGCAGTAGCATACACCCCACAGTCCACAGTCCTGTGTCCCCCAATGAGACGAAGGAGAAAGTCACTAAGGCACCCATCAGGTATTAAGTGCGTGACCTATTCTGCCTAAGGAGGGAATGTGAGGTGAGGCACAGTGCTATTAATAATTAGAGTAATAAATGCAATATATTCACCTTCAGGACTATTCTCTAGTGGAAAGTAAGTGACTCCAAGCAATAAAAGTTAGATAAGACACGAGAAGTAGGATTCTGCTCTTTATTTACATCCGGTTAGTCTCCATCTCTTGGCACCGCTAATAATTTAACAGGAAGCAAGAGATGGTGGTTTACATTGAGCAACATGCTGACTGCACACTATTATAGAGCAAAAGCTGCCCATCAACTGCGACATGACCTCTGGGATAAAACAGGGCTACTGCAGAAGGGGAGTAGAATAAAAACTTGTGGAGGAGATCATTCTGCCAATACAGAGGACAGGCAATATGGGTACATAACTGACTCACAGGAACATAATCCTTGGCTGCCGTCTTAAGATCAGCATATTGTGTGATGAACATGTTCCTACAACTTAACAAGCACCAGAGTCTTACACATCATATACTCCCACCATTATATTACACCGTATATCAATCCATGACTAATGGGGGATGACCGCATACTGCAGGAACAAGACATTATGACATTAAAATACAAACATTTCTGCAATACAAAAAAAATCATTGGCTGTCTGCAGTGTTACATGATGAGAATCAGACCTGTGATAAACACTTGAAATAAATAATGGCAGAGAATCGTATGTGAGCTTGGACCTGCTGTAAGACAAGGGGATAGTAGAAAAGTGGGTTATGCACAGGAATTACATGGCAATGTGCAGCAGAGCAAGCAACAACATAAACTGCCATCTCTGCCCAGTCTTTACTGGTGGAGTAATAAATATCTTCCCACGGCTAGAACAGTCTCAGTGGCTGTAGTGTCCTAAGGCCCATCTTTGTAGAACATCTGGAACTTTGCTCCAACGTGAGACTATCAGTATGTACAGGACACCAAGAGCATCGGCAAACTCCAGTAGAGTTCGCTATAGGAAGCCCTCCTTGCGGAACTGCTCATGCAAGATTTCCCGGTATTCATCAAAACCTCCCTCGATTCGAGTCACGCCACCATTCTCACAGACCCATAGCTCGTGACAGACAAGGCGGATGAATCGCTCATCGTGGGAAACCAGGATTACTCCTCCCTAGAGAAAGGATATAACAAACAACCTGAATACTAGGCTAAACACACAAAGAAATGAAATAGAAAAAAAAAAAATGTACTTATACGGCCTGGACTACACTGTGACTTTCTGCAGCACTACTGATAGACTTTAACGATTTTGCTAGAGCTGCAGTTCAAAGCAATACATTAAGTAGTATGCAGTTGAGTAGACTGTAGCTGCTACTTAATAGTAAAAATCAATCAGTAATGCTACAAAAAGTCGCAGTGTAGCCCAGGCCTAGGGAAAGCTTTATACTTTCTTATTTTAATGGAATCCTAGTTTTGGCAACTGCACGGTAAGGCTCAACAGCTCTCATCAAGTAGTCCAGAACTAGGGTTAGGGACAACATAATATATACATACACATACATAATTAACTGGTATATCTGCAGAAAGTAGGCGGAAAGGGTTAAAGAACTAACCCGGAATTTGTTCAGTGCTCTTCCCAAAGCTTCAATCGTCTCCATATCAAGGTGATTGGTCGGCTCATCCAGAATGTAAAAGTTTGGACTGACGAGAAAAAAAAAATGTAATAACCATTTTCCTTTCTATAGAAAGATAGAATGTCCACTATAAAAAGAAACAGAAGTCATGGTAACTTACTAAAGCATTGTCATTTGCGCAAACGCGACACGACTCTTTTGGCCTCCAGACAAACTAGCTACGGGCCGTACTGCAAGTTCACCAGATATCCCATAACTGCCAAGCTGATGGCGATATTCCTCCTCTACTTTACCTGGAAAAGATGGAAACAATGCAGCAGAATAAGGAACGGAATCTGTTCATATACTGACTCGAGTACATCAGGGTGGTACCTGGAAACTTAGAATTGGGTGCAACATAAATGGCAAAAAAATTCTGAACTACTTCATTCTGCAGGTGTGAGACATTTTCCCATGTCTATTGTGCTTAACCAGTTCAAGATCCGACCATTTTTCCCTACTTCATTAGAAGGCACATTTTTAGTTTTTTGTACAAGTGAGTAAATGGGTAAAATTTCATAGTGCTTGTAAAAACCACCACCTTTGTAATTTACCTTTTATTGATAATTCTCTTCGTTCAAAAGAATGGAGGGATTTTTAATTCTTTAGTTTATCGACCACCTCTGCAGTCTATCATTCGCTTTGCAGGCAAGTAGCATGCGCTTACAAGCTCATTGCTATAGAACTTGCAAGTGCTGCACTAAGTGCTGAACTTAGCACTGGAGTGTTGGCTTTCAATTCGCCAGCTTCATAATCCCCAAGTGCTCCTCCGATGCTTCAGAGGCAAAGCGGTCTCTGGTTGTAGCATGGGAAATGTACAGTTCAGAGCAGAGGAGCAACCTACCACTGGACTGTCAATCTTCAGGAGCGCAAATTAGCGGTATACTGAAGAAAGAAAATGGAAAAACCACTTTAATAGTATGAAGTGTCAATTAAATTATTTTGAACTGATTTTACCTTTCCATTACATTTATTTTACTATATGGGATAAATAGTTATAATTGGGGTGAGGCTAGAAACTAGATAGCTTTATTTCTTCATTTTACATATTGTGAAACCCACACCATATATTTCTTTTATTGCAGGGTAAATGTAGTCTCTGGCCTGTGCTGTTGAGCTATTCTGGAGCTATTAAGACTCAGCAGCTCCTGCATCTTCCCAGCACCTGGCGATCATGTAATCACTGGGATGTGAACAGGAACCACTACTGCACAGATCCGCAAGGCAGAGGCAGTAATAAACCTTCTCTGCCTTCTCCTCCAGGCTCTGTGAAGACATTCTAAAACGCCCTTGCTGAGTCATATGCAGACTGCCATGACATTTTTTTTAGAAATTGAGCAGTCGCCAAGTATTTAAAGGGAACCGTCACGTTGTACAGTCATGGCCAAAAGTTTTGAAATGACACAAATATTAATTTTTACAAAGTCTACTGCTTCACTTTTTCTAATGGCAATTTGCATATACTCCAAAATGTTATAAAGAGTGATCAGCTTAACAGCAATTACTTGCAAAGTCAATATTTGGCTAGAAAATGAACTTTATCCCCCAAAACACATTTCAACATCATTGCAGCCCTGCCTTAAAAGGACCAGCTAACTTCTTTTCAGTGATTGCTCCATTAACACAGGTGTGGGTGTTGATGAGGACATGGCTGGAGATCAATCTGTCATGATTAAGTAAGAATGACACCACTGGACACTTTAAAAGGAGGCTGGTGCTTGGCATAATTGTTTCTCTTCTGTTAACCATGGTTATCTCTAAAGAAACACGTGCAGTCATCATTGCAATGCACAAAAATGGCCTAACAGGGAAGAGTATCGCAGCTAGAAAGATTGCACCTCAGTCAACAATCTATCGCATCATCAAGAACTTCAAGGAGAGAGGTTCCATTGTTGCCAAAAAGGCTTCAGGGCGCCCAAGAAAGACCAGCAAGCGCCAGGACCGTCTCTTAAAAGTGTTTCAGCTGCGGGATCGGGCTACCAGCAGTGCAGAGCTTGCTCAGGAATGGCAGCAGGCAGGTGTGAGTGCATCTGCACGCACTGTGAGGCGGAGACTCTTGGAGCAAGGCCTGGTCTCAAGGAGGGCAGCAAAGAAGCCACTTCTCTCCAGAAAACACATCATGGACAGACTGATATTCTGCAAAAGGTACAGGCAGTGGACTGCTGAGGACTGGGGTAAAGTTATTTTCTCTGATGAATCCCCTTTTCGATTGTTTGGGACATCAGGAAAACGCCTCATTCGGAGAAGACAAGGTGAGCGCTACCACCAGTCTTGTCTCATGCCAACTGTTAAGCATCCTGAAACCATTCATGTGTGGGGTTGCTTCTCAGCCAAGGGAATCGGCTCTCTCTCAGTCTTGCCCAAAAACACAGCCATGAATAAAGAATGGTACCAGAATGTCCTCCAAGAGCAACTTCTCCCAACCCTTCAAGAGCAGTTTGGCGATCAACAATGCCTTTTCCAGCATGATGGAGCACCTTGCCATAAAGCAAAGGTGATAACTAAATGGCTCAGGGAACAAAACATAGAGATTTTGGGTCCATGGCCTGGAAACTCCCCAGATCTTAATCCCATTGAGAACTTGTGGTCAATCATCAAGAGACGGGTGGACAAACAAAAACCTAAAAATTCTGACAAAATGAAAGCATTGATTGTGCAAGAATGGACTGCTATCAGTCAGGATTTGGTCCAGAAGTTGATTGCGAGCATGCCAGGGAGAATTGCAGAGGTCCTGAAGAAGAAGGGTCAACACTGCAAATATTGACTTGCTGCATTAACTCATTCTGTCAATATAAGCTTTTGTTACTCATATGTTTGCAATTATTATATTTCTGTCTGTGATAAAAACATCTGTCAAACACACATAAAAACCAGAAGGCAGCAGATCATGTGAAAATATAATATTTGTGTCATTCTCAAAACTTTTGGCCATGACTGTATATGCAGTCTAATCTGTGGACAGCATAGTATAGAAAATAAGAAGCTGAGCAGAATGAAATATAAGTTTGTTGGAAAAGATTCCTTAGTATGCATACAAGTCCAGTGGGTGGTCCTATTCAATGATTGACAGCCTTTTGTGTATGATTACATGCAAAAATAGCTGTCATTCACAGTAGGACCACCCACTGGACTCATTCATACAAACACTAGGGATTTTAACGAAAACAATACAAGTTTTACGGTTTAGCACAAAAAGTATATTAAACTGATCAGCTTCTCCTGCTCTGAAACAACCTTCCATTTAAAATGCTATGAGGATTTTAGGTGTTAATGTGCTAAAATTGTTTCCTATTTACTGGAGAAGAACATATAAGGATCAGTTGAATGTTGACGCATCTTAGAAGTGAATGTCTGGTTTACCTGGGAACCGTTTTGCAAGTAGCTCCACTGAGTTGACGTTCAGATCCAGCTGATCCACGTGATGCTGACTGAAGTAACCGATCTTAAGATTCCTGGTGGTTTAGAAAAATGAAAAGACATATTTACTGTAGTATAGAGTCCAGATTGTATGAAAGACAAATCTTTATGAACAATGGACTGATAGTATCAAAATGGTGTGAAGCGATGAGGAGAGCCTTTATTTTCTAACAAAATTAAAATGAAACTCCATACACAACACATGATGGTGAATGTCTAGCCACAACTAATAACCTTCCAACACTCCTTACTACACAGTTTTTTGCACTCTCATACCCGACTACAGGTTGCACCGATTTTCACTAACCTGTGTGCGTGTCGAATCCCTGCACCGGAGACAATTCTCCCAGTAACAACTTCAACATTGTGGATTTTCCTGCTCCATTCTCTCCCACCTATAAAATGAAGCACGTTCCGACTGAAAACCAGCGCTATTTAGCAGACCTGTAAACTCAGCGAATGTTGTTCTTGTCCTCCCTGGTCAGCAGCTGTATTCCTTACAGGCTCGGTCCACATGCCAGCTAGGTTAATGCAGTTATTATGCAACAGTTTTATCAGCGACCACAGTTCTCGCATTCCTTTAATTCCACTTGTACCGGTTTACATTTTTCTTTAATGGGTATCCCACTACATGACGTTTTATATTAATATAGAAAAATTACTTTACAACTTACATATTTAATTTCCCAAAGAAACATTGCATGGCTTATAAGCCCTCTTACCCATTCATGTCATTCTCCACAAGCACAAATGTTACCCCTTAGGCCCCAGCCAGAGGCCTCTCATACAGCCAAATAAGATCTCATGCTTTGCACTGACGAGGGGCAACACAGTGTCTGCAAATTGAGATTCTGATTTGGCGTCTATCCCAAGTCATAAAGCAAGGGCGGATATTGACGTATATATAAAACGTTACATATATGGTAGACCGGCTCTTACCACACAGATTCGAGACTCTAGATCTGCAGAGACAGACAGATTCTTGAACACTGGCTGACTCGAAGAATACCAAAAATCAACCTCATCCAACTGCAAAATTGGAGGAGAAAACTTTTCAAAGCCATCAGGAAACCTGTCAGTAGTAAAAAGGAATTATTTTATCCGGCAGCCCCTAAAAAATAATTTGAGGAGAAAGGTAATGGACAGATGCCTACCTTAATATCACTTCAGAATCCTTGTCTACTGGCTTCAGTTCTGGCCTGCAAGAGGTAACAAAGGACTTAAACTAGTAACTGTGGCCTCCCATCGGATCACCACCCACCCTCCACAAGATGAAAACTTACAGTTTTTCCAGAAGTTTAATCTTACTCTGCACTTGAGAAGCCCGGTTGGCATTATATCGAAATCGATCAATAAACACCTAGAAAGTAAAATGTGTAAATGTACAAATGCACACTAAACACATGGAAATATTACACACATCCTATACATCTCTATTCATTGATTTCTTCAGAAAGGATTCATGTGACAACCTGTATATGTTCCCGATACTGCTGCTGTGCTTCATACTCTCTCTGTTGGTTCTTTAGCCGCTCTTCCTTGGTCTTCAAAAAGCTCTCAAAGTTGCCACGGTAGGCCTCCAAGCGCTGACTATGCAGGTGCAAAATATCGGTCGCAACCGTATTCAGGAAATTACGGTCATGGGAGACAACTAGAATTGTGGAAGGCCAGGTCTGCAAGAAAAACGTTGCATTACGTCCATTCTGTTCTCTAGATCTGAAGACTAACGGAAAACACATGATTATTATTAACCTGCAGATAGTTTTCCAGCCACAGGATGGCTCGCACATCTAACATGTTCGTAGGTTCTGGAGAAAAGTAACACAAAAGTCAAAAGATTATAACAAATTATAATAAATAAAACATTTAAAATAAAATTAAACTAGGAGAATATTTACCATCAAGCAGAAGCAGGTCAGGCCTAGATAAAGAGAGAAAAAGATCATTCACACAAAGGCATTGCTAATAACATTCCCCTTTAAATTTTCATTTCACACATAATAGGGATTTAATGGCTGCTGATCACTAGATCCTTATAAGCAGTGATCTGTACAGAAATCTACAGTCATGGCCAAAAGTTTTGAGAATGACACAAATATTATATTTTCACATGATCTGCTGCCCTCTGGTTTTTATGTGTGTTTGACAGATGTTTTTATCACAGACAGAAATATAATTGCAAACATATGAGTAACAAAAGCTTATATTGACAGTTAGAATGAGTTAATGCAGCAAGTCAATATTTGCAGTGTTGACCCTTCTTCTTCAGGACCTCTGCAATTCTCCCTGGCATGCTCTCAATCAACTTCTGGACCAAATCCTGACTGATAGCAGTCCATTCTTGCACAATCAATGCTTTCATTTTGTCAGAATTTTTAGGTTTTTGTTTGTCCACCCGTCTCTTGATGATTGACCACAAGTTCTCAATGGGATTAAGATCTGGGGAGTTTCCAGGCCATGGACCCAAAATCTCTATCTTTTGTTCCCTGAGCCATTTAGTTATCACCTTTGCTTTATGGCAAGGTGCTCCATCATGCTGGAAAAGGCATTGTTGATCGCCAAACTGCTCTTGGAGGGTTGGGAGAAGTTGCTCTTGGAGGACATTCTGGTACCATTCTTTATTCATGGCTGTGTTTTTAGGCAAGACTGTGAGAGAGCCGATTCCATTGGCTGAGAAGCAACCCCACACATGATTGGTTTCAGGATGCTTAACAGTTGGCATGGTAGCGCTCACCTTGTCTTCTCCGAATGAGGCGTTTTCCTGATGTCCCAAACAATCGAAAAGGGGATTCATCAGAGAAAATAACTTTACCCCAGTCCTCAGCAGTCCACTGCCTGTAACTTTTGCAGAATATCAGTCTGTCCATGATGTTTTTTCTGGAGAGAAGTGGTTTCTTTGCTGCCCTCCTTGAGACCAGGCCTTGCTCCAAGAGTCTCCGCCTCACAGTGCGTGCAGATGCACTCACACCTGCCTGCTGCCATTCCTGAGCAAGCTCTGCACTGCTGGTAGCCCGATCCCACAGCTGAAACACTTTTAAGAGACGGTCCTGGCGCTTGCTGGTCTTTCTTGGGCGCCCTGGAGCCTTTTTGGCAACAATGGAACCTCTCTCCTTGTCCAGTGGTGTCATTCTTACTTAATCATGACAGATTGATCTCCAGCCATATCCTCATCAACACCCACACCTGTGTTAATGGAGCAATCACTGAAAAGAGGTTAGCTGGTCCTTTTAAGGCAGGGCTGCAATGATGTTGAAATGTGTTTTGGGGATAAAGTTAAATTTTGTAGCCAAATATTGACTTTGCAAGTAATTGTTGTTAAGCTAATCACTCTTTATAACATTCTGGAGTATATGCAAATAGCCATTAGAAAAAGTGAAGCAGTATACTTTGTAAAAATTAATATTTGTGTCATTCTCAAAACTTTTGTCCATGACTGTAGTCTCATGGCATCCTCTATCACCATCTAGTCACTGCAATGTCAATAGTGTTTTCTACAATGGCCTAAATACAGGAAAGAAACTGGAATTTGCAATTGGATTCCAATAATAATACTTTGTGAGTGTTTGTAGCGACCGAGCTGATCAGAGGTGAGAAAGGGTTAAACAATAATACAAGTACAGAAAAGATACTTTCTGTCGCAATCACTTCATAGTAAATATGTACCGTATATACTCGTGTTTAAGCCGACCCCCCTAATTTTGCCACAAAAAACTTATTGACTCACGTATAAGCCTAGGGTGGAAAATGCAGCAGCTACTGGCAAATTCTCAAAAATAAAAATAAGACACCAATAAAAGTAAAATTAATTGAGACATCAGTAGGTCAAATGTTTTTGAATATCCATATTGAATCAGGAGCCTCATATAATGCTCCATACAGTTCATGATGGCCCCATAAGATGCTCCATACAAAATACACCCCATATAATGCTGCACAAAGGTTAATAATGACCCCATAAGAGGCTCCATAGAATAATATGCCCCATATGCTGCTCCATAAAGGTTATGGCCCCATAAAATGCTCCATAGATTATGCCCCATATGATGCTCCATAGATTATGCCCCCATAAGATGCTCCATAGATTACGCCCCCATATGATGCTCCATGGATTATGCCCCCATATGATGCTCCATAGATTATGCCCCATATGATGCTCCATAGATTAAGCCCCCATAAGATGCTCCATAGATTAAGCCCCCATAAGATGCTCCATAGATTATGCCCCCATATGATGCTCCATAGATTATGCCCATATGGTGCTCCATAGATTATGCCCCCATAAAATGCTCCATAAATTATGCCCCCATATGATGCTCCATAGATTATGCCCCCATATGATGCTCCATAGATTATGCCCCATATGATGCTCCATAGATTATGCCCCCATGATGCTCCATAGATTATGCCCCCATATAATGCTCCATAGATTATGCCCCCATATAATGCTCCATAGATTATGTCCCCATATGATGCTCCATAGATTATGTCCCATAAGAAGCTCCATAGAATAGGCCCTATATGCTGCTGCTGCAAATAAAAAAAAAAATGACATACTCACCTCTCGTCGCTGGGGGCCAGGTGCCGGTGTCCTGAGCAGGTGGGGACACAGATGCGCTATGAGGGACAGGTGCCGGTGTCACCGCTGGCTCAGGGTCCCGGCACCTGAGATATTCACCTGTCCCCGGTCCACCGCTGCGCGTCGCTCCATCGTAGGGGTCATCTGTCAGTGATGTTCAGCAGAGGGCGCGGCACGCACTAACTACGTCATCGCGCCCTCTGACCTGAAAGTCACAGCCAGAGGACAGAGGATAGAGCGGCGCGCAGCGGTGGACCGGGGACAGGTGAATATCGCTTATACTTACCCCCCTCCAGGAGCGTCTCTGCAGCCCCCTGCTTCTCCCGCGGTCTTCGGCAGCTATTCCTTCCTTCAGCAGTCACGGGATACCGCTCTTTAAAGTCATGAATATGCGAATATTCATGACTTTAATGAGCGGTACCACGTGACCGCTGAAGGAAGGAGCTTGAGTTCGTGGGAAAAGCAGGGGTGCTGCAGACGCGCCGGGGGGTGAGCATGGTCTGACACCCCCGCTCCCCCTCCGACCCCCTGGCGTATATGACTCACGTATAAGCTGAGAGGGGGACTTTCAGCCTTAAAAAATGGGCTGAAAATCTCGTCTTATACGCGAGTATATACGGTAATATCGTACCTGGCAAACAGAGCCCGGGCCAATGCCAATCTCATACGCCATCCACCAGAAAACTCCCTGAAATAGAAAAACATAGGTACAAGTTCCAATGAGGACTATAAAATCACTTAAAAAGAAATGTACAATATTCAATTATTGCTATAAGATATATTATGAGAAATAAAAAGAAATATAATTTGTATATATGAATGAACATGAATAACTATATATATACATAGAAGTGCCATGGCAAGACAAGCCTCTGCATGGATGTACCATCGACACATAATGGAGGTGGCTGACATGGAGAAATCCTACCAATGGCTAGAGAAAGCTGGACTCTGAGACAGCACTGAGGCACTAATCATAGCAGCACAAGAGCAAGCACTATGTACCAGATACATAGAAGCAGGGATATACCACACAAGACAAGATCCAAGGTGCAGACTATGCAAAGAAACCCCAGAAACCGTCCAACACATAGTGGCAGGATGCAAAATGCAAGCAGGAACAGCGTATACTGAACGACACAACCAAGTAGCTGGAAATGTATACAGGAACATCTGCACAGCATATGGGCTACGTCCTCCTAAGTTCAGGTGGGAGACCCCAGAGAAAGTGGTGGAGAATGAAAGGGCTAAAATCCTGTGACACTTCAAGATCCAGACGGATAAGTAGGTGTTGGCTAACCAACCAGACATTGTCATAGTAGACAAGGATCAGAAGACAGCAATGATAATAGATGTGCCAGTGCCAAGTGACAGCAACATCAGAAAGAAGGAATATGAGAAGCAGGAGAAATACCAGGGCCTCAAAGGAGAACTGGAGAAGATGTGGAAGGTGAAGGCAACAGTGATTCCAGTGGTGATAGGCGCACTTGGAGCAGTGCCCCTAACCTGGAAGAATGGCTGCAACAGATCCCAGGAGCAACATCTGAGCTCTGTGTCCAGAAAAGCACAATAATGGGAACAGCTAAAATCCTGCGCAGAACCCTCAAATTACCAGGCCCCGAGAATGAGAAAGGACAAAAAACAAAAAACAAAACCCACCACCAGTGGGGTGAGAAGGAAGTTTTCATACATATATATATGCACACACATACATATATACACACACCGTGTTTTTCAGACCATAAGACGCACTTTTCTCCCCCAAAATTTTTGGGGAAAATGGGGGTGCGTCTTATGGTCGCAATATACGTGCAAATCCGGTGGCGGCGGTACCGATGCAGCCTCCCTGTGTTATGTGGTGTGGGGCTCTGTGATGTGGTGGCAGTGGGGCTCTGTGCTGAGTGGGGGGCTCCGCCGGCATTTCGTCATAGCCCGAAAGCCCCCTGCAGCTCCGCTGCTGCAACGCGGTGGCCTCTTGAAAGATGGCCGCCAGGTGCCTCCGGAAAGATGGCCGCTGGAGGCGGCGCATACTCAAATTCAAATCTCGGCAACGAGATCTCTTCCCGTTCTCGTTGCGGAGATCTGAATCCGAGCATGCGCTGCCTCCAGCGGCCATCTTTCCGGAGGTCCCTGGCGGCCATCTTTCAGGAGGCCTCCGCGTCGCAGCAACAGAGCTGCGGGGGGCTTTCGGGCTTTGACGAAATGCCGGCGGAGCCCCCCACGCAGCACAGAGCCCCGCTGCAGCCACACTAAAGAGCCCCGACACCACCGCACCACAGAGCACAGTGAGGCTGCATTGGGACCAACGCCACAGGACCGCCGCCACAGAATTTGTAAGTATATTGCGACCCCACGGAGCACAGCCACCCCACAGAGCACAGCCACCCAACAGAGCACAGCCACCCCACAGAGCACAGCCACCCCACAGAGCACAGCCACCCCACAGAGCACAGCCACCCCACAGTGCACAGCCACCCCACAGAGCACAAACACCCCACAGAGCACAAACACCCCACAAAGCACAGCCACCCCACAGAGCACAGCCACCCCACAGTGCACAGCCACCCCACAGTGCACAGCCACCCCACAGAGCACAGCCACCCCACAGTGCACAGCCACCCCACAGAGCACAGCCACCCCACAGAGCACAGCCACCCCACAGAGCACAGCCACCCCACAGAAACAACAGGCCACCCCACAGAGCACAGCCACCCCACAGAGCACAGCCACCCCACAGAGCACAGCCACCCCACAGAGCACAGCCAGCCCACAGTGCACAGCCACCCCAGAGCACAGCCACCCCACAGAGCACAGCCACCCCACAGAGCACAGTCAGCCCACAGTGCACAGCCACCCCAGAGCACAACCACCCCACAGAGCACAGCCACCCCACAGTGCACCCTGCAACACAGAGCACCACCACCGCACCAGGCTGCATTGGGACCACCGCCACAGGATTTGTAAGTATATTGCGACCCCACAGCCAGCACCCACAGAGCACGTCACCCCACAGAGCACAGCCACCCCACAGAGCACAGCCACCCCACAGAGCACAGCCACCCCACAGAGCACAAACACCCCACAGAGCACAAACACCCCACAGAGCACAAACACCCCACAGAGCACAGCCACCCCACAGTGCACAGCACCCCACAGAGCACCCCTGCAACACAGAGCACCACCACCGCACCAGCCTGGACCACCGAACGACCCCTGTGACCACTCCTCCACCTGTGCTGATCCCTTCGCTGGTAAGCTGAATTCGGACTGTAAGACAGACCCCCATTTGACACATTATTTTTTTTCCCTATTTTCCTTCTGAAAATTTGGGGTGCGTCTTATGGTCCGGTGCGTCTTATAGTCCGAAAAATACGGTATATATTCATTCTGTTTTATATATGTATAAAATAAGTTACTGTATGCTAGTGAAGCCCATTAACTCTGCTTTACCCCTCCCTCCCCCCCCCAAAAAAAAGAAAAAAGAGTGACCACCAGGGAAGAATGAAAAAAAAAACTTTCTTGCTAGCGAAAACAAATATTCCAGACCAAATATTAGGCATTACAGGGTTAGTGGCACTCACTTGGTCATCTGCTGTTGCATATTGTGCTTAAATCCCAATCCAGCAAGGATCACGGAAGCTCTGAGAAAGGGAAAAAATGTTAAATATCATGGGAACAAAACTGTGAGGGGAAAAAAATGTAACAACTATGACGACGTACTTAGCAGGTGCTTTGTCAGCCTCTATTTCTTCCAGTTTTCCGTAGATCTCAGATAGACGAACGCTCTCTGAACCGTCTCCCCTGTGGACAACAACAAATAATGATATGCAGACATTAAATTTACATTATACATATCTACACATTTCACTACAGATGGCTTTGATTATTGCCCTCCTCAAAAAGTGTGACATTGTTTTAAGCTTTGTGTATCCAAACTGTTGTAGGAAGGGACTTTACAACTCACAGCAAAATTTTGACACAAAAGGGAGCAAGTACGTATTTTTGCAAAAAAAAAAAAAATTTGCTGACGTGGCTTCAGAAAAAGAGAATTGGATAGAGAAAGCTTAAAAAGGGGATTTCTAATGTGGTCCCTGTAATTCTTCCAACTGTTCACTAAGGAAACAACAAACTTCATTGTACACTTCGTTTTCTGTCCACGTGGGCAATTATTTCCATGATGGCAAGACAAGGGGCAGACATTAAAGGCAAGAACACCAAAATCTTTGGCAATGACCTGAGTGCTTTTCTCTCACCTCTTATTAGTATTCTTCATCTAGCTATATTGCTATGATACATGTTACAATGTATCCGAATCGGCTCTAGACCTATTCATATAGATCCTCGGCATTATTGCCGCATGATTTGTATGTCTCTGTTGTATGATTTATTGCATCAGACGACGAACGTGTATAAAAAGAAGGGACGATGTACAAAAACGAATAGAGTGGAAAACGGCCGTCACTTTCCTATACCTCACGCCAGACTACTACTCATTATTATAATTGTCAAGCATTTTAAAAAGCCGCTGTTCGGTGAGCGACACTTTAGTCCTTTTCTTTGAAAATTAACAAAAAGGGCATATCACAAGCAAATTGGAACCATCAATGAACAATACTCTGGTCAGTATACGAAGCAGAAGTTTTGGGACTCAAAGCCAAATGATACTTTAAAGCTGCCCTCGTAAACGCTGATGTTCACTTACTTCCCAGCACTGATTCGGGCATTAAGTTCTTTTTCCTCTTTCAGAAGATTCTCCCGTAATGTGTCACACTCTAGAACACTTTGTAAGGCTTGGGTATCATCTCCTGCCACCTCTTGCTCCACGTGTAGGATGCTGATGTGTGAGGGGACTCGAAGACTGCGACTCGCAAGCATCTTCAGCAACGTTGTCTTCCCCAGACCATTTCTGCCTACTAAACCATATCGCCGGCCTGCTGCCAAATGCAACTCAGCGCCTGTTAATAGGACCCTGAGATAAGGAAGAGAATGAATAAGTATACAATATACAAGCTTATAAGATCCAATAAATGTCCAATGTACCGTGCGTTATAGGAACAGAATACTGCTAATAAAGTGAACTATTAATCCATTTGCAATTCTTTAATGCTCATACGCAGTCGTTTAACTCTTTCACCACCAGGGGGTTTCTCCCCATTTTGCTACTCTGGTATTCAGGACAATTTTCACACTTTTGATATATACAAATAAAGTCAAAATTGCTAAATAATAAAGTTAAATTAACCAGCAATATCAATATATTTCTGAAATTAGATACATGGCACACTGGCAAAATGCTCCTTAGCACTTCATACACACAGGGCCCTTCAAGAAATTTTGCATCAAACAACATTTTTGCAAAATACCTAAAAATTGAGAGGATAAGGGTGTGTTTCCACGGTCAGGATTCCTTCAGTAAATGCTGCGTGTTTGACGCTGTGCGCTGGCGCAGCGTCAAACACGCAGCGTCCATATGTTACAGCAAAGTGGAGGGGATTTCAAGAAATCCCGTCTCCACTATGCGTAAAAACATGCAGGCGGCAGACCTGCGTAAACAGACATGTGGCACGTCTTTTTAGATCGCAGCAGGTGCTTTTCCCTTGAAGGGAAGTAACACAGGCCTATGTAGCGCTGCGGTGATTCCGGATGTGTTCAATGAACACATCTGGATACACAGCGCGTTCACAAGGGGGCGGGGCTTTGGGCGGAGCGGACTTTCCGCTCCGTCCAAAGCGCTGTGGTTCCGGACCGTGGAACCGGTATGACCCAAAACAAAGTTGAATACACCACACTTCCTTAAAATAGACATTTAACATGTGCAGAATCCATGCATACCGCTTAGGCCTCTGTCTACGTTTTATATACTGCATATCTTTCTAAAATCATCAGAAATGGAGAGACCAAAAATCCAATTTTATGCTAGAAGATGGAAGAGCACAGGCAGCACTGCAACTCACTGCCTGGCAATTCCAGAAGATAGTTGGACATCTGCTGTCCAGGTCATCAGCACAGAGAGCTGCCTGCTGATCATGGTAATGGATTGTGCCTTCCCAGCAGATGCAGAGCAGGATCGCTGGGTTACTGCCGACTCATAGCACAAATAGTTATCATTGTGTTAGAGCAGCCCAGCAATCCTGCTCTGCATCTATATATCTTACTTTACCTTTGTACAAATGCAACATGAGAAAATGATGTAAGCAGAGCAGGGGAGCTTGGGAGTTCCCTGAATTTCAGCTGAAGTTGGCTCATTTGAGTGATAGGCTCCTACCATGAGGAGTTTTTCTCCATTTTGTTACATCCTACGTTAAAAGTTTTTTTGTCAAATCATTAATGTTGTTACACCTGCTTTTAATTAAATTATAACATTTTTAGTGAAAGATTCTCTTTAAGGATGAGCGAACCTGAACTGAAAAGTGTATGGTACCGAACCCAGAAAACGAACTTCTTAATGGACGTCGGTGTTACGGTTCGGCTCTGCAGCCTTATAAAGCTTATTGAACAGCTGCAGTGCAATCTACAAGCTTTGAGGCTGTGGGCACTTCCAGCCCCATTACAGCCATGACAAGTAATGGCATGGCTGTGATTGGCCAGTATACCACGTGACACGGCCTGACAGTGAAAAATAAATAAAAATTAAAAAAAAAGACATGATGTGCCCCCTATTTTTTATATAATCAGCCAAGGAAAAGCAGACAGCTCTGTGAGCTGGTCATGTTATGCTGGGAAGGGGCCAATATCCATGATCTTCCCTGCCTATTAGTATCAGCTCCCAGCTGTCTGCTTTGCCTTAACTGGTTATTAAAAATATGGGGAACAGTACATCGTTTTTTTTTTTTTTTATTTATTTAACAAGTACAGTAAAATACACATGCAAGGCACTGCTTCACTTGGACATCGGCCTCCTCGTTCAAGATTATTTTTTTTTTATCAAGTCATTATTCTATCCACATTTGTTTGCAGGACAATTGCATTGTCCTGCTCTTAACCCCATTTTGCTTCCTTTTGCAGCCCCCTAACCCTTATTACAGCACCAAAGTTCAGGTCCCCATTAACTTATATGTGGTTTGAGTCCGGTGTCAAGTTTGGGTAATCGAACTTTGGACTGAAGTTCAGCCGAACCTGCCTATCAAGAACTTCCACAGGCCCGCTCAGCCCTTGTTCTCTTTAAGGCTACATTCACACATCCATTGTACTTGTCTGCACGCTTTCCTTTTTCTTTTTTAAACAGACAGAACACTGACCCATATAGTTTCACTAGTCTATATTCACAACAGTTAAAAAAATTAATCAGAGGCCAATCCGTGAAACTCAAGTCTTATTCTCATCAGTTTTGCGTATCAGAGTCTGCCAATAGTCAATGGGAATCCATTACAAACAGAGGAATCATTGAAGACATCCATTTTAGTCTTTTTACTATTCTTTCACTGTCTATAGTTAAAGTGTAACCGTTTTAATTTTTATTTTATAAATCAATAGTCCTCAGGAAATTAGGTAACTTTGTAAATATATCTTCAATATTATATCTTAATATTAATTTTCAAAAGTCTAATTTCACAGGTAAAATCTATATTAAATGAAGACAGATTACCACATTACTGAAATAAGTGATGACAGTTGGTGCTGATAAGATTCTGTGTGGAGCGCAGAGAGATGGGGAGGAGCTAAAGGCAGAGCTCCTCCCTTTTACATGCAATCAACAGTCATCTCCTATCTCAGTAATGTAACAATCTGTCTTCAGTGAATACAGAATTTGCCCAAGAATTGAGAATTTTGAGAATAAATGATCAGTCATGGTGGAGAAAGAAGCAGATTTCTCTGATAAAATATGTTGCAAAGTTTCTTATTTTCGGGTGTACTATTGATTTATTAAGTAAAAATTAAATGCTCATCTTGGGAACCTATCATTCTTAACCAGAAACATGGTCTCATTCATTAGGCGAAGGGGGGGGGGGGTCTTCAGGTCTCTACAGCACCTGGACCATTAACTCCAGTTTATGATAACCCTGACTTTCCAGCAGGCTTACAACGGGAGTTATTCTTAAATAAACGCAGAAGCATGCGACCTATCATATACAATTACATAAATCAGTCTAATATAAAATCACTAGCTGAAATATAGCAGGCTGAGGACCCACCGCAGGGGCCTGGTTTTTCCATGAACAATTAAAAAGTTTCATCAGTACAGCTTCCAAACAAGTAGATCTCTTTAGACCATTAACTCCCTTTGAGAAGCTTTGTGTCAGGGGGGATCCTTCTGTCCACACGGTCTCATTGCTGTATAATTTGTTTCAAACAACTCAACTACCGACACGAGGCTTCCCAATATTCTTCGCTAAGTTGGAGTGGAGTGTGATCTGGGGAGATCTCTAGACCAAGAGGAAAGAGACAAAATCCTTTTATTCACGTTTAGGGCGCCTCTGAATGCGGTGTCGCAGGAGAGGAGCTACAAGGTTCTCTCAAGGTGGTACAGGTGCCCGTCCATGATACACACTATGTTTCCGGTGATTCCAGATACATGCTGGAGATGTCTGAAAGATAAAGGATCCTATACACACATATGGTGGAGCTGTCCACCTATAAAGAATTTTTGGCTATCTATTTTTGATCTATATAACAGACTATCTCTGCGCAAAATTAGACCTACCATGGAATTAGCTCTCTTGTCATTATGTGACATGTCAATCTCTAGATTCAAGAAGAACCTACTCAGACATTTCCTCACAGCTTCAAGGAATTATTAATACCTAGATACTGGAAACAGGTAAAATCCCCTTCCAGGGCAGAGTTTGTAGCAGAACTTAATGATATATATCGTATGGAACAGCTGATACAACAATCCACAGGATACTCTGATAAAATATATAATACTTGGATTCCGTGGCTCGCTTTTAGGGAGTCTCCAGAGTTGGAGGCCTGGATCTCCGGACCTTAAATAACCTTTCAAGTAGCCCTGGATAATTTTGAAACGAATAGTGGGCTCCCGGAAAGACTTGTCGTCAAACTTTCAACCCAGCTCAGTCATCCATTTTTCATATGTTTTCCTCTCTGTTTCAGAGGGGGGTACTGGGGTGCCCCTGGGGGGGGGGGGGGGCTCGGACATTGATATCTCTATCTCTTTCCCTTCTCTACCTCTTTTCTATCTCCCTATCTCCCATTCCATCTTTCTCCTTACTTTTCCTCTCACTTCCATCACTTAAGCTCTTCCCTTGTTGTATTTTTCTCTATCTTACTCCCATCATTGACCCTAAACCCTTGGATCATATAATACCACAAGTTTTTTATAAGTGTTATTGCCTTCATGAGATCTACGAACGAAATGCATTAACAGAGATAACACTTGAGTATTTAATAATTAGAAACGACATGTCTGTTTATTGTTATATTGTTTCTTGTAAGCTTTTTGGATCACATACTTATTCAGAGTCATGATTGTCTTTATGATTCTTACTCAGCTATTCAATAAAGCTTGATTTACACAAAAAATTAAATGCTCAGACAGTCTACTTCGTTCAGGTTCAGTTTTTAAAAACGGATGCCAACAATTGAACAAACGGAAGATATACTGATGACACAAGAAAAAAATGGACCAATTTACCATTGGACAAAATAATGGAAACACCTAACGTTTTGGCATCATAATCTTCGAACATGCAAACCGTGACATATGGTAATGTTTTGTAGTTGATTATTTGTGTTATGTGATATGTGTATGTAAATTAACTGTTTGTTTTGCATAATTGTAAGAATATTGATGAGAACCTGATACCAATGGCAGACCTCTAGGATTTTCAAAGAGGCCAAATTGTTGGTGCTGGTATGGCAGGCGCTAGTGTAACCGAAAGTGCCCGAATGCTTGGCGTGTCAAGAGGTACTGTCTCCAAAGTAATGACTGCGTTTGAAAGAGAAGGAAAAACGTCCGCAGCAAAGCACAGGGCTGGCCGAAAGTCGAAGTTGACTAAGAGAGACCGTCGGACTCTAAAGCGAATTGTGAGAGAGGATCGCAAGACCACGGCTCCGAAAATCACTGCTGAGCTCAATGAACACCTACAGAACCCAGTTTCCACTAAAACTGTTCGTCGGGAGCTGAACAAATCTGGATTCCATGGAAGAGCTGCAATTCGAAAACCGCTGCTCTCAATGACAAATATTTCCAAGCGTTTAGAGTGGTGAAGAACCCTCCAGAATTGGTCCCTCGAGCCGTGGAAACATGTGATATTCTCAGACGAATCATCGTTTACCCTATTTCCGACCTCCGGCCGCGTGTACGTTTGGAGACAGACGAAAGAAGCATTCCATCCAGACTGCCTTCTCCCAACCGTAAAACATGGCGGAGGTTCTGTGATGATCTGGGGTGCTATTTTGTGGAGATCCGCCGGGCCAATGATATCCCTTCATGGAAGAATTAACAGTCGCGATTATTTAGGCATTTTGGGCGACCAAGTGCATCCTATGGTTCAAGCACTGTTCTCGGAGGGGAACGCCATCTTTCAGGATGATAATGCACCAATTCATACAGCTAGAATCGTTAAAGCATGGCACGAGGAACATTCTAATGAAGTTGAGCATCTCATTTGGCCCCCACAATCCCCAGACCTCAACATTATTGAGCATTTTTGGTCGATTTTAGAGATTCAAGTTAGACGTCGATTTCCGCTGCCATCGTCGCTCAAAGAACTGGAGGGTGTTTTAACAGAAAAATGGGCTAAAATTCCTTTGGAAACAATTCACACCTTGTATGAATCCATACCTCGGAGAATTGAGGCTGTAATCGCCGCAAAAGGTGGACCTAAACCATATTAAACTAACTTTTGTTGATGTTTCCATTATTTTGTCCAACCCCTGTATATAACCCCTGATATAAACAAGTCACTGATCACTACTGTAGCTGCGATTCAGGCTGAGATATGGCGATTAGGAGCAAAGACGTATCTCATGCAACCTCAGCTCCTGTGTGGCCATTCTCTAAGGAAGTATGAAATATATCCTTTCCATTAAAATGGTTAAAGGCTATGCGTTTAATGCGTCGTACGAATTGTGAGCCCCTCTTTCTCCTCTCCTGAATCCTCATCTAAGCTCAAATCTTTTTTAGCAGATCTGAGCTGAGATCGCTGTTCGGATGATGCCCAGACCGGCAGTTGTCAGGTTTTAAGACTGAAAGGAATCAAGCAGCTTGTAGTGTATTGTAAAACAAACAAGCGATAGGAAAAAATATTAAAATTAAACCAACTGCAGAAATATTTTACATCACAAATACAATGCAAAAAAAATGACCCAAATAGGTATGCTTAGCCGTAAGAAGTAATTCAACTTTCTCGCGCTTCTTTTCACATTTTCAGAAGTTTGGCACCCAGTCCCTAGCTCTGTGTAAGGTCTGGATCGCATGAACACCCGGCACTACCGCCGTCACTCGGAGCGTGCGGCTGCATAGAATTACATGCAGCGGTACTATCCGGTCCGAGTGCCGGCGGCAGTGCAGGGTGTTCATGCGAGAGACTCGCACAAGAATTGTGAGAGTTTCTCATATGTGTGATCCTGACCTAAAGGTGACTGCATCTCCAATACGTAGGATGAGATCTATGTAACCTTGGAGTTGCATACTATCCCAGAGCAATCAGAAACACAAGAATTTTTGCAGACTTGCCTCTCTCCAAATGACACGTCAAAGTTGTCAATTCTGATGTCATATGACTTGTTCTTGCCACTGGATTCTATTCTATTCTCCTTCTTGCTGGCAGCTTGACTTGCGGAAGCTTCTTCCATTACACTGCATGTATTAAGATAAAAAAAAAACAAAAAAAAACATATCACTTATATCAAGGATGTTTTGCCCTTTATAACCACAGCAGTGAACAAACCTCCCAAAAAACAGTATTACTTAGCCTTCTCTGGTCCAGCACTTCCTCTACGTTCCTGCCCCGGTCTCTGTCTGCAACGCTGACATCTGATTGACAAAGCTGATTACTGAGCTCCGCTACTATGGCAGTGTAAATGTCATGAGCCACTGAGCTGAATGATTGGCTGCAGCGCTGTAAACACAATGTCAGCATTGAAAATAAACTACAAAGACTGATGCAGCAGCGGAGAGCTGGCACTGGACCGTGGAAAAAAAAAAAAATTCCGTTTTTGTTTGTTTCAAACTACCGAAACTTATAGCAGAAAGTTTTCTGAAAGAAGAAAACCCCTTTAAGTTGAATTTCTAAATGCAGCTTTTTAATAGTTACAAAAATCCTGCTGTAGATGGATATAACGCTCACGGGAGCCAATCACACGCTTACACTCACACATTGCCACCGGTTTTCTGCGTCTCCCGCTCGGATCGCTTCTCCTGTTTCGCTTTTAATTTGGCTTCTGCTTTTTCCAACTTCCTTACATCAACAGTCTGGGGACAAAATCACTTATTAGGAAAAAAGGACACACTCGTGTATACATAAACCATACGCAGGCTCTGAAGCAAAAGTGGGATTTTTGGTACCGTAAAATCTCTTTCTTGCCATTGGGGGACACAGGTTACCATTTGTGTATGCTGCGCTCACTAGGAGGCTGACACTATGCAAATAAGGAAAATATAGCTCCTCCTCAGCAGTATACACCTACCGACAGGCACAAAGCAACTCAGTTGGTGCACAAAGCAACTCAGTTGGTGCAAAAGCAGTAGTAGGAGCAAGTATAACAAAAAAACAACCTATGTACCAACCCAAAACAACAGCATAAAGGCCAACACGGTAGGCCAACACGGTAAAAAATTAAGGGAGGGTGCTGTGTCCCCCAATGAAGGCTCATAGAAAGAGATTTTACGGTAAGTACCAAAAATACCACTTTCTTTCCCGCTTCATTGGGGGACACAGGTTACCATGGGACGTCTAAAAGAAGTCCCAAGGGTTGGAAAACAGGTATTATAGAGAAAAGGACTTGGGTCGGCGGGTGGGAAACCGCCGCCTGCAGTATCTTCCTACCCAGGCCTGCATCTGCAGAGGCGTGAGTATTCACCTTGTAGAACTTCACAAAGGTGTGAAGGGACGACCAGGTTGCGGCTTTGCAGATCTGCGCGGCCGAAGCTTGGTGACGAACGGCCCAGGAAGCTCCAACAGCCCAGGTAGAGTGAGCCCTCATCCCTGGAGGAGGCTGTTTGTCCTGAGTTCGGTATGCCTACAGAATCGTTGAACGAAACCAACGAGCGATGGTGGATTTAGAGGCTGGGAGTCCCTTGCGACGACCCTCACAGATAACGAACAGGGAATCAGACTGACGAAGGGAAACAGTCCTAGAAAGATAGACTCGAATAGCCCTGACCAAGTTCAGCTTGTGAAGAGATCTTTCCAAGGGATGAGCTGGAGAAGGACACAGAGAAGGAAGGACGATGTCCTCGTTGATGTGAAAGGCCGAAACTACCTTCGGGAAGGAAGGGACAGGCCGGAGGACCACCTTATCCTGATGTAGAATCAGAAAAGGGGAACGGCAGGACAATGCCGCCAATTCGGATACACTTCTGAGAGAGGTGATGGCGACCAAGAAGGCTACCTTCCACGAAAGAAGGGAATGTCCTGAATCGGCTCAAAGGGCGCACGCTGGAGAGCACCCAAGACCAGATTGAGATCCCAAGGATCGATCGGAGGATGGTAAGGAGGCGGTAGGGGAGCGACCCCCTGCAGGAAAGTCTTCACCTGAGACAAAGAGGCCAAGTCACTCTAGAATAACACGGATAGAGCGGAGACCTGACCCTTCAGGGTACTGAGGGAAAGGCCCGAGTCAAGACTGCAGAAAACCAAGGACGGAGGGAAGAGAAAAAGTCATAGGAAAGAGACTGTGTCCCTCGCACCAGCGAAAGAAAGCCTTCCAACACCTGTGATAGATGCGGGACGATGCTGGTTTCCTAGCCTTAATCATAGTTTGACTGACGTTGTCCAAAAACCCTGCATTCCTCAGAATTGCGGCCTCAACGGCCATGCCGTTAAAGCTAGTGACTGAGAAATCGGGTGGAAGAGGGGCCCTTGCGAGAGAAGATCCGGGCGGGCTGGAAACCTCCAGGGAACGTCCGAGAGCATGTTCACTAGCTCCGCATACCAGGCCCGACGCAGCCAATCTGGAGCTATTAACAGCACGGGGACCCATTCCGCCTTTATCTTTTTTACGGCTCTTGGAATCAAGGGGAGAGGCGGAAAAAGATAGGGCATCTGAAACTGGGACCACGGGATCACGAGTGCGTCGCAACCGACTGCCATCGGGTCCTGGGACCTGGCCACGTACTGGGGAACCTTGTGGTTTGTTCGAGAGGCCATTAGATCGACGTATGGAACGCCCCATCTCAGGCAAATTTGGGGGAAGACGGAAGGGTTGAGTGACCACTCGCCGGCTACAAGCCCCTGACGACTCAGAAAGTCGGCTTCCCAGTTGTCCATCCCTGGGATGTGTACGGCAGAAATGGCAGGGACGTGGCGTTCTGCCCAACGTAGAATCTTTGCCACCTCGGCCATGACTTGCTTGCTGCGAGTCCCGCCCTGATGGTTTATCTAAGCCACGGCCGTGGCGTTGTCCGACTGAAGGCGACCGGCTTGCCTGCGAGGAGGGACTGCCAGTGGAGGAGGGCCAGAAAGATTGCACTGATCTCCAAGAGATTTATTGGGAGAAGGGCTTCCTGTGTGTCCCAGCGCCCCTGTGCTGTGAGATGCCGGAAGACCGCTCCCCAGCCCTGAAGGCTGGCATCGGTGGTGATGACCTGCCACCGGAGGGGAAGGAATGACCTCCCGCGCAGAATGGAGTTGGACAGCGTCCACCAAGTAAGGGACTATCTCACCTTGAGGGGCAGAAGCACCGGATGATCCAGGGACGCTGTTCTCTTGTCCCAGGCAGACGAGGGCCAGTTGGATGGGACGCGTGTGAAACTGGGCATAAGGCACTGCTTCCATGGAGGCAATCATTTTCCCCAGAACCCTCAAGCCGAAACGAAGGGGAAGAGGGGCTGGGCATTTTAGAGCTTTGATCCCCTGCCGGAGAGAGGAGCACTTCTCCTTCGGGAAGAAAACTCGAGCACGAATGGTGTCAAGTTCCATGCCCAGAAAGACAAGACGCTGGGTTGGAATCAGGGTTGACTGTTCCTGGTTGATGATCCAACCGAGGCGGGCCAGAATGTCCAGAGTGATCTGGAGGCTCTGGCTGCAGTCTCGGCGAGACGGACCCTTGACCAGGAGATCGTCGAGATAAGGGATTATGAGAATCCTCTTGGAGCGAAGGATGGCCATGAACGCAGCCATGACCTTCGTGAAGACCCTGGGAGCGAAGGCCAGGCCGAACGGGAGAGCCGTGAACTGGTAATGGTGCTCCTATATGGCAAATCGAAGAAACTTTTGGTGTTGAACACAGACAGGAATGTGCAGGTAAGCATCCTGTATGTCCACAGGGCAAGGATATTCCCCGGCTCCATGGAGGCGATCACCGAGCGCAAGGACTCCATTCTAAAGTGGCGAATCCGAAGATGACGATTCAGCTGCTTGAGATCCAAGATCGGGTGGAGGGAACCGTCTTTCTTTGGCACTACAAAAAGGTTTGAGTAGAACCCGGAAAAACGTTTGTGCCAAGGAACGGGAACGATCACTCCTGAATCTAGCAGGGAAGAGACGGCCTGGAGAAGCCCTGGGAGATGAAAGGGCAGCTTTGGAGGATGAGAAGCGAAGAAGAGTCTCCCTTGGGGGGATGAAAACTCTATCTTGTAGCCAGATGTGATGATTTCCCTGACCCAGTGTCGTCGACCACCGTCAACCAAGTGTCCTTGAACAAAAGGAGCCTGCCTCCCACCCTGGAAAGATTCCCAGGTGGGGGTAACCCGTCATTTAGAGGAGAATCTATGATTGCGGGATCCAGAGGGCTTAGAGGGACGGCTTTTAGATCTCCAGTGAGGAGTAGGCTTGAAGGAAGGTTTCCTTCTTTCACCCTGGGTAGAAGGACGGTCCTGCTGGGCGGAGCCGCCTGAAGAAGAGAACGGTCGAAAAAGGCGAAAGGACTGGGGTCCCTTTCTATTGAAGGGCCGTTTAATCTCTTGCCCCCAGTGGCGTTAGAAATGATCTGATCGAGCCTAGAGCCCTGGAAGGGAAGGCTAGTAAAGGACTTTTTTGACGCCGGGTCCGTATTCCACGCCTTTAGCCAAAGGACACGGCGAATAGCGACAATATTGCTGCTTGCTCTTGCGGAGCAGGCAGGAGCATCCAAGGAAGCATTGAGGAGGTATTTGCCCGCATTAGCAATCTGGTCTGCCAAATCTGAAAGTTCCTCTGTGGGAGCCGCTGCCACGATGCCCCGGCGAAGAATCTGTGCCCAAGCTGATATGGCTTTCACCACCCAGGTGGAGGCGAAAATAGGGCAGAGTGAGGCGCCTGACGCCTCAAAGGCCGATTTGGTCAGAGCTTCAATCTGTCTGTCTGTAGCGTCCTTGAGAGACGCGGCATCAGGAATAAACAGGACAGTTTGGGCGGACAAGCGAGATTGGCGGGTCCACCTTAGGGGATTCGGACCATTTGGATACCAGGTCTGAGTTAACAGGGTAGAGAACGTCCAGTAGTTTCCTTCCCAGGAAGCGTTTTCAGGGATGTTCCCAGTGTCGAGAGGTAGTAGCCTCAAACTCCTTGTGGTTGGGAAAAACTCTTGAGGGATGTTTCACCCGTTTGAATGAAATGGAGTCGTCCTGAGCAGCCGCATCATCCTCTTTAATCTCGAGGGTCTGCACAATTGCCGAAATAAGGCTATCTACCATGTCCTGCGTCCCCAAGGTCTGATCCTCATCCGAGTCAGACTCTGACTGAGAAGCTACATCCGACCCGACGTCCGCCTCCAAGGACGGGGAACGGGTAGAGAGGGGCAATCTGGAAGCCGCAGAGGGGCCCGGTGAACTGGATGAGGAACTAGTATGAGTCCGCTTTCTGGTTCTGTTCCCTGACCTGTCCCTGTGAGGGTCGTGGTCGGGTGCAAGCGAATCGCCGTGGGAGGCATTCGGAGCACTGGTGGCAGCAGATAGCTGCGGACATATGTTCCAGGACCTGTACAAGGGACTGCGATTTCTTTGTCAAATCTGAGACTGACTGAAACATAGCAACAGCCCACTCCGGAGAGGGGGGGGGGGGCGCTCTAATCCCGGGCATTAGAGGTTTCCTGAGGGGCAGACATGGTGGAAAGACTGCAGGACGAGCAGAAGGGTGACGGCTGGCCTGAAGTCCACTTTATCTTACAGAGGGCGCAAGCGTAATGGACCTCCGTGTGATTATGACCGGAGGCAGTGGAATTGGGCATAGGTAGAGTCTGAGTAACAATATACAGCAGGGTGCTGTGGAGGCAATACTGCTGAGGGAATACAGCAGTGTGCTGTAGAGGCAATACTGCTGAGGGAAGCTATAGAGGGGGGGCAGAGTCTGTAAGAGAGCAGAGCCTACCAGTACCCAGCAATCAGCAGCAGCATGGAGCAGGTAGCTGTGTCCCCCGTGAAGAGAGCAGGAGAAACCTGGGAGGCTGAGGGCGCTGTAGAAGCACGGCTGCAAGATGGACGCTGTGCAGTGTGACCACGCGCTGCAGAAACGAGCAGTGAGCGGGGCTAATGTTCTGTGCCGAGAAAGGCCCCCTGTGATTGGTCGGGCGCGCCGGAAGGGGGGCGTGTCCGGCCAGTGAGAAGGAAAACGAAAGTAAGGTCGCTACAGGCTAGCTCGCCTTGGTGGGCGTGTGCAGCCTGAAGAGTGGGGGGAGCCAGCGCGGGGACAAGCGCAGGCAGGGGGCGCACCCCGGAACTGGAAACAGAAACTGAGGCGGCGATAGGGGGAGCCAGGCTAGGGGGAGTGACCGCTCGGCCAGGAGGCTGACGTCAGAGGCAGAGCGCTCCAAGAGGGGCGCGTCCAGAAGAAAGGGGAAGACTGAGTAAATACCGGGAGAGAGGAGTGGGCGTGGCCTGAGTCCGAGCAGCCGAGAAGAAGCTGCAAAATGTCGGTACCGCGCGCTCTAGGGAAAAAAGAGCACGAAATTCAAAAGTGCAGGTGGCGCAGGCAGCGGTGTCCATGGGCTGCCAGGACTATATAGAGGTACCCCGGGAGGCTGAGGACGCTGCAGGAGCTCAGAGATCGCTGGGGGCATGGGGGGGATGATACTTGATGATCCGGTGTCTTCCCTGTAGGTGAGGATGCATCAGGATCCCTCGGTAGATGAAGAGGGTCCTGGTAGAGAAAGATCCTCCTTCCAGCATCATCTCCGGACAGTGCAGAAGATGGCGTCAACCCCTTTAGAAGGGGGGAGGCCACCACCGGTGAACACCGTCTTCCTCTCAGCCCTCTCCGAGGAGAGGGGTGAGGAGGGTAAAAGGCAAGGACTTGCCACCAAGAGTCGCTCTGAAAAACCCGTAAGGGTGACAGAGGACAAATTCCTGCCAGCGGGTCCGAGAGTGGGCGATGTGGGTGATACCACACTGCTCTCTCGGTCACTTAAGTGTGGGAAAACAGAGTGAATAAATTGCACCCTGTTACCCAAAGGAATCAATCTGAAAAACAAAGGGAAAATCATTAATAAACACACACAAAACCTGCAAAGGAAAATACTGCGGCTCTGGTGTTAGATCCAGGTCCGCCTCCTACAGACACTAAGCAAAAACGGAGTTGCTTTGTGCCTGTCGGTAGGTGTATACTGCTGAGGAGGAGCTATCTTTTCCTTATTTGCATAGTGTCAGCCTCCTAGTGACAGCAGCAAACACCCATGGTAACCTGTGTCCCCCAATGAAGCGAGAAAGAAATACCAACTTTCCCACAAAGATTTGCTGTGCTCCAATGGTAAGTCACTACGGGAAAGCTAGAGACCTCATAAAGAGTAATAGAAGCGCATCTGATGCGAAACTGAGTTCTAAGAGATGTGGCTTCACATGTGGCTCTAAAAGATGCTTTCATATGGGACACAGATGACACACAGTGCTGCCAATGTGAAGTCTGATGAAGAACACACATGCCTACAAATTCAGAAGACTCAAGTTTTTTTTTTAAAGCATTAAAGTTTTTACTGATTTTAGAAATGAACAAAGATGTGCATCTAACTGCAAACCTCAAAAAATGGTCAAGTAAAAAAAAAAAAGATGGACTTTCTTAATACTAATGTATTCCTTAGAGACCTGTTTCAATTGCATGTCTTATGTAGACAACCCCTTCTCTAAAGACAGCCACATGAGTAAAAGTCTTAGCATCTGTTTCTACATGGGACGTTACGCTGTCATACTTTTTTTCCTGCGGGAAGGACTAATCATTCGGGAGCAGGAGCCATTTTTACTTCTATATGGACGGGAGATTTCTTCATTCACTTCCGCATCAGGACAGGTGGACAATACCTACTGATCGCACAAGTAACCCAACAGATATACTTAGAAAAATAAATAAACCAAGATAGCTGCGCAACAACTTAAAATAGACCCTTTATACTAGAATTTTTTTTTAAAAAAAAATGAATCAAAAGAAGTGGCTTGAAGGGGACTTTAACCCCTTCACCCCCAAGGGTGGTTTGCACGTTAATGACTGGGCCAATTTTTACAATTCTGACCACTGTCTCTTTATGAGGGTATAACTCTGGAACGCTTCAACGGATCTTCGCGATTCTGAGATTGTTTTCTCGTGACATATTGTACTTCACGTTAGTGGTAAAATTTCTTCCATATAACTTGCGTTTATTTTTGAAAAAAATGCAAATATGGCGAAAATTTTGAAAATTTAGCAATTTTCAAACTTTGAATTTTTATTCCTTAAAACAGAGAAATATGTCACACAAAATAGTTAATAAATAACATTTCCCACATGTCTACTTTACATCAGCACAATTTTGGAACCAATTTTTTTTTTTCTTAGGAAATTATAAGGGTTAAAAGTTGACCAGCGATTTCTCATTTTTACAACAAAATTTACAAAGCCATTTTTTTTAGGGACCACCTCATATATGAAGTCAATTTGAGGGGTCTACATAGCAGAAAATACCCAAAAGTGACACCATTCTAAAAACTGCACCCCTCAAGGTACTCAAAACCACATTCAAGAAGTTTATTAACCCTTCAGGTGCTTCACAGGAGCTGAAGCAACGTGGAAGGAAAAAATGAATATTTAACTTTTTAGCCACAAAAATGATCTATTACAAACTTTTTTTTATTTTCACAAGGGTAAAAGAAGCAAATGGACAGATAAAGTTGTTGTGCAATTTCTCCTGAGTACGCCAATAGCCAATATGTGGAGGAAAACCACTGTTTCGGCACACGGCAGAGCTCGTAAGGGAAGGAGCGCCGTTTGACTTTTTCAAACTAAAATTGGCTGGAATTGAGATTGGACGCCATGTCGTGTTTGGAGAGCCCCTGATGTGCTTAAACAGTGGAAACCCCCCACAAGTGACACCATTTTGGAAACTAGACCCCCTAAGGAACTTATCTAGATCTTTGGTGAGCAATTTGAACCACAAAGTGCTTCACACAAGTTTATAACGTAGAGCCGTAAAATTAAAAAATCATATTTTTTTCCACAAAAATGATCTTTTCACCCCAATTTTTATTTTCCCAAGGGTAACAAGACTCCAAAAGTTATTGTGAAATTTGTCCTGAGTACGCTGATACCCCATATGTGGGGGTAAACCACTGTTTAGGTGCATGGCAGAGTTTGGAAGGGAAGGAGCGCCGTTCGACTTTTTCAACACAGAATTGGCTGGATGCCATGTCGTGTTTGGAGAGCTCCTGATCTGCCTAAACAGTGGAAACCCCCAACAAATGACACCATTTTGGAAACTAGACCCCTCAAGGAACTTATCTAGATGTGTGGTGAGCACTTTGAACCCCGAAGTGCTTCACAGAAGTTTATAACGTACAGCTGTAAAATAAAAATCTTTTTTTTTTTTTTTTTTACAAAAATGATTTTTTCGTCCCCAATATTTTAATTTCACAAGGGTAACAGGAGAAATTGGACCCCAAAAGTTGTTGTCCAATTTGTCCTGAGTACGCTGATACCCAATATGTGGGAGTAAACTACTGTATGGGTGCACGTCGGGGATCGGAAGGGAAGTAGTGACGTTTTGGATTGCAGACTTTGATGGAATGGTCTGGGGGCGTCATGTCGCATTTGGAGAGCCCCTGATGCGCCTAAACAGTGGAAACCCCCCACAAGTGACCCCATTTTGGAAAATAGACCCCACAAGGAACTTATCTAGATGTGTGGTGAGCGCTATGAAGCCCCAAGTGCTTCACAGAAGTTTATAACGTACAGTCGTAAAAACAAAAAAAATCATTTTTTTTAAAAAAAAAATGATATTTTTACCCCCAGTTTTTTATTTTCCCAAGGGTAACAGAAGAAATAGGACAAATTACACAATAACTCCTGGGGTCCAGAGTACACTGATACCCCATATGTGGGGGTAAACTACTGTTTGGGCGCATGGCAGAGCTCAGAAGTGAAGGAGCACCGTTTGACTTTTTCAATGCAGAATTGGCTGGAATTGAGATCAGACGCCATGTCACATTTGGAGAGCCCCTGATGTGCCTAAACAGCGGAAACCCCCCAATTCTAACTCCAACCCTAACCCCAACACACCCCTAACCCTAGTCCCAACCCTAACCACAAACCTAACCCTAACACACCCATAACCCTAATCCCAACCCTAACCCTAACTATTAGCGCCAACCCTAACCCTAACTTTAGCCGCAACCCTAACCCTAATGGGAAAATGGAAATAAATACTTTTTTTTAATTTTATTATTTTTCCCTAACTAAGGGTGTGATAAAGGGGGGTTTGATTTACTATTTATAGCGGGTTTTTAGGATTGGCAGCTGTCACGCTAAAATCACATTTTGAGAGCTATAATTTTTGCATATTTTGGCCCACAGAGTCATGTGAGGTCTTATTTTTTGAAGGACGAGGTGACGTTTTAATTGGTACCATTTTTGAGCACGTGACGTTTTTTGATCGCTTTTTATTTCGATTTTTGGGAGGTTAGAATGAACAAAAATCAGCAATTCATGAATTTCTTTTGGGGGAGGCGTTTATACCGTTCCGCGGGTGGTAAAATTGATAATGCAGTTTTATTCTTCGGGTCAGTACGATTATGGCGATACCTCATTTATATCATTTTTTTATGTTTTGGCGCTTTTATAGAATAAAACCAATTTTATATAAAAAATTATTATTTTTGCATCGCTTTATTCTGCGAGCTATAACTTTATTTTTTCGTTGATGATGCTGTATGGCGGCTCTTTTTTTGCGGGACAAGATGACGTTTTCAGCGGTACCATGTTTATTTATATCCGTCTTTTTGATCGCGTGTTATTCCACTTTTTGTTCGGCGGTATGATGATAAAGCATTGATTTTTTGCTTTGTTTTTTTTTATTTTTTTTAAGAGGTTCACTAAAGGGGTTAACTAGTGGGACAGTTTTATAGGGGGGGTCGTTACGGACGCGGCGATACCAAATATGTGTACTTTTATTGTTTTAGTTTTTTTATTTACAGGAAAAAAATGAATTTATTGGGGAATATTTTTTTTTTTTTTATGATTTTTTTAAACAATTTTTATTTTTATTTTTTTTTAACTTTTATACTTTGTCCCAGGGTGGGACATCACTGTATTTTAGCAGATCGCTGGTGTGACAGTGTGCACAGCACTCTGTCACACCAGCGATCGCTCTGGCACTGCTGCAGGCTTCTCAGTGCCTGCTCTCAGCAGGCACTGAGGAAGCCGCCTCCCTGCAGGACCCCGGCGCCATCTTGGATCCGGGGACCTGGAGGGAGGACGGACCCTCGGAACAGCGCGACACATCGCGCTGCTCTGAGGGTCTCAGGGGGGCACGCAGGGAGCCCCCACCCTGCGCAATCCTCCCCTGTGCCCCCAGTACAACCGCGATCATGTTTGATCGCGGTGTGCTAGGGGTTAATGTGCCGGGAGCAGTCCGTGACCGCTCCTGACACATAGTGTGATAATCAGCTGACACCCGGCCGCGATCGGCTGCGCGTCCGATCGCTGGGACGTACTATCCCGTCCATGGTCATACGGGCCCAGGTACCATGGACGGGATAGTACGTCTGATGGCAGTAAGGGGTTAACAATCACAGGTTTCGGTCATTAATGTTTGATTGATGAGAACATGATCACTAGATCCTGCCAATTAGCACAATGAGTGGACCACAGAGCTGCTCGGAGGGTTATTGCTATCCACAATATCTATGGTATGTACACAACAGATATAAATGCCCAACAGTTGCAAACCTCACAGTGCAGTCAGAGAAGAGGTGGGGGCACGTGCACAAAAACTGCAGAGGAAATGCACAATTTTCAGAAAAAGAAAGCAAATTCCTGATGCATCCCAGTTATCAGTGTAGATGCTGGTCCAAGTGGTAGGAACTGCATCTACTACACATTTATAGCACAACCTATGGATATGTCAAAAATGTTTTAGTTGGTCCTGGAGAGCCTCAGACATAATGACATAGATAATATGATACTGATTCCGTCTTAAAACTCTACAACCGCACCCTTAACAGACATTCATTTTGAGATAAAAAATATATATATATATCTTACTGAAGATTGGTCCTTTTTCATTAACAAGACACTCAAGACCTGAGGGTCAACTTCTGAAAAGGAGGGAGAAAAAAAAAAAAAAAGGAGTGTTAATGTGAATCCATATGTGATATAAAATATGCAGAGACTTACCAGTGAAAGCTGTGTCTTTATTGGAGTTTACCATCATTCCAAGGAGGAGATGTTACATTGCCATATGACAGTCTTGTAACTACAAATATTTATTTTACTAATTCATAATCAATTTTAGAGTATTCTGGATTATCGGACAATCTAAGAAAAATAAGTAAAAGAGAACAGAACCTTCTGAAACAAAACCCAGAGTAGAAGTGTGCTCCCTGGCTCTCTCTGATCAGAGGTCCGCTTCCCGTGTGGGGGGAATCAAATTGCAGGTATTGAATTATCAAGTGTCAAATTAAAGGGGTTGTTATTCAGGACTATGTTATTTTTTTACTATGGACTACAGAACATACAGGCAAGTAGCTGCTAACTGCCTGCCTATTCTGCCCAGCACAGATCTTTGTTGGCACAGAGCAGTCACAGACACTTCCTGTGTTTTCCACTGATGTCACGTCGACAGAGCAGCAGCTTCTTATCTGGGCTGCTCTGTTGACAGAATGTGACTGACGTCATGATGAGTGACAGCTGGCTCCTCGATGCCTAACTGCGGGAAGCCGGCTGTCAATGAGCATGACACTGCCAGTCATGCTATGTCAATAGAGCAGTCTGGAAGCCGAGGAGCTGCTCGGCTGACATGAAGCAGCTGAATCGCTGGCAGAGGTGGTAGGTGACTGCTCTGAGCCGGTGCTGGGTAGAACAGGTGGACAATGGGCAACTACCTGTTTTAAGTTTTTACTATGATCCAAAAAATTAATATAATCCTCGATAACCCTTTAAGCCTGGTCCACATTATTACTATCCTGTATATTTTTCTTGATCAGAAGGTGCAAAAAAGCTGAGGAGAAAAATTAGCGCAAGGATAGAGAAATTGTATTAATATATGCTGACCTGATCCAGAGTTGAAAGGCTGCTGAAGATCCACGGCTGATTTCACCAGAAGAGCAAAAACAACATGGAAAGTTTACATGGAAACACGGAAAATATCCACGCTGCCAGCTTGTGAAGAAACGCCGGATGCCAGAAGCATTATAAAATAACTGTTTATTTTATTTTTCTACGCGTTTCAAAGTGTAACCAACTTCTACAGGAAAAAAAAAAATATATATATATATATATGGTATGTGTTTTTTTTTTGTTTCCTGAAGAAGTGCGTTACACTTTGAAACGCGTAGAAAAATAAAAACTGTTATTTTATAATACTTGTGGTGTCCGACGTTTCTTCACAAGGTGGAAGCGCGGATATGGACCACAAGCTTTCCATGTTTTATTTGCTCTTGATTAGAAGTATCAGATCTCCATATTGAAAAAGATAAACATCTCCTTAGGGCTCATGCAGGCATCCTTGGATCTCGGTCCAATCACTGACAGCAATACACAGACTGTACATTGAAATATATGAAGCGGTCATGCTCCCAGTATTGTGATCCAAGATCCACGGACATCTGCATGAGCCCTTAGAAGATATAAGGTTTTACTTCTGCAGAGACCCAATTCTCTTGATTAAAAAGATGTACCCAAAAAACAGACCTTCTGTCTGTAATAAGCAATGGCACCAAGTAATTGGAGCCAGGCATATAGACATATATAACATGCAATTAAACATACGCTAGAGAGGGTAAAGCCACAGCTCTGGTGTTCTTACCATAATCTGTAATTTGGGAAAGCTGGATAGGAGCATCCAAAAGAACCTGTGCTTGTGACGGGACCTGGTGATTCCTAGAGTACACGGGAGCAATGCAATACTGTTATAAAAAAAAGAAAACCCGTGCAGGACTTCACTTCAGTCCAATATCCAGGGCATATTCACACACGTGTCCACAGGACTGCACTGCACACTGGCTCATTAACGTCAATCGGCCGATTCCCATGTATGATTTTCTCTACAGACAGGTAGTCCGTTCAGAGAAAGTCACAACGTGCAATACTTTAGAGCGAGTTTCGGAGGAGTCTTCTCCAGGGTCTATGAAAATAAACAGCTCAAAGAAACAAAACTGATACAACTCAGAAGCAAAATTTGTCTATTTTTCATTTCAGAGTTTTGTGCTGCCTTTGCATGTATGGAAAACCACAGGTATTCGTATGTTAAAGAAGCTGTCCACTACTTGGACAACCCCTTCTCATACCCCAGGCTTGGTCCTGATAAAATAATAAAGCTTATACTCGCCTCCCGTGCCGTTCCCGCAGTGTCAGCACGTGCTCTCCCTGGGGCTCCCGTGCTGCGGTTGTGACATATGACCCCTGCAGCCCAATCAGCGCTGGCATCACTGTCCCCGTCTTCATACGAAATGAACATGAAGAGGAAGTCAGACCAGCTGCAGCCCAGACGTCCTCATCATGTTCAATTTGTCCGAAGGTGGAGACAGTGATGCCAGCGCTGATTGGGCACCGGGGTCATGTGTCACTATAATCGCATGGGAGCCCCGGGGAGAGCGAGTGTTGGCACCGCAGGAACGGAGTCGAGGATAGGCTTTTATATTATATCAGGGTCAAACATTAAAAGCAAAAGTTTGGCCACTACTAAGACTTTAATATAAGCATTTGGAAGACCCCACAATAGCAGGCATCTTGTTTTCTTGCGCTGAAGTGCAGTCCTGTCCTGTGTAAATGACCACAATAATCAGTAAGCGATGGGTCACACGACTGTATGGCAGCTATATTTTCATGTCTGTATTACAGCCACATCACAGATCTCATGAGCCGAATTTACAGCATCATAGGCAAAAATAATATTGTATATTTGAGTCACTGAGACCCATGTTTGTGCCTACATTCCAGCCATAGTACAAGAAAATATAGTGATAGAATTAGCTGTTTATTGTGCATTTTCCCAAAAACTAAAGCCACGTGCACACACGTTCAGTATTTGGTGAGTTTTTTACATCAGTATTTGTAAGCCAAAACCAGGAGTGAGTGATAAATACAGAAGTGGTGACGTGTTTCTATTATACTTTTCCTCTGACTGTTCCTCTCCTGGTTTTGGCTTACAGATACTGAGGTAAAATACTGACCAAATACTCAAGGTGTGAATATGACCTAAGAGAAAAAGTGTGTGATACCTCACAGAGAACACGGATAAAGTTGGACCTTGAGAATCTTCAAACACTACAGAACGTATGTGTCACTACAAAGACCCCGCATCTATACACCAAAGGACGGTATTTACTGGATCTGCACTAACTAAATGGTTCTCCATCCTACGATCTATGAGGGTGAAGGGGAAATAAAATACTCTGCATTTAGTATGGAATACTTTACAGCTTTATTAACCCCTTCATGCTGGAGCCCATTTTCGTTTCCATTTAGCCTCCCTTCTTCCCGGAGCCATAACTCTTACTTTTCTGTTCACATAAACATATGAGGGGCTCATTCTTTGGGGACAAGTTATACTTTTGAATGACATCATTCATTGTACCATACTGTGTTCTCAAAAACAGGAAAAAAATCTAAGTCTGGTGAAATTGAGGGGCTCATTCTTTGGGGGACAAGTTATACTTTTGAATGACATCATTCATTGTACCATACTGTGTTCTCAAAAACAGGAAAAAATTCTAAGTCTGGTGAAATTGTTAAAAAAATGCAATTCTGATTTTCTTTTTCAGGAATTGTTTTCACGGTGTAATTTTTTGGGAAAAATGACCATGCAATAGGATTCTCCTCAACCAATTTCAATGGAGGGAGCAGAGAAGACACGAGAACGTCCATAGTCCCTGTACCATGCAAAAATGGTTATCAGGTGCAGTGATAGATACTAGCTGATGCAGGCTGCCAAGCTGTAATGATGGTGGGAACCCCCTGATAAGAGAGTCCAGCTTGAGATAGCACCCAGGCTTCAACGGCCAAGCTGTTAAACACAGGGCCCCTGAGATCTCATAACAAATTGGACGCTGGCAGAACAAAACTGGACGATCCGGCAGTCGCAACAGACATCAGCGACGAACTGCACCAACTCTGCATACCATGCCCAGCGTGGCCAAACCGGGGCGATTAGGATAACTGGAGTCCCTTCCGCCTTGATCTTCCTGATGACCGTCGTAAGTAAAGAAACCAGGGGAAAACACGTACGGAAGTTGAAACTGATGCCACGGAGAGAATCGTGCATCCAACTCGATGGTCTTGGGATCCTGAGACCGAGCTCTGAAGTGGAATATCTTGGCGTACAATCTTGAAGCCATCAGAACATGTAATGAGTCCTTAAACGAATACAGATCTGACGAACGACCTCCAGATGAAGTTGTCCTAAGGCAAGATTTGACGGTTAGGAAAAAACCTGCGCCCAATTTCTCACGCCTGAGATATGCACTGCTGGGATTACTGAGTGGTTCCTCTCTGCCTATTGGATAATGTGGGCTACCTCATGCTTGGCCGCCTTACTGCGGGTACCCCCTTGATGGTTGAAGTATGCCACAGCTGTCGCGTTGTCCGACTGAATTCGGAAGGGATGACCTGCCAGGAGATAATGGAACAGCTGCAGGGCTAGCCGGCACACTTGGATCTCTAGGACATTGATCGGGAGGCTCAGCTCCCGAGATAACCGGTTTCCCTGAGCAGTGTGGTGACGGAAGATTGCTCCCCAGTCGAAAGACTGGCGTCGGTAGTCACCACTAGCCATGGATCCGGAAGAAAGGATTTTCTCTGGTTGAGAGAGGACTTCAATGTCCACCACCTGAGAGCCTGTCTGACCCACAGGGCAAGCAGCATTGGCGGTCGAGGGAGAACAGGTTTCTGTCCCAGGCACACTCTGGGAGCGGTAGCGAGGCTGAGGGGTAAGGCCGTGAACTTGAAAATGCTGTACGCGAATGGCGAAGCGCAGGAATTTCTGGTGAGATGGAAAAATCGAAATATGGAGGAAAGCATCCCGAGTGTCGATGCTAGAACTCCCCTTTTTCCATCAAAGCAATGACCAAACAAAGACTCCATGCGGGAATGGCGGACTATGATAAACCAGTTTAAAAGTTTGAGATCCAGTATGGGTCTTCTGGTTCCGTCTTTTTTTTTTTTTTTGGGACCACAATCAGGTTCGAGTAGAACCCCTCAAACCCTTTGTTTTCTGGTACTGGAACAATAACCCCATGTTGAGGCCATGTTGTTGACGCCGAAAGGGACACCTAATCCTTTGTTGGGGAAAAAATTTGTTCTTCCCTCCCGTAGCGTCAAGATAAGCTGATCCAGCTTCTCATCAAATAAACGCCCACTCTGGTAAGGGAGAGATGTGAGAGACTTTTTGGACGCAGAGTCCGCTTTCCATACTCTGAGCCACAGTGACCTTCTGATCGTGATGGCATTTGCTGCTGACAGAAAAGCGCAGTTAGCCATATCCGGAGGGGCGTGCACCAAATAATCCCTGGCCAGCGCGATCTGATTGGCTAGATCCACTGACACCGAGGAATAATGCTGTCCTGAAAGGATTTGGTCTGGTTATCCACCCAGGAGACCATTTGCCTTAGCTACCCCTGCCGCAGGAAAAGATGGGAATAGTGCAGGGCTTGAAGGCTTCGAAACAGAACGAGCAAGATTCTCTATTTTGACGATCCGTGGGATTTTTAATCGAAGATCCATCTGGCAAGGGAAAGAGGGTTTTGGACGCTGGACGAGATACGGGAGGATTCACTGGAGGGGAGCCAGCCCAGTCCTTCCTTAATTTCGGAAAGAAAGGATATCTCGCCCCAAGAGGCTTTTGCCCTGTGAAGCATTTATCCAACCGTTCCCTATGTCCTTAACGTCGGGGTGATTTCCAAACACCCTATGAGGACGTTTGTATGAAGGACCCCGAGCGGAGACAGAAACTTCATCACCCTTTAAAGTTCGGTTGGCGGCGTCAACGAAAGAATCCAGTGTCACTTGATACCCCGGAAAGTCCAGGTCTAGAGACATGACAGACTCATAGTGAGGGTTTTAATCGCTACGAACCCCTGGTGAGGGGGAGCAAGAAACGGAACTCACAGATGCCGAGGTGCAAAAGGGCTCGGGAGACGTGCTACGGATCCGTTTCCTAGACGTTTGTGTATTTTGTGACTGAGAACGGCCCCTGCTGGCCGACGGTTCCCTCGTAGAAGAGGAACCCTCTAATTCAGGCAGACAAATGCCCCGACCCGTGGAGGGGTCTTGAAGGGATTCAATCGCTGTGGCCAGTGAAGCCATGGATTGCGACAGTGACGAAGTCCACTTAGCGGGACTAGGTACACTGGGGTCAGTAGCGGCGGGGGGCTCCTGAGCGCATTTTAGATCATAGGCTTTGTAGAGTGGTGAACTCTGTCCTCGGGGCAACGCCATATGGCAGGTGGTACACATGAGGCTAAAAACACTGCATGTGGTTTTTTTTTTCTGGATGTCTAAAAGGTCTTGTCCAGGATCTGAACCCAGGACCCCTCGCACCCAAAGAGAGAACCATACCCCTAGACCAGGGGTGAATGACATGGTGTACCCAGATGTCTCCCTGCTAATATGGCTTAATAGAGGAGATTGCCAGGGAATTAGTGCAGCTGAAGGGCCTATTTGTGTACTGCAGCTCAGTCCTTACCCAGGTCCTGCATCCCCAATAGTCCTCCCCAGTGCTCTGCGCTCCCTTGTTGGAGAAGAGATGGCTGCCGGATACAGAGTGAGGACGTTGCCGCAAATAGCCGGTTACAGTGTCCCTGTAGAGGATTGCATGCAGAGCTGCCGCCAGGGAGCAAGATGGCCACCGAGAGTATCTAAGGGCACTTCTCGTTCTGAAGCGCCAGTGGAGTGGACAGAGGGTGGAGCTTGAATCCAGTGTCACTTGATACCCCGGCAAGTCCAGGTCTAGAGACATGACAGACTCATAGTGAGGGTTTTAATCGCTACGAACCCCTGGTGAGGGTGGGTGGAGCTTCAAGATTGCGGCCTAGCTTGCTAGTTTGGGCCAACACTGGGGAGTAAATTTTTTTGCGCTGGCTTGAACACACGCGGCGGACAGTGGACACAGCTTGAAGTAACCACGGACGGTCGCATGACCTGGGCCCCCCTTTGCTACCCATGACCCAGCCACTTACTGCTGCAGCTTCTTAACCAACACTGCCAGGATTCCATGGATTCTTCATGCAGGTCAGGAGTTGTAGTTAAGATGGTGCAGGAACACCCTCAATCCACCATCCCTTTAATAGGGAGGTGGAGAGGGACTGTCTGCTTCCTTGTACCATCCGCTTTAAGGCTAAGTGCACACGTTCAGGATTATTTGCGTTTTTTCGCGGGAAAAAACGCGTAAAAAACGCATGAATTAAGCATCCTATCATTTAGAATGAATTCTGCAATTTTTGTGCACATGGTGCGTTTTTTTCCGCGAAAAAAACGCATCTCGGAAAAAGAACACAACAGGTTCATTAATTTCGCGGAATTCTAGTGTTTTTCCCGCTATATTATTGACCTAGAAAGTTCAGGAAAAAATTGCGGTAAAAACACGCAAAATCCGCGCAGAAACGCGCCAAAAACGCGAAAACAAAATGCGCGATTTTACCGCGGAAAAAGTCAGGTTTTGCTTAGGAAAATTCTGCACAAATTCCTGACGTGTGCACTTAGCCTAACAGTGATGGTGCAGTTAGGGCTGCACGGATGCCAAAAAGGGGGCCGCTGTACATCCAAGGGGTTAAATCCTCTAGGATGGGACAGGGCTGAATGTCCAGCATTAGGCCTGGCTGCGGAAGAGGATACGTGGAGGCGACACTGCACGTGCTCGTCCGATAAAGGTGTTGGGAGATTGGTGCCCTTTAAGGGACCCGTCACCCCTAAAACATCAGCCCATGCATGGCATCCCACGTCGCAGGAGAGGGAGGTGACACTCCTCATGCTCGCCTGTTGATGGTTCGGGGAGATCGGAGCCTTGAAAGGATCCATCGCCCCTTCATCCGAGGGAAAAGTAAAATAAAAAATGTAAAAATAAAATAATAAAGAGTTTTTGGTCAGAAGACCAGACCTGTGTGCCTCCTACGGACACCAAGCAAGAACTGGTTCTCTGGGAGCCAGCAGGAGGGTGTATACTGCAGAGGAGGAGCCAACTTTTTTTGTAATACTTAGTGTCAGGATCCTGGTGGCAGCAGTAAACAGCCATGGTCAGTGTGCCCCAATGAGGCGAAGGAGAAATAAAATTTTTGATGATATTCTAATTTTGTGAGAAGCACCTGTAGGTCTGATAAGTCAAATGAACTTGGTTATTTTTCCACCTTCTCCCCACCAACAAAAATGTGTCAATGTCTTGTCACTGAACTTTATGTAATATATGGGATGTCAAACTCAAATACATAGAAGGAAAAAATTAAAAACTTGGGACAAAATTCGTGGGCCAATCTTCATAAAAAAAAGGTCTACAATTGAGGAAGTTTTTCCTTATAATCAAATATAACTACAAACCTTTTCATATGGAAACAAATTTAAAACGTATTGTCTCACGAACAAAGTACATTTTAATGAATAG
>JARQOD010000005.1:214701166-214810581 GCA_033576555.1 Oophaga sylvatica | reverse complement strand
GCCCCCTTCCCCTCTGTATGGCCCCCTTCCCCTCTGTAGTGCCCCCCTTCCCCTCTGTAGTGCCCCCCTTCCTCTCTGTAGTGATTCCCTTCCCCTCTGTAGTGGCCCCCTTCCCCTCTGTAGTGATTTCCTTCCCCTCTGTAGTGCCCCCCTTCCCCTCTGTACTGGCCACCTTCCCCTCTGTACTGGCCAGCTTCCCCTCTGTACTGGCCAGCTTCCCCTCTGTACTGGCCAGCCTTCCCCTCTGTACTGCCCCCTTCCCTCTGTAGTGGCCCCCTTCCCTCTGTAGTGGCCCCTTCCCCTCTGTAGTGGCCCCCCTTCCCTCTGTAGTGCCCCCTTCCCTCTGTAGTGGCCCCCTTCCCCTCTGTAGTGGCCCCCTTCCCCTCTGTAGTGGCCCCCTTCCCCTCTGTAGTGGCCCCTTCCCCTCTGTAGTGGCCCCCTTCCCCTCTGTAGTGGCCCCTTCCCTCTGTACTGGCCCTTTCCCTCTGTACTGGCCCTTTTCCCCTCTGTAGTGGCCCCCTTCCCCTCTGTAGTGCCCCCCCTGCCCTCTGTAGTGATTCCCTTCCCCTCTGTAATGGCCCCCCCTGCCCTCTGTACTGGCCCCTTTCCTCTCGGTAGTGGCCCCTTCCCCTCTGCAGTGGCCCCCCTGCCCTCTGTACTGGCCCCTTTCCCCTCGGTAGTGCCCCCCTTCCCCTCTGTAGTGGCCCCTTTCTCCTCTGCACATGTGATCACTACTACAGGAGCCACTGGCAAGATGCCATCTTATCACAGTGCCTCATACAGAGAAGCCAGATCATGCCCACCGGGCACATGTGTGGCCCCTTCATTCCCAGCCGGGCACCTGACGTATCACAAAGTCTCTGCCGGGCGCTTCCTCTTCCGGGGTCTCCGGCACAGCCGCCCCACTCACCGGTCACATATTGCAAGAGCTCTGCATCCAGCTGTGGAAACTCGCTCCTCAGAATCTCCACGAAGGTCGCCATGTTGGCCGGCAAGCACAGCGCAGGCGTGAAAAGAGAGATCATGCGCTCCGGAAGAGCAGAGCATGATGGGAAGTGTAGTACAGGTGACGTGTGGATCTGACAAGGTGTTAGACGGCAGTCGTGGCCTGTTCTCATGTCACAGGGCTGTCACTAGCCCGTGTGGCTGCTGTCAGTGCTCCGTGTACTTGTCACTAGTTGTCTGTGATGTGCGGAGGGTTATGCAGGAGTGAGAGGGAATAGTCATCAGGAGCTCATTATTGGGAGAGCTGGTGACAGGGACTAATTGTGAGGGAGGGATGATCTCCTAAAATCAATCAGCAGATACAGGAGGAGTGAGGGTCCCGCTCACAAGCTACAGTCTGAGGAAATAGGGGACACGAAAGGTGGATGGTAACAATTGCTTTCATTGTTCGGACCGGCCATAGTGTAAGAATCGGGTGTTCTGTATACTGCATGAACCGGTCACCAGTCAGTGTGTCTACAAGTACAGACACAGAGGACTATTACTCCCTTAAAGGGAATGTGTCACCCCATTTTTGGACTATGAGATAAGCCCCTGATGGCGGTGGTCGTATCTACAGAATTCTGGAATGCTGTAGATAAGCCCCCGATGTCACCTGAAAGAGAAGAAAAACGAGTTATCATACCTCCCAACTTTTGAAGATGGGAAAGAGGGACAGAGGTTGCGGCGCGCTTAGCGCGCCGTGGCAAATTTTAGGCCACGCCCCCTGACCACACCCATTTCACAACTAATCACACCCATGTCCACGCCCCAACTACACCCATTTAGCCCTGCTGATCACACGGACTGGTACTGAGGGCACAGTGGCTGGCATTATGGGATCAGTGGCTGGTACTGTGCGCACACTGACTGGTACTGAGGAAAAGAAAGAAAGAGCAGAGTTTTAAAGTGCTCCTCGGGCTCCGCCGTGTACTCCTGTGTCCACGGGGAAAGTAAGCTGCCAGCCGGGACAGTGGGGCAGACCCTCTCTCAAAATCGGGACTGTTGGGAGGTATGAATGCTCCCCACCATACACCTTGTACATGCACTGCTCCGCACACCTCATACACACACGGTTCCCCTCTGTACACCTCGCGCACACACGGCTCCGCTCCGTACACGGCTCCACTCTGTACACCTCGCGCACACATGGCTCCACTCAGTACACACACGGCTTCACTCCGTAAACCTCGTACATACGCAGCCACGCTCCGTAAACCTTGTACACATGTGGCTTTGCACCATACACCTCGTATACATGCAGTTCCGCTCCGTACACCTCGTACACAAGCGTTTCCGCTCCGTACACCTCGTACACACGCGGTAATGCTCCATACACACGCGGCTGCACTTCTCTACACCCCGTACACACACGGCTCTGCTCCGCTCCGTACACACACGGCTCAAGCACGGAGCCCTGTGTGTACGGAGATGAGCGGCTCAGCTCCGTGCACACACTGTACTGCTACAGCCACCTCGTACACACACAGCTCCGCTCCATACACCTCGCACACATGCGGTTCCGCTCCGTACACCTCGTACACACGCGGTTCCGCTCCGTACACCTCGTACACACGCGGCTCCACTTCTCTACACCCTGTACACACACGGTTCTGCTCCGTACACACACGGCTCAAGCACGGAGCCCTGTGTGTATGGAGATGAGCGGCTCAGCTCCGTACACACACTGTACTGCTACAGCCACCTCGTACACACACAGCTCCGCTCCATACACCTCGCACACATGCGGTTCCGCTCCGTACACATCGTACACACGCGGCTCCACTTCTCTACACCCCGTACACACACGGTTCTGCTCCGTACACACACGGCTCAAGCACGGAGCCCTGTGTGTACAGAGATGAGCGGCTCCGCTCCGTACACACACTGCACTGCTACAGCCACCTCGTACACACCTCTGCTCCATACACCTCATACACACACGGCTCCGCTCCGTACACCTCGTACACACACGGCTCCGCTCTATACACCTCGTACACACACGACTCTGCGACATCCACACTGTAAATCCCTCCTGACCCCTCACATAAACTTACCTTCAGCCACTGCAGCCAGCACCCATGACAACCAGCACAGCAGACTTGTACACGAGCCTGGCCATGTGACACCCAACTCCTCCCCTCCTGTGACCTCATCACAGGTCCTGTGTGCACACAGAGGAGTACTGCTCAGCAGCAGGTCATTGCTCTGCTGTGAGAAGCTAAAATGGAGCGCTGGAAGGCAACTATAGGGTGTATGGGGGGCGTGGCGGCTCAGCTCACTGCGGGACAGCGGGAGGAGGGGGTCAGAATCGGGACTGTCCCGGCCAAATCGGGACGGTTGGGAGGTATGTATTATACTCACCCAGGGGCGGTCTGCCGTCCGGTCCGATGGGCGTCGCGGTCCGGTTCGGCGCCTCCCATCTTGCAGCAAAGACATCCTTTTCTTTGCTTCCCGCCGCTGCTCGCGCCGGGAAATGTCAGAGGCACCAGGGCAGATCAGTGCGCCTGTGCAGGAGCCACGACGGGACGAAAAGAAGAGGCCGGCTTCACTACAAGATGGGAGGCACCGGACCGCGACGCCCATCGGACCGGACGGCGGACCGCCCCTTGGTGAGTATAATATAACTCGTTTTTCTTCTCTTTCAGGTAACATCGGGGGCTTATCTACAGCATTACAGAATGCTGTAGATAAGCCCCTGATGGCGGTGGCCGCATCTCATAGTCCAAAAATGGGGTGACAGATTCCCTTTAAGTGCCGGCACTTAGAGCCCGGCTGCAGGGAGGAAATGAACTTTATTCCACCTGGCAGCATTCAGCTTCTGGTCATAGGGGTGGTGCTGGCGCAGGTTCAGTGACTGCTGTGTTAGTAGAAAGCTGCTGCTGTAACCGCGACCCCCATACTTTTATCGTGCCTGAGGGGGTAGTCATGGACAAGCTGTAGCTCCTTCATACTCTGGCACCCTACAAAAAAATCATGTCCCCTTCCCAGTGTGCTCTTAGGTGTGGGGTGCATCACACTCACTTGTGGGCCATTGCCCTCTGTTGACTACAGGCTTCCATCTTCAGGAACCGCCGCACACAATCCTGGGGACACCAAGTGCTTTTCAGCAGTCAAATTTTTACTGAACAGTTCACAGTCATTACAATGGAGCATGTGGGATGGGACACAACAGGTTACAGTCTTTCCTTCAGGTACCGGACTTAGCTTCAGCCCTAGCACTCGTTCCCGATAGCAGGAGAAGGGATGCTCTGTGTCCACTACCTTTAGGGATCCCTCTCCACCGAAGGCAGTGCACCCGTATTCCATCAACTATTTCAACTAATCCTTATGTATTACCTATATCTGCAGTTGCTGCTCTCTATACACAGAGCAGGAGGGTTGTGCAGAAAGGATAGATTTGGCTTTTGCTCACAGCATATTGGGGCTTTACCTCTGACCCATATGGAGAAATCGTACACAAGACTAAGCGACCCCATCAAGGTACATAATGCTGGAGAATAAGACTCAGCGGCTAAACCCACATTCACTACATGGACGTCCGCTAAAATAAAGACGAACACCCATGTAGGGGGTATAAGGGTGAGTTTCCACGATCAGGATTCCTTCAGGAAATGCTGCGTGTTTGGCGCTGTGCGTCGGCGCAGCGCCAAACACGCAGCGTCCAGATGTTACAGCATAGTGGAGGGGATTTCAAGAAATCCCATCTCCACTATGCGTAACAACACGCAGGCATCTTTTCAGACCACAGCATGTCCTAGCGTATTGCGGCGACGCTGCGTCGCCGCAACGGAATTTAACACAGGGCTATGTAGCCCTGCGTTCTTTCCGGATGTGTTCCGGAGGTGTCCGGAACACATCCTGAAAGAACGCGCGTCAAAAAGGGGGCGGGGCTCCGTCAAATGCGCTGTGGTTCCGGACCGTGGAACCACAGCCTAAGAAATTTTATTTATAGATGAGGGTTATTATATATTTTACTATTATGTATATGTGTAAATCATTCATCTCTCAGAATAATCCTATTTATGGGCCGTATTGATCCAGAGGAAGGCGAAAACCCCCTGTGAGGAATAGGCCAATTCTCATATCAGGGGGGAAAATTCCTTCCTGACCCCAAATAACACATGGCGGTCAGAATAAATCCCAGGATAAAGGGCTGATAACAAACCTGTAGCATAAAAATCACTTCTAAAAATATATTAAACTATTTATCTTTTTCGTATTTTTGCACTAAGCTACTATATATATTGTGTGTGTCAGCTATAAATTATCTGAAAACCTGCCTATATTTTAAATTTTTTTTTTATATATTTATAATAAGTCATTAATAGGTGAATTACTTCTACAACAATCAGATTAAATCTAAGGTCGTGTTGATCCAGATGAAGGTGAAAACTTCCTTCCTGATCCCAAATACGGTGATCGGGATGAATCCCAGGATCAAAGACTCACACCTAACGTGTGATACATAAATGTCATTTTTTTATTTAAATATTTAATTATTTTTTAGTTTTGGACTAATTTATTTTTATACTTACAGTACAGACCAAAAGTTTGGACACACCTTCCCATTCAACGATTTGTCTGTATTTTCATGACTGTGAAAATTGTACACACTGAAGGCATCAAAACTATGAATTAACACATGTGGAATTATACATTACACTTTACAAAAAAGTGTGAAACAACTGAAAATATGTCTTATATTCTAGGTTCTTCAAAGTAGCCACCTTTTGCTTTGATTACTGCTTTGCACGCAGAAAAGGTGAACGGATGGACTCTACATGCCTGGTTCCCACCGTGAAGCATGGAGGAGGAGGTGTGATGGTGTGGGGATGCTTTGCTGGTGACACTGTTGGGGATTTATTCAAAATTGAAGGCATAGTGAACCAGCATGGCTACTACAGCATCTTGCAGCAGCATGCTATTCCATCCGGTTTGCGTTCAGTTGGACCATCATTTATTTTTCAACAGGACAATGACCCCAAACACACCTCCAGGTTGTGTAAGGGCTATTTGACCAAGAAGGAGAGTGTTGGGGTGCTACGCCATATGACCTGGCCTCCACAGTCACCAGACCTGAACCCAATAGAGATGGGTGGGGTGAGCTGGACCGCTCACCGCTTCAATTTTGAATAATCCCCAACAGTGTCACCAGCAAAGCACCCCCACACCTTCACACCACTTCCTCCATGCTTCACAGTGGGAACCAGGCATGTAGAGTCCATCCGTTCACCTTTTCTGCGTGCAAAGCAGGAATCAAAGCCAAAGGATGGCTACTTTGAAGAACCTAGAATATGAGACATATTTTCAGTTGTTTCACACTTTTTTGTAAAGTGTAATGTATAATTCCACATGTGTTAATTCATAGTTTTGATGCCTTCAGTGTGATTCTACAATTTTCATAGTCTTGAAAATACAGAAGAATCTTTGAATGAGGTGTGTCCAAACGTTTGGTCTGTACTGTATGTTAACTCATTTTCTTTAAACCAAAAAATATTTTTTTTTTATATATATTTTCGCCTATTTAACCTATTTGATTTTTTTTTTACAAAACCTATTTATAGCCCATGCTGATCCATATATTGTCATATACGTTTTTGTTTTGTGTAAAATAAACTATTTTTGAAAATATTTTTTTACATTTTTTTAACTTTTTTTGCACTACTTATGTGTCAATCTTACTTATTGATATACTGCTAAACCTATTTAACCCCTTAACCCCCAAGGGTGGTTTGCACGTTAATGACCGCGCCAATTTTTACAATTCTGACCACTGTGTTTTTATGAGGCTATAACTCTGGAACACTTCAACGGATCTTCGCGATTCTGATATTGTTTTCTCGTGACATATTGTACTTCATGATAGTGGTAACATTTCTTCGATATAATTTGCGGTTATTTATGAAAAAAATGGAAATATGGCGAAAATTTTGCAATTTTCAAACTTTGAATTTTTATTCCCTTAAAACAGAGAAATATGTCACACAAAATAGTTACTAAATAACATTTCCCACATGTCTACTTTACATCAGCACAATTTTGAAACCACATTTTTTTTTTTGTTGCGAAGTTATAAGGGTTAAAAGTTGACCAGCGATTTCTCATTTTTACAACAAATTGTACAAAACCATTTTTTTTAGGGACCACCTGACATTTGAAGTCACTTTGAGGGGTCTATATGGCAGAAAATACCCAAAAGTGACACCATTCTAAAAACTGCACCCCTCAATGTACTCAAAGTCACATTCAAGAAGTTTATTAACCCTTCAGGTGCTTCACAGGAGCTGAAGTAACTTGGAAGGAAAAAATGAACATTTAACTTTTTAGTCACAAAAATGATCTTTTACAAACAATTTTTTTTATTTTAGCAAGGGTAAAAGGAGAAATTGGACAGAAAAAGTTGTTGTGCAATTTCTCCTGAGTACGCCGATACCCCATATGTGGGGGAAAACCACTGTCTGGGCGCACTACAGGGTCTGGAAGCGAAGGAGCGCCGTTTGACTTTTTCAAACCAAAATTGGCGGGAATTGAGATCGGACGCCATGTCGCGTTTGGAGAGCCCCTGATGTGCCTAAACAGTGGAAACCCCCCACATGCGACACCATTTTGGAAACTAGACCCACTAAGGAACTTATCTAGATCTGTTGTGAGCACTTTGAACCCCCAAGTGTTTCACTAAAGTTTATAATGCCTGGGTGTGAAAAAAAAAAAAATAAATTCCACAAAAATTATTTTTTGATTTTTCCCAAGGAAATTGGACCCCAAAAGTTGTTGTCCAATTTGTCCTGAGTATGCTGATACCCCATATGTGTGGAGAAATACTGTTTGGGCGCACTTCAGGGCTCGGAAAGGAAGTAATGACGTTTTGGAATGCAGACTTTGATTGGGTGTCATGTTCAGTTTGCAGAGTCCCTGATGTGCCTAAACAGTGGAAACCCCCCACAAGGAACCCCATTTTGGAAACTAGACCCCCTAAGGAACTTATTTAGATCTGTGGTGAGCTCTTTGAGCCCCGAAGTGCTTCACACAAATTTATAATGACCGGGCATGAAAATAAAAAATCCTATTTTTTTCCCACAAAAGTAATATTTAAGTCACCAATTTTTTATTTTCCCAAGGGTAACATGAGAAATTGGACCATAAAAGTTGTCCAATTTGTCCTGAGTACACTGATACCCCATACTGTTTGGGCGCACGGCAGAGCTCGGAAGGAAAGGAGCGCCATTTGACTATTTCAAACCAAAATTGGCTGGAATCGAGATTGTACGCCATGTCGCATTTGGATAGCCCCTGATGTGCCTAAACAGTGGGAATCCCCCACGATGCTCCCCTGTGCCCCCGGTACATCGCGATCATGTTTGATCGCGGTGTGCCAGGGGTCAATGTGCCGGGAGCGGTCCGTGACGCTCCTTGCACATAGTGCCGGGTGTCAGCTGTGATAAACAGCTGACACCCGGCTGTGATCAGCTGCGCTTCCCCCGGGAGCGCAGCTGATCGCCTGGGACGTACTATTCCGTCCCTGGGAATTAAGTACCAGGGCACATGGACGGAATAGTACGTCCCATGGGGTTAAGGCCGTGTGGATCCAGAGGAAGGCGAAAAACCCCTATGAAGAACGAGCCAATTATCCTCATCTTAGGGGAAAAATTCCTTCCTGACCCCAAATATGGCAATCAGATTAAATCTCAGGATCAAAAGCCGGAATCTCTATCTACGTGCTATGTGTCTACGTGTGTGTATCTATCATGTAGTGTGGGTTCTATGCCTATGATGTACTGTAGTGTGAGTGATGTGGATGTGATGGGTGAAATATTTACCCGGCCTGTGCTGAGGTGAGTTCAGGGATAATAGCCTATTTTAGACTATTGTTCCTGAACTCACCAGATGGACAATAAGCACAGGCCGCTCCCAGGGGTGCAGAAGATCTTGGGTCTGCAGTGATGTCAAACGTCAGCCCAGGATTGGAGGATGCCAAGTCAAGGGCCTGGTGCAGCGACATGATGGCAGTGGTCTGGCACGAAGATGTTACGGAGAGAGATGATGTTTTAGGGTTGCCGAGGTGACAAACAACAGCAGAGACATGAGGTACGGGTCAGGAGGCAAAAAGTTCTGGGCAGTTGGTACGGGCTCATCCTGTATGACATAAGAGAAAGATATTTCAACAACTTCAAACTCCTGGTCTTAGCGACATGATGGCAGTTGTCTGGCACGAAGATGTTACGGAGAGAGATGATGTTTTAGGGTTGCCGAGGTGACAAACAACAGCAGAGACATGAGGTACGGGTCAGGAGGCAAAAAGTTCTGGGCAGTTGGTACGGGCTCATCCTGTAAGACATATGTATGTATAATTAAACATTCCTCTATGTAACATCAGACATATTGTGCAAATATAATGATCGGTATCCTGTGTGAACAGCGGTCACTCACCAGATGATCGTGGATTCTTTCGCATCCCAGATATTCTACTCCACCTAAGAATAACAGAGACATAGTCATTGGCAGAAACTGGGAAAAGACAAGGACGGTGATAATGGCCACAAGGTGAGAAGAACATATACTTAGAGATGGATGACCTTACCGGGCCCAACTTGATGACACGTAACTAAATCCGGCTACGGGTAGAAGGGCTTTTCCTCCGGCCACTGCATATGATGGTTCTCCAGAACTGGCCTGGATGGTATGAATGGCGTCCGTGCTCTCTTTTTCTCCAGCTCCTCCCAGCCGATGGTAAAGAATGGATGCTGTCTGATGTTCCCGCACACACCCAATCGATGCTGAGGATTTTTGCACAGCAGCTTCTTGATAAGATGTTTCACGTCAGCATCAAGCCAAGATGGAATTTCAATCTTTCCTTTGGTTATAGCTCTGTAAGCCATTCTGCTTACAGAGCCGTTGTAAAATGAGGAGCGTCCTGTTGCCATATCAGACACCACAATCCCCAGGCTCCACCAAGCCACTGCTGTGCCATACCCTTTTTTGCGAAGGACCTCAGGGGCCATGAAATGGAAAGTGCCCGTCACTCCAGAGATGTTATTGGAGGAGGTGAAGCCATCTTGGGCGAACCCCAGATCGATTATACGAATGTGGCCAACTGCATCCAACATGATGTTTTCCGGCTTAATATCTCTGCAATAAAATAAGACAACAGAGTAAGAAATCTGTCCAGTGATACAGGAGATAGAAAATGGGTCACTGCAAGATCTAATAGAATAGGCAGACAGGAGCACAAGAAAGTTGGAGGCAATATTCCTAGCAAGTAAAGGGGACAGAAAGAAGGAGGAAAGTTCTGCTTACCGGTGGACGATGTGTCCATGGACGAACTGGAGGCCACATACAATCTCTGCTGTGTAGAATCTGATGGAGAGAACAGAGTATAGTATCAGCGCCATCAGTGGCACCTACTTCCCGCCTGGGCTACAATCCCTGTCATCACTCTTTCTGCTACATCCCAATCTGCGCTTTTATTTCCACCTCCTTCTCACTTTTTCGTATCTCTTCCTCACCTTACATTGTCGATGTTCAAGTAGCCGCACATCTCAATCAAAGCCTGCAGGCTGCCGCCGGACAGATACTCCGTGATGAAATAAGCGCGCTTCTGAGACTGGTGTGTGGCATAGAGGTGACATAAGAATGGGCAGTCTCGGGCCACCAGGAGTATCCGCCGCTCTCTCATAATGATGTTTTCATTGACCTCCCTTTTCTTGATCATCTTTACAGCCATTAGAGATGAGAGACTTTGCCTTTTGGAGGGTCGAGTCAGGTTTTGTGAAACCCGACTTTCTCAAAAGTCGAGTCGAACGAAATCGGCCGCCTATCAGGAAAAGTCGGAGGTCAGACTGAAACACGAAACCCAATGCAAGTCAATAGGGAAGCAAAGTCGGCAGGGAGTGGAGGACAGTAAACACCTACAGTGCCCATTTCAATGCCAACGACATCAATTCTTATTACTTAAGCTTGTCAACCTTAATTTACTGTATAATAATAGTTACGCATTGAAAACTGGGGGTTATTTGGCTAAAGTTGTGGGGGGGCAGGGCTGGCTCCAGGTTTTCGTGGGCCTCGGGCCAAAGAGTCTCAGTGGGCCCCTGTAACACATACCACAATTCATCATGCTCCTATACGGCAGAGAAATATAGGTATAGTACAATGCCAAATACTTCACTTCTTACATTACATGACTGATATCTATTTTAAATTCTCCAATAGCTCAAAAACCGGACAGTATATTCCTCCATATAGTATTATGACCACCACATAGTGCGACCTACAGAATAATGAGCCCCATATATTGCTCCATACATAATTGGTCCCATATAATGTTCCATACAGTATATGATGAGCTCCACATAATGCTCCAGTATATGATGGTCCCCATATAATGTGCCATACAGTATAGGACGGTCCCCATAGAGTATAATGAGCCCCACATATTGCTCCATACAGTATAATGAGTTGCATATAAAGCTCCATACAGTATATCAGGGGTGGGCAATTAATTTTGCCAGGGGGCCGCATGAGAAATTGGGATGGTTTTAGAGGGCCGGACTAATATAATTAACTCCGTTCTACCCAATACTGTATATATAATATATATATATAATATATAACTGTATATATACATACCTGCCCATTATCATCTTCTCCCCATCATCATCAATGCCTCCCCATTATCAGCAATGCCTGCCCATCATCATCTTCTCCCCATCATCAATGCCTGCCCATTATCATCAATGCCTGCCCATTATCATCATCTCCCCATCATCATCAATGCCTCCCCATTATCAGCAATGCCTGCCCATCATCATCTTCTCCCCATCATCAATGCCTGCCCATTATCATCAATACCTGCCCATTATCATCATCTTCTCCCCATCATCATCAATGCCTGTCCATCATCATCATCTTCTCCCCATCATCAATGCCTGCCCATTATCATCAATACCTGCCCATTATCATCATCTTCTCCCCATCATCATCAATGCCTGCCCATCATCATCATCATCTTCTCCCCATCATCAATGCCTGCCCATTATCATCAATACCTGCCCATTATCATCATCTTCTCCCCATCATCATCAATGCCTCCCCATTATCAGCAATGCCTGCCCATCATCATCTTCTCCCCATCATCAATGCCTGCCCATTATCATCAATGCCTGCCCATTATCATCATCTTCTCCCATCATCATCAATGCCTCCCCATTATCAGCAATGCCTGCCCATCATCATCTTCTCCCCATCATCAATGCCTGCCCATTATCATCAATGCCTGCCCATTATCATCATCTTCTCCCATCATCATCAATGCCTCCCCATTATCAGCAATGCCTGCCCATCATCACACACAGACAGCACATAAGCACTCTCTCACATACATACATACATACACACACACACACAAAGCACCGCACTACATAGACACAGACACACACAGAGACACGTCTTACCTGTCCAGCGTCCCCGCTCTCTGACACAGCCGGCCGCTGAATGATGACGTCATTCAGCGGCCGGCTGTGAGAGGAAGCGCCGGTGGAGCCCGGAGCTGCAGCAGCGGAGGCACGGGAGAGGTAAGTATTGTGCCAGCTGATGCCGGGGCCCTGAGACTGCCGGAGCGCCTCCGCGGGCCGGTCACTGACAGCCGGCGGGCCAGATGCGGCCCGCGGGCCGCCCCTTGCCCGGGTCTGCAGTATATGATGGGCCCCATATATTGCTCCATACAGAATGGGCTCCATATAATGCTCCATACAGAATAGGCCCCATATGTGCTCCATATGATGCTCCATACCCTATATGATGCCCCATAAATAATGAACCCCATATGATGCTCCAGTATTATGGGCCCCATGGATGATGCTCCAGTGTATGATGGGCCTATATAATGCTCCATATACAGTACAGACCAAAAGTTTGGACACACCTCATTTAAAGATTTTTCTGTATTTTCACACTGAAGGCATCAAAACTATGAATTAACACATGTGGAATTATATACTTAACAAAAAAGTGTGAAACAACTGAAAATATGTCTTATATTTTAGGTTCTTCAAAGTAGCCACCTTTTGCTTTGATGACTGCTTTGCACACTCTTGGCATTCTCTTGATGAGCTTCAAGAGGTAGTCACCGGGAACGGTTTTCACTTCACAGGTGTGCCCTGTCAGGTTTAACCCCTTCATGACCCAGCCTATTTTGACCTTAAAGACCTTGCCATTTTTTGCAATTCTGACCAGTGTCCCTTTATGAGGTAATAACTCAGGAACGCTTCAACGGATCCTAGCGATTCTGAGATTGTTTTTTGTGACATATTTGGCTTCATGTTAGTGGTAAATTTAGGTCGATAATTTTTGCGTTTATTTGTGAAAAAAATTGAAATTTGGCGAAAATTTTGAAAATTTTGTAATTTTCACATTTTTAATTTTTATTCTGTTAAACCAGAGAGTTATGTGACACAAAATAGTTAATAAATAACATTTCCCACATGTCTACTTTACATCAGCACAATTTTGGGAACAACATTTTTTTTTCTTAGGAAGTTATAAGGGTTAAAAGTTGACCAGCGATTTCTCATTTTTACAACAAAATTTACAAAACCATTTTTTTTAGGGACCACCTCACATTTGAAGTCACTTTGAGGGGTCTATATGGCAGAAAATACCCAAAAGTGACACCTTTATAAAAACTGCACCCCTCAAGCTACTCAAAACTACATTCAAGAAGATTATTAACCCTTCAGGTGCTTCACAGGAACTAAAGCAACGTAGAAGGAAAAAATGGACACTTTAATTTTTCCAACAAAAATTTTCTTTTAGCATCAATTTTTTCATTTTTACATGGGCAACAGGATAAAATGGATCCTAAAATTTGTTGGGCAATTTCTCCTGAGTACACAGATACCTCATATGTGGTCATAAACCACTGTATGGGCGCACGGCAGGGCTCAGAAGGGAAGGAGCGCCATTTGACTTTTTGAATGGAAAATATGCTGGACTATTTAGCGGTTGCCATGTCGCATTTGGAGAGTCCCTGTGTGCCTAAACATTGGAGCTCCCCCACAAGTGACCCCATTTTGGAAACTAGACCCCCTAAGGAACTTATCTAGATGCATAGTGAGCACTTTGAACCCCCAGGTGCTTCACAGAAGTTTATAACGCAGAGCCGTGAAAATAACAAATCATTTTTTTTTCTCAAAAAATGATTTTTTTAGCCCACTATTTTTTATTTTCACAATGGTTACAGGAGAAATTGGACCCCAAAAGTTGTTGTCCAGTTTGTCCTGAGTACGCTAGTACCCCATATGTGGGGGGGAACCACTGTTTGGGCACACGTCAGGGCTCGGAAGGGATGTAGTGACGCTTTGAAATGCCGACTTGATGGAATGGTCTGCGGGCATCTTGTTACATTTGCAGAGCCCCTGATGTGCCTAAACAGTAGAAACCCCACACAAGTGACCCCATTTTGTAAACTAGACCCCCAAAGGAACTTATCAAGATGTGTGGTGAGCACCTTGAACCCCCACGTGCTTCACAGAAGTTTATAATGCAGAGCCGTGAAAATAAAAAATCATTTTTTTCCTCAAACTGATTTTTTTAACCCGCAATTTTTTATTTTCACAAGGGTAACAGGAGAAATTGGACCACAAAAGTTGTTGTACAGTTTGTCCTGAGTACACTGGTACTCCATATGTGGGGGGAACCACTGTTCGGGCACACGTTGGGGCTCGGAACGGAAGTAGTAACGTTTTGAAATGCCGACTTTGATGGAATGGTCTGCTGGCGTCATGTTACATTTGCAGAGCCCCTGATGTGCCTAAACAGTAGAAACTCCCCACAAGTGACCCCATTTTGGAAACTAGACCCCGCAAAGAACTTATTTAGATGTGTGGTGAGCACTTTGAACCCCAAGGGCTACACAGAAGTTTATAACGCCCGGGCATGAAAATAAAAAATCATATTTTTTCCACAATCAGGATCTTTTAGTCCCCAATTTTTTTATTTTCCCAAGGGTAACTTGAGAAATTAGACCCCAAAAGTTGTTGTCCAATTTGTCCTGAGTATGCGGATATCCCATATGTGGGAGAAAACTACTGTATGGGCACACGTCGGGGCTCGGATGGGAAGTAGTGACGTTTTGAAATGCCAACTTGATGGAATGGTCTGCGGGCGTCATGTTACTTTTGCAGAGCCCCTGATGTGCCTAAACAGTAGAAACTCCCCACAAGTGACCCCATTTTGGAAACTAGATCCCCAAAGAACTCCTCTAGATGTGTGGTGAGCACTTTGAATCTCCAAGTCCTTCACAGAAGTTTATAACGCGAGCCGTGAAAATATAAAATCATTTTTCCACAAAAATAATTTTTTAGTCCCCAATTTTTTTTCCCAATGTTAACAGGAGAAATTAGACCCCCAAAGTTGTTGTGCAATTTTTCCCGAGTACGCTGATACCCCATATGTGGGGGTAAACCACTGTTTGGGCATACGTCGGGGCTTGGAATAAAGGGAGCACTGTTTGACTTTTTGAACGCAAAATTTGCAGGAATCAATGATGTCGCGTATGGAGACCCCCTGATCTGCCTAAATAGTGGAAACCCCTCAATTCTAACTCCAACCCTAACCCCAACACACACCCTAACCCCAACCCTAACCCCTACACACCCCTAACCCTAATACAAACCATAACCCTAACCCCAACAGACCCCTAACCCTAATCCCAACTCTAACCATAAACCTAACCACAAGCCTAACCCTAATCCCAACCCTAACCCCAAACACCCCTAACACTTATCCTAACCCTAACCACAGACCTAACCCTAATCCCAACCCTAACCCAAATTCCAACCCTAACCCCAAAACATCCCTAACACTTATCCTAACTCTAACCCTAACCACAAACCTAACCCTAATCCCAACCCTAACCCTAATTCCAACCCTAACCCAAATTCCAACCCTAATCCGCTGCGGATCAGCAGCAAAATCTGCTGCGGATCAGCAGCAAAATCTGCTGTGGATCAGCAGCAAAATCTGCAGCGGATCAGCAGCAAAATCCGCTGCGGATCAGCAGCAATATCCGCTGCGGATCAGCAGCAAAATCCGCTGCAGATCTGCAGAAAAATCCGCTGCGGATCAGCAGCAAAATCCGCTGCGGATCAGCAGCAAAATCCGCTGCGGATCCGCACCAAAATTCTCAGCAAAATCTGCTGCGGATCAGCAGCAAAATCCACTGCGGATCAGCAGCAAGATCCGCAGCAAAATCCGCTGCGGATCAGCAGCAAAATCCACTGCTGATCAGCTGCAGATCAGCAGCAAGATCCGCAGCAAAATCCGCTGCGGATCAGCAGCAAAATCCGCTGCGGATCCGCACCAAAATTCTCAGCAAAATCCGCTGCGGATCAGCAGCAAAATCCACTGCGGATCAGCAGCAAGATCCGCTGCGGATCCGCAGCAAAATCCGCTGCGGATCAGCCGGAAATTCCGCTGCAAAATCCGCTGCGGATCAGCAGCAAAATCCGCTGCGGATCAGCAGCAAAATCCGCTGCGGATCCGCACCAAAATTCTCAGCAAAATCCGCTGCGGATCAGCAGCAAAATCCACTGCGGATCAGCAGCAAGATCCGCAGCAATATCCGCTGCGGATCAGCAGCAATATCCGCTGCGGATCCGCAGCAAAATCCGCTGCGGATCAGCCGGAAATTCCGCTGCAAAATCCGCTGCGGATCAGCAGCAAAATCCGCTGCGGATCAGCAGCAAGATCCGCTGCGGATCAGCAGCAAGTCCGCAGCAAAATCCGCTGCGATCAGCAAAATCCGCTGCGGATCAGCAGCAAATCGCTGCGGATCAGCAGCAAGATCCGCAGCAAAATCCGCTGCGGATCAGCAGCAAAATCCGCAGCGGATCAGCAGCAAGATCCGCAGCAAAATCCGCTGCGGATCAGCAGCAAAATCCGCTGCGGATCAGCAGCAAAATCCGCATCGTGTGCACAGGGCCTTATTTGTCCCTACCTATGACGGGGGGTTCATTTACTTTTTTTTTATTTTGATCACTGTGACAGTTTATCACAATGATCAAAATAAATTTTTGGACACAGGAGGGCGCACTGCGCATGCGCCCGCCATTTTCCAAGATGGCGGCGCCCATGAAGAATCCCGGGCAGCCGCCGGGACGGATCCAGGGACATCGGTGGACCGGGAGAGGTGAGTAAGGGGGGTCGGATGGTGAGGGGGGGATTGGAAGGTGGGGGCAGCGGATCCCAGGAGCAGGGGAGCAGATAGTGACGGCGGTGACCGATCGCTGCCATCTTTCGGTGGCGGCGGCCGATCACCGCCGTGACTCGATGTGGGGGGGTCTGATCGCAGTCTCCAGCCATGGCCGATGCTATTGCAGCATCGGCCATGGCTGGATTGTAATATTTCACCAATTTCATTGGTGAAATATTACAAATCGCTCTGATTGGCTGTTTCACTTTTAACAGCCAATCAGAGCGATCGTGGCCATGGGGGGGTTAAGCCAACCCCCCTGTGGAGATGCACTAAGGGTCCTGTGCCTGCGGGTCGGGTGACCTTTCAGTGACCCCGGTCACCCGACCCGCAGGAACATGATTTATAGCATGACGCCTACGTTGGCATCATGGGTCGAGATGTCACTGGTTTTCATGACGCCAACGTAGGCGTAATGGGTCGGGAAGGGGTTAATAAGTGGGGATTCTGGCCTTGTAAAGGGGGTTGGACCATCAGTTGTGTTGTGCAAAAGTCTGGTGGATACACAGCTGATAGTCCTACTGAATAGACTGTTTGAATTTGTATTATCGCACCAAAAAAACAGAAAGTCATAAAAAGACTCAAATAATGTATCAGAGAAATATTTTATTGTAAATACATCAGTATATAATATTCATAAAAAATCCAGTGAACACTGCAAAGAAACTGGTGGGTCACCTGGACTAATAAAAAACAACGTATATAAATGACCAGCAGAAATATAACATAAGATCATGTACAATACACAATTATTAAATTGGAGTAGCCGAAATCCATGCACTAGGTGGTAACATGAATATACATAGATCAAAATACCCCTACTAACACCAAAAAGTAACATGCAAACCCCAAAATAGCACGGTCAAATATTTACCTAAAGTGGTATAGAAGTCCAGGCACCCACCACACCCGACGCGCGTTTCGCAAAGATGCTTCGTCTTTTTATGACTTTATGTTTTTTTGGTGCGGTTTTATATTTTAATTCATTTTTCAGGTTTTTTTTTTTGAATTTGTATTATGGCAAGAAAAAAGCAGCTAAGTAAAGAAAAACGAGTGGCCATCATTACTTTAAGAAATGAAGGTCAGTCAGTCTGAAAAATTGGGAAAACTTTGAAAGTGTCCCCAAGTGCAGCTGCAAAAACCATCAAGTGCTACAAAGAAACTGGCTCACATGAGGACCGCCCCAGGAAAGGAACACCAAGAGTCACCTCTGCTTCTGATGATAAGTTTATCCGAGTCACCAGCATCAGAAATCGCAGGTTTACAGCAGCTCAGATTAAAGACCAGGTCAATGCCACACAGAGTTCTAGCAGCAGACACATCTCTACAACAACTGTTAAGAGGAGACTTTGTGCAGCAGGCCTTCATGGTAAAATAGCTGCTAGGAAACCACTGCTAAGGACAGGCAACAAGCAGAAGAGACTTGCTTGGGCTAAAGAACACAAGGAATGGACATTAGACCAGTGGAAATCTGTGCTTTGGTCTGATGTGTCCAAATTTGAGATCTTTGGTTCCAACCACAGTGTCTTTGTGTGATGCAGAAAAGGTGAACGGTTGGACTCTACATGCCTGGTTCCCACCGTGAAGCATGGAGGAGGAGGTGTGATGGTGTGGGGGTGCTTTGCTGGTGACACTGTTGGGGATGTATTCAAAATTGAAGGCATACTGAACCAGCATGGCTACCACAGCATCTTGCAGCGGCATGCTATTCCATCCGGTTTGCGTTTAGTTGGACCATCATTTATTTTTCAACAGGACAATGACCCCAAACACACCTCCCAGTTGTGTAACGGCTATTTGACCAAGAAAGAGAGTGATGGGGTGCTACGCCAGATGACCTGGCCTCCACAGTCACCAGACCTGAACCCAATCGAGATGGTTTGGGTTGAGCTGGACTGCAGAGTGAAGGCAAAAGGGCCAACAAATGCTAAGTATCTCTGGGAACTCCTTCAAGATTGTTGGAAGACCATTTCCGGTTACTACCTCTTGAAGCTCATCAAGAGAATGCCAAGAGTGTGCAAAGCAGTCATCAAAGCAAAAGGTGGCTACTTTGAAGAACCTAGAATATGAGACATATTTTCAGTTATTTCACACTTTTTTGTTAAGTATATAAGTCCACATGTGTTAATTCATAGTTTTGATGCCTTCAGTGTGAATGTACAATTTTCAGTCATGAAAATACAGATAAATCTTTAAATGAGAAGGTGTGTCAAAACTTTTGGTCTGTACTGTATAATGGGCCCTATTTATAATGCTCCAGTGTACCATGTGCCCCATGGATGATGCTCCAGTGTATGATGGGCCTATATAGTGCTCCATATATAATGGGCCCCATTTATAATGCTCCAATGTATAATGGGCCCGATGCATGATGCTCCAGTGTATAATGGGCCCCATGCATGATGCTTCAGTGTATGATGGGCCCCATTTATAATGCTCTAGTGTATGATAGGCCCCATGCATGATGCTCCAGTGTATGATGGGCCTATATAATGCTCCATATATAATGGGCCCCATATGATGCTCCAGTATATGATGGGCCCCATGGATGATGCTCCAGTGTATGATGGGCCTATATAATGCTCCATACATAATGGGCCCCATTTATAATGGTCCAGTGTATGATGGGCCCCATGCATGATGCGCCAGTGTATAATTGGCCCCGTATATGATGCTGCAGTGTATGATGGGCCACATTTATGATGCTCCAGTGTATGATGGGCCCTATGCATGATGCTCCAGTGTATGATGGGCCCCATTTATAATGCTCCAGTGTATGATGGGCCTATATAATGCTCCATAAATAATGGGCCCCATATAATGCTCCAGTGTATGATGGGCCCCATATGATGCTCCAGTGTATGATGGGCCTGTATAATGCTCCATATATAATGGGCCCCATTTATAATGCTCCAGTGTATGATTGGCCCCATGCATGATGCTCCAGTGTATGATGGGCCACATTTATAATGCTCCAGTGTATGATGGGCCCCATGCATGATGCTCCAGTTTATGATGGGCCCCATTTACAATGCTCCAGTGTATGATGGGCCCCATGCATGATGCTCCAGTGTATGATGGGCCTATATAATGCTCCATATATAATGGGCCTCCCATAAAATGCTCCAGTATATGATGGGCCCCATGCATGATGCTCCAGTTTATGATGGGCCCCATTTACAATGCTCCAGTGTATGATGGGCCCCATGCATGATGCTCCAGTGTATGATGGGCCTATATAATGCTCCATATATAATGGGCCCCATATGATGCTCCAGTATATGATGGGCCCCATGGATGATGCTCCAGTGTATGATGGGCCTATATAATGCTCCATATATAATGGGCCCCATTTATAATGCCCCAGTGTATGATGGGCCCCATGCATGATGCTCCAGTGTATGATGGACAGGGCCGGCTCCAGGTTTTTATGGGCCCCGGGCGAAAGAGTCTCAGTGGGCCCCTTTAACACAGACCACGATTCATGATGCACAGATACGGCAGAGAAATATGGTATAGTACAATGCCAAATACTTCACTTCTTACATTACATGAGTGAAATCTATTGTAAATTATACAGTAGCTCAAAAACCGCCAAATCCTCACAGCGTACAGTACAGACTGGACAGTACAGTACTCCATACAATATTATGGGCACCACATAGTCCTCCATACAGTATTATGGGCCAAATATAATGCTCCATAAAGAATCTTGGACCCCGAATAATGCTCCATACAGGATACTGGTCCCCATATAATGCTCCATACAAAATATGGAGCTCTCCTCTGCACTGTGCTGCGTTCTGCGCTGTTACGGCTCAGGAAAGGGCGCTGTGAAAAGACTCCCCATCATCATCATCACTGCCTCCCCATTATCATTATCATTGCCTCCCCATCATCATCATCATTGTCTCCCCATCATCATCGCCTCCCCTTTGGTTTTTATTAAGTTGCCAAATAATTCTGCACAGTAATAGTTGCCTGCACAGATATCCTCCTAAGATAGCCAAATCTAAAAAAAAACCCACTCCAACTTACAAAAATCTTAAGCTTTGATATTTATGAGTCTTTTGGGTTGATTGAGAACATAGTTGTTGTTCAATAATAAAAAGAATCCTCTCAAATACACCTTGCCTAATAATTCTGCACACAGTGTATAATTGAGTTAAATTTTAAATAAGAAGGTAACTAGACTAAGATTATAGGTCTGTGAAGAAAAGAAGATAGAAAGAAAAAAGGAAGAGAAGAGTGGATCGAAAGAGAAAAAAAAGGTGGGGAAGGGGTGGTGTAGGAGATGTGACCCCATCCTGTAGACAGACTCATATGACCCACCATCTATGGATCCATCAACCAAGAATCCAATTCTGGTGATTCTCTAAACAACCCAGGAGGCCCAAGTGTTATATACCTTCCCAGTGGTACCATTCAATTGTCCTATCAATTGTTCTATTCTCTATATGTCGTTAAGTTCCATCACCAAATCGGAGCGCGAGGGAACCTTTTCCTGTTTCCAAAATCTAGGAATCACGTTCCTGGTAGCAGTGAGAATATGCCTAAGAAGACATTTCTTAAATCCAGAAATCTAGGAGCTAGACAGGGACAGCAGAGCCACCTCCATTGTGGGTGTAATTTTGGTTATAGATAGTCTGTTGAAGAGATCAAAGAAAGCTAACCACAGTTTATGAGTGGGCAGTGCCACCAAATGTGTACAAATGAGCCTCTCTCTTTTAAGCATCTCCAACACGTATGTGGTGTTATTGTATAAATTAACTTTAATTCTGATGGGCATCTGTACCACCTCGACAAGGTTTTGTAGCTCCTCTCCTGTGATGTCGAACAGAGCGATGACCTGAATGTACATAAGAGAATCTTTGTTCTTTCTTCAACTGATAAGGGTCTACCCAAGTCAATCTCCCATTTTGAAAAAATGCTGGGAAATCTCACGATGGGGGTCTGTCCTTCTTAGAAGATTTTGTATCATAAAGAGATAGTGTGCTCTATAAGGTTTAAACAAAGAGTCTCAAATGGAGATCATATTCTGTATGGATTGGATTGTTTGGCTAATTTAATAATAAAAAATTGTATTTGTTCGTAAAAGAACCATTCACCCTTTGGCGGCTCCTTGTCCCGAAAAAGGTCCTGGTGAGACCTCATCCCCGTCCTTGTAACATAATCATGGACTATAGGGCATGAATCTCTATTTTTATGTAGATAAACATATTTTTTTAATCTTGCAGGAAAGGATGTATTATCATATATAGGAGTTAGGGGCCAGAAGACTATGAGATTTCCAGTTTTTGATCCCCTCTTTTGATAGGTGATATCATGTTTTTAGTGAGGAAGGGTAAAAGTATATCCTGCTCTTCTCTCGGGGACCAGATAACATAGTAACATAGTTATTAAGGTTGAAGGAAGACTTTAAGTCCATCTAGTTCAACCCATATCCTATCCTAACCTGCCCTAACATGTTGATCCAGAGAAAGGCAAAAAAAAAAAAACCCAAGTGGCAAACAGTAAGCTTCACATTGGGGAAAAAAATTCCTTCCCGACTCCACATACAGCAATCAGACTAGCTCCCTGGATCAACGCAATATCTAGGAAACTAGTGAATATAGCCTGTAATATTATACTTTTCAAGAAAGGCATCCAGGCCCTTCTTAAGTTTTAGTAGAGAATCACTCATTACAACATTATACGGCAGAGAGTTCCATAGTCTCACTGCTCTTACAGTAAAGAATCTGCGTCTGTGATTATGGCTAAACCTTCTTTCCTCCAGACGTAGAGGATGCCCCCTTGTCCCCGTCACAGGTCTAAGAGTAAAAAGATCATTAGAAAGGTCTTTGTACTGTCCCCTCATATATTTATACATTGCAATAAGATCACCCCTAAGCCTTCGTTTTTCCAAACTAAATAACCCTAAGTGTAATAACCTGTCCTGGTATTGCAGACCCCCAAGTTCTCTAATAACCTTGGTCGCTCTTCTCTGCACCCGCTCCAGTTCAGCTATGTCTTTCTTATACACCGGAGACCAGAACTGCACACAGTATTCTAAGTGTGGTCGCACCAGTGACTTGTATAGAGGTAAAATTATGTTCTCCTCATGAGCATCTATGCCTCTTTTAATGCATCCCATTATTTTATTTGCCTTTGCAGCAGCTGCCTGACACTGGCCACTAAATGTGAGCTTGTCGTCCACCCATACATCCAGGTCTTTTTCAGTGACAGTTTTGCCCAGTGTTTTACAATTAAGCACATAATTATACATCTTGTTTGTTCTAGCCAAGTGCATGACCTTACATTTATCCCCATTAAAGCTCATTTGCCATATATCAGCCCAAGCTACTAGTTTAAATAAATCCTCATGTAATATAAAATTGTCTTCCTCTGTATTGATTACCCTGCAGAGTTTACTGTCATCTGCAAATATTGAAATACTACTCTGTATGCCCCCTACAAGGTCATTAATAAATATGTTAAAGAGAAGCGGCCCCAATACTGACCCCTGTGGTACCCCACTGCTAACCGTGACCCAGTCCGAGTGTGCTCCATTAATAACCACCCTTTGTTTCCTATCCATGAGCCAGTTCTTAACCCACTTACACATATTTTCCCCTATCCCTATTGTTCTCATTTTATGTATCAACCTTTTGTGTGGCACCGTATCTGTTAGGATTTGAACCTGTGAACCATGGCTTGCTAGTCTGTTCCTTTGCTGTGGAGCTATTCAGAACTTGTGAAACTTCTGCCTGAAACCATATAAACTTTGTCTGGGTTAAAGATTATCACCAACCCTGCTGATTGTTTTCCCTGATTGAGATTGATTGGACCTGTTATATATGCCTGGCCCTGTGCAGCTTCCTGTTGCTGAGTATATTGTGGTGCTCAGTCTAAAGCCCCCGTCTCACACAGCGATCTCGCTAGCGAGATCGCTGCTGAGTCACTAGTTTTGTGACGCAGCAGCGAGCTCACCAGCGATATCGCTGTGTGTGACATTCAGCGACGATCAGCCCCCCTGCCGGGTATCGCTGATCGTCGCTGAATGTCCTGGACATTTTTTTGATTGCTGGTCTCCCGCTGACAGGCACGCATCGCTGCATATGACAGGCGGGAGACCAGCGATCCGCTGGTAACCAAGGTACACAGCGGGTTGCCAGACGCGGAGCTGTGCCTAGAAACCCGCTGTGTACCTTGGATACCAGCGCCCTGATGCAGGGAGCTGGTAACCAAGGTACACAGCGGGTTTCCAGGCACCGCCGCAGCGCCTGGAAACCCGATGTGTACCTTGGTTACCAGCTTCCTGCATCAGGGCGCTGGTATCCAACGTACACTGCGGGTAACTAAGCGATGTTACCCGCAGTGTCGCTGTCCCAGATCGCTGCCTGAGCTGCCTGTTTGGCAGCTCAGCAGCGATCATATAGCGATACACCAGCGATCCTGACAAGTGCATATCGTTGTCGGGATCGCTGGTGTATCGCTACGTGAGACCCAGGCTTTACTGAGTGAAGCATTATCTGAGCTCCTGATCTGGAAGGTGTTCTGCTGGCGCCTTCCTGCCTCTTGTGGAAACCCTGCTGTTCCTACCTCGAACTTCTATCGCCTAAATGGACTTGGTGCTTGTGTGTGATCTCGGCCGGCCCTAGCTTGGGCGGGCTCCTGCATCTGCCGACATAGTGAACTACCACCGCCATATACTGCATTTCCAGAAGTCTTTCCACGGTCCGGTCACCTGTACACTTCTGCTCCGGCCACTGACCTCCAGTCCAGGATCGCCAGTAACGTGACAGTATCAAAAGCTTTTGAGAAGTCCATGTACACCACATCCACTGCGTTCCCTTGGTCCAGTCCATAACTTACCCCTTCATAAAAGCTTATCAGATTAGTCTGACAAGAACGGTCCCTCGTAAACCCATGTTGATATTAGGTCATGAGGCTATTCTGCCTCAGATACTCCAATATAGTATCCCTTAAAAAACTCTCCAGGATTTTACCCACAGTAGATGTTAAGCTCACTGGCCTATAATTTCCAGGTTCAGTTTTTGTCCCCTTTTTGAATATTGGCACCACATTTGCTATACACCAGTCCTGGGGTACAGACCTCGTTATTATGGAATCTTTAAAAATTAAAAATAATGGTCTGTCTATGACTGTACTTAATTCCTGCAGTACTCGGGGGTATATCCCATCCGGGCCCGGGGATTTGTCAATTTTAGTGATTTTTAGACGCCGCCGTACTTCCTGCTGAATTAACCCCTCTCTGACATCTGACGTACTATCCCGTCCATGAAACCTGTGACAATCTGACCATGGACGGGATAGTACGTCATAGCGATCAGCTGCGCTCCCGGTGGGAGCGCAGCTAATCGCCGCCGGGTGTCAGCTTATTATCACAGCTGACACCCGGGACTGTGTGCCAGGAGCGGTCACGGACCGCTCCCGGCACATTAACCCCTTGCACACCGTGATCAAACATGATCGCGGTGTACCGGGGGCACAGGGGAGCATCGCGCAGGGAGGGGGCTCCCTGCGAGCTCCCCTGAGACCCTCAGAACAGCGCAATGTGATCGCGCTGTTCTGAGGGCTTCCTCCCTCCCAGGACTCGGATCCAAGATGGCGTCGGGGTCCTGGAGGGAGGCGGCTTCCTCAGTGCCTGCTGAGAGCAGGCACTGAGAAGCCTGCAGCGCTGCCTGTGAGATCGCTGGTGTGACAGAGTGCTGTGCACACTGTGAGACCAGCGATCTGACATTTTGCAGTGATGTCCCACCCTGGGACAATGTAAAAAAGTAAAAAAAATTAAAATAAACGTGTAAAAAAAAATTCCAAAATAAATAAAAAAAAAAAAAAAAATATTCCCCAATAAATTCCTTTCTTCCTGTAAATAAAGAAAATAAAACAATAAAAGTACACATATTTGGTATCGCCGCGTCCGTAACGACCCCCCCTATAAAACTGTCCCACTAGTTAACCCCTTTTTTGAACCCCTTAAAAAAAATAAAAACAAAGCAAAAAATCAGTGCTTTATCATCATACCGCTGAACAAAAGGTGGAATAACACGCGAACAAAAAGACCGATATAAATAAACATGGTACCGCTGAAAACGTCATCTTGTCCCGCAAAAAAACGAGCCACCATACAGTATCATCAGCGAAAAAATTAAAAAGTTATAGCTCACAGAATAAAGCGATGCAAAAATAATTATTTTTTATATAAAATTGTTTTTATTCTATAAAAGCGCCAAAATATAAAAAAATGATATAAATGAGGTATCACCGTAATCGTACTGACCCAAAGAATAAAACTGCTTTATCAATTTTACCACACGCGGAACGGTATAAACGCCTCCCCCAAAAGAAATTCATGAATTGCTGATTTTTGTTCATTCTAACCTCCCAAAAATCTAAATAAAAAGCGATCAAAAAATGTCACGTGCTCAAAAATGGTACCAATAAAAACGACAACTCGTACCGCAAAAAATAAGACCTCACATGACTCTGTGGGCCAAAATATGCAAAAATTATAGCTCTCAAAATGTGGCGATGCAAAAAACTATTTTTTGCAATAAAAAGCGTCTTTTAGCGTGACAGCTACCAATCATAAAAACCCGCTATAAATAGTAAATCAAACCCCCCTTTATCACCCCCTTAGTTAGGCAAAAATAATAAAATTAAAAAAATGTATTTATTTCCATTTTCCCATTAGGGTTATGGTTAAGGTTAGGGTTGCGGCTAAAGTTAGGGTTAGGGTTGGCGCTAAAGTTAGTATTAGGGTTATGGTTGGGATTAGGGATAGGGGTGTGTTAGGGTTAGGTTTGTGGTTAGGGTTGGGACTAGGGTTAGGGGTGTGTTGGGGTTAGGGTTGGAGTTAGAATTGGGGGGTTTCCGCTATTTAGGCACATCAGGGGCTCTCCAAATGTGACATGGCGTCTGATCTCAATTCCAGCCAATTCTGCGTTGAAAACGTCAAACGGTGCTCCTTCCCTTCTGAGCTCTGCCATGCGCCCAAACAGTAGTTTACTCCCAAATGGGGTATCAGCGTACTCTGGACCCCAAGAGTTATTGTGCAATTTGTCCTATTTCTTCTGTTACCCTTGGGAAAATAAAAAACTGGGGGCAAAAATATCATTTTTTAAAAAAAAAAATGATTTTTTTTGTTTTTACGCCTGTACGTTATAAACTTCTGTGAAGCACTTGGGGCTTCATAGCACTCACCACACATCTAGATAAGTTCCTTGTGGGGTCTATTTTCCAAAATGGGGTCACTTGTGGGGGGTTTCCACTGTTTAGGCGCATCAGGGGCTCTCCAAATGCGACATGACGCTCCCAGACCATTCCATCAAAGTCTACAATCCAAAACGTCACTACTTCCCTTCCGAGCCCCAACGTGTACCCATACAGTAGTTTTCTCCCACAATGTAAGGTTCTTTGTACATGTTTCTTGAAACTCAGTTTTTCCGTCGGCCATTTTGCTTTCTGTCTTGCTGCAGCTATCTTGCCCTCAGTCAATATGGAGTTTCCAGCTTTCATGTTCCTGCCCTGATTCTCTCCCTCTTGCTTCTTAAGCAGCCTCAGCTGAGCAATCAGTGCTTCAGAATCAAGCCTGCAGTGAGCCTGTGACCTGACTCCTGGTAAACCTTGGACTTTGTACTCCAGCTATTTCCTACTGAGGAACTTTGGAACACTTGTGGACTCTGGAAACCTGCTATTTGATAAATCCACGTTTGCATGGAATTACGGTAACAGAGAAGAGATCCTGAACCTGTTGTGGAGAGTTATTGCTGAGCTTAAGTTACTCTGGTCTGCTGTGTCTCCTGCTTCTGTACCTGCAAACTGTGTGACCCTTTTTGCCACTTGTATGAAGTAATACAAGTCCTTCTATATCAAACCTGTGTCTCATGTGTTTTCCTCGCACCCAAGCACAAGACGCTATATGAACTGTACACCATACATTACACACATATTGGTATCCGCGTACTCAGGACAAATTGGACAACAACTTTTGGTGTCCAATTTCTCCTGTTACCCTTGTGAAAATAAAATATTGGGGGTGAAAAAAATAATTTTTGTAAAAAAAAAAAATATTTTTTATTTTTACGGCTGTACATTATAAACTTCTGTGAAGCACTTCGGGGTTCAAAGTGCTCACCACACATCTAGATAAGTTCCTTGTGGGTCTATTTTCCAAAATGGGGTCACTTGTGGGGGTTTCCACTGTTTAGGTGCATCAGGGGCTCTCCAAATGCGACATGACGCCCCCAGAGCATTCCATCAAAGTCTGCAATCCAAAACGTCACTACTTCCCTTCCGAGCCACAACATGTACCCATACAGTAGTTTTTTCCCACATATTGGGTATCAGCGTACTCAGGACAAATTGGACAACAACTTTTGGGGTCCAATTTCTCCTGTTACCCTTGTGAAAATAAAATATTGGGGTGAAAAAAATAATTTTTGTAAAAAAAAAAATATTTTTTATTTTTACGGCTGTACATTATAAACTTCTGTGAAGCACTTCGGGGTTCAAAGTGCTCACCACACATCTAGATAAGTTCCTTGTGGGGTCTATTTTCCAAAATGGGGTCACTTGTGGAGGGTTTCCACTGTTTAGGTGCATCAGGGGCTCTCCAAATGCGACATGACGCCCCCAGAGCATTCCATCAAAGTCTGCAATCCAAAACGTCACTACTTCCCTTCCGAGCCACAACATGTACCCATACAGTAGTTTTCTCCCACATATTGGGTATCAGCGTACTCAGGACAAATTGGACAACAACTTTTGGGGTCCAATTTCTCCTGTTACCCTTGTGAAAATAAAATATTGGGGACGAAAAAATCATTTTTGTAAAAAAAAAAAAATTTTTATTTTACAGCTGTACGTTATAAACTTCTGTGAAGCACTTGGGGTTCAAAGTGCTCACCACACATCTAGATAAGTTCCTTGAGGGGTCTAGTTTCCAAAATGGTGTCATTTGTCGGGGGTTTCCACTGTTTAGGCAGATCAGGAGCTCTCCAAACACGACATGGCATCCAGCCAATTCTGCGTTGAAAAAGTCAAACGGCGCTCCTTCCCTTCCAAACTCTGCCATGCACCCAAACAGTGGTTTACCCCCACATTTGGGGTATCAGCGTACTCAGGACAAATTGCACAATAACTTTTGGAGTCTTGTTACCCTTGGGAAAATAAAAATTGGGGTGAAAAGATCATTTTTGTGGAAAAAATATGATTTTTTAATTTTACGGCTCTACGTTATAAACTTGTGTGAAGCACTTGGGGTTCAAATTGCTCACCAAAGATCTAGATAAGTTCCTTAAGGGGTCTAGTTTCCCAAATGGGGTCACTTGTGGGGGGTTTCCACTGTTTAGGCACATCAGGGGCTCTCCAAATGCAACATGGCGTCCAATCTCAATTCCAGCCAATTTTGGTTGGAAAAAGTCAAATGGTGCTCCTTCCATTCCGAGCTCTGCCGTGCGCCCAAACAGTGGTTCCCCCCACATATCGGGTATCAGCCTACTCAGGACAAATTGGACAACAACTTTTGTGGTCCAATTTCTCCTGTTACCCTTGGGAAAATAAAAAATTAGTGACTAAAAATAATTTTTGTGGGAAAAAAATAGGATTTTTTATTTTCATGCCCAGGCATTATAAACTTGTGTGAAGCACTTGGGGGTTCAAAGTGCCCACCAAAGCTCTAGATAAGTTCCTTAGGGGTCTAGTTTCCAAAATGTGGTCACTTGTGGGGGGTTTCTACTGTTTAGGCTCATCTGGGGCACTGCAAACGGAACATGACCCCCATCAACGTCTGCATTCCAAAACGTTACTACTTCCTTTCCAAGCCCTGCTGTGCGCCCAAACAGTTTCCCCCCCCCCCACATATTGGGTATCAGCATACTCAGGGCAAAATGGCCAACAACTTTTGGGGTCCAATTTCCTTGGGAAAAATCAAAAATTTGGGACTAAAAAATAATTTTTGTGGAAAATTGTTTATTTTTTTTCACACCCAGGCATTATAAACTTTTGTGAAACACTTGGGGGTTCAAAGTGCTCACAACAGAACTAGATAAGTTCCTTAGGGGGTCTAGCTTCCAAAATGGTGTCACTTGTGGGGGTTTCCACTGTTTAGGCGCATCAGGGGCTCTCCAAACGCGACATGGCATCCAATCTCAATTCCAGCCACTTTTAGTTTGAAAAAGTCAAACGGCGCTCCTTCCCTTATGAGCTCTGCTGTGCGCACAGACAGTGGTTTTCCCCCACTTATGGGGTATTGGTGTACTCAGGAGAAATTGCACAACAACTTTATCTGTCCATTTTCTTCTTTTACCCTTGTGAAAATAAAAAAAAAGGTTGTAAAAGATCTAAAAGATCATTTTTGTGGCTAAAAAGTTAAATATTCATTTTTTCCTTCCACGTTGCTTCAGCTCCTGTGAAGCACCTGAAGGGTTAATAAACTTCTTGAATGTGGTTTTGAGTACCTTGAGGGGTGTAGTTTTTAGAATCGTGTCACTTTTGGTATTTTCTGCCATATAGACCCTCAAAGTGACTTCAAATATGAGGTGGTCCCTAAAAAAAATGGCTTTGTAAATTTTGTTGTAAAAATGAGAAATTGCTGGTCAACTTTTAACCCTTATAATTTCCTAAGAAAAAAAAATTTTGATTCCAAAATTGTGCTGATGTAAAGTAGACATGTGGGAAATGTTATTTCTTAACTATTTTGTGTGACATATTTCTCTGTTTTAAGGGAATAAAAATTCAAAGTTTGAAAATTGCAAAATTTTCAAAATTTTCGCCATATTTGCATTTTTTTGAAAAATAAACGCAAGTTATATCAAAGAAATTTCACCAATAACGTGAAGTACAATATGTCATGAGAAAACAGTCTCAGAATCGCGCAGATCCGTTGAAGCGTTCCAGAGTTATAACCTCATAAAGAGACAGCGGTCAGAATTGTAAAAATTGGCCCGGTCATTAACGTGCAAACCACCCTTGGGGGTGAAGGGGTTAAGCAGGTGACATTTAATGGAGAAATTTTTTCTTCACTGATCATGTTACCTGTCATGTGATTTTCTTGTGTAAATACTGTTGAAAAAAAGTCATTTAGCATATTGGCTTTTTCCTCATCCTCCATTTCACCCAGACTATTTTTAAGGGGACCAACACTATCATTTTTTAGTTTCTTACTATTTATGTAGTTAAAGAATATTTTTGAATTATTTTTACTCTCTCTGGCAATGAGTCTCTCTGTCTCAATCTTTGCTCTCTTGATTTGTTTTTTTACAGAATTTATTTAATCTTCTGTATTTATTTAATTCCTCATCACTACCTACTTGCTTTAATTCCCTAAACGCTTTCTTTTGTCCCTTATTGCGCCCCTTACAGCTCTATTTAGCCATAGTGGTTTCCCCCTATTTCTAGCATGTTTATTCCCATAGGGTATATACTTTGCACAGGTCCTATTCAGGATGCTAATAAATGTCTCCCATTTTCTTTGTGTATTTTTATGTCTCAGGATATCGTCCCAGTTTATTGCACTAAGATCATCTCTCATCCGTTGGAAATTTGCCTTCCTGAAGTTTAGTGTCCTTGTAACCCCTCTACTGCACATCCTATTAAAGGATACATGAAAACTTATTATTTTGTGATCACTATTACCCAAGTGACCCCCAACCCTTATTTTTGAAATGCGGTCTGGCCTGTTGGTTAATATTAGGTCTAGCAGTGCCCCCCCTCTTGTTGGGTCCTGAACTAGTTGTGAAAGGTAATTGTCTCTCATAGTTGTCAAAAACCTATTACCTTTGCTGTAACTGCAGGTTTCTGTTCCCCAATGAATTTCAGGGTAGTTGAAGTCCCCCATAATAATGACTTCTCCTTGAGTCGCTGCTATTTTTGGAGGCTTAGAACAAACCCCTATCAGTAATTTACTATTTTTTCCCCCTCCCCTTATCTCCACCCACAGGGACTCTACATCTTCATTAGATTCACAGATATTATCACGCAGGATGGGTTTTAAGGATGATTTTCCATATAAATACACACCTTGCTTATTTTTACGGTTATTTTCGAACAGACTATAGCCCTGTAAATTAACCGCCCAGTCGTGGCTCTCGTCCAGCCATGTCTCAGATATCCCCACCATGTCATAATTATGTTCCAACAAAATTAATTCTAATTCCTCCATTTTGTTGGTGAGGCTTCTGGCATTAGTATACATGCACTTTATGTATCTCTCTGTACCTCTATTCTTTCGTAAATTACTAACTGTTCTAACCCCACCCTCCATGCCACACCCACCCCAATTTCATTATTTGTGCCCAAGTCTCTATCTGCACTGTCTTCCCCTCCTATAAAATGAATACCATCCCCCCAGTCCCTAGTTTAAAGACTCCTCCAACCTTCTAGCCATTTTCTCCCCCAGCACAGCTGCACCCTCCCCATTGAGGTGCAGCCCGTCCCTAGCATAGAACCTGTAGCCAACTGAGAAGTCGGCCCAGTTCTCCAGGAACCCAAACCCCTCCTTCCTACACCAATTCTTGAGCCACTTATTAATCTCCCTAATCTCCCGTTGCCTCTCTGGTGTGGCATGTGGTCCAGGCAGTATTTCAGAAAATACCACGTTGGAGGTCCTTGCTTTAAGCTTGCAGACTAATTCCCTGAAATCATCTTGAAGGACCTTCCACCTACCTCTAACTTTGTCATTTGTGCCAATGTGCACCATGACCGCTGGGTCCTCACCAGCCCCTCCCAGTAATCTGTCAACCCGATCAGCAATGTGTCGGACTCGAGCGCCAGGTAGGCAGCACACTGTTCGATGATCCCTGTCTTTGTGACAGATTGCCCTATCTGTTCCCCTAATAATTGAGTCCCCCACTACCAGCACCTGTCTGGCCTGCCCTCCTAATTCCCCCTTACTGGAGCAGACACTCCCCCGGCTTTCAGAGGACATGCCTTGCTGCAGCAGTGCTACCCCTGTACTGACACCCCCCTCATCTGCCAACTTTGCAAACTTATTGGGGTGTGCCAGATCAGGACTAGCCTCCCTGGCGCTCTTCCCCTCTACCCCGCTTTCTAACTGTCACCCAGCTGCCTACTTCAGTGTCCTGCAGCTCCACCCTAGCATCCCCCCCCCATCTATCCCATTGAGCGTCTGCTCAGTGAGCAGAAGACTCCTTTCCATATTGTCTATGGCTCTCAGTGTTGCCAGCTGCACATTTAGATCCAATATTTGGGCTTCCAAATGCACAACGTGCTCACATCTCGCACAGCAGTATGCACCCTCGACCGGCTTGTCAAGGACTGCATACATGTGGCAAGATGTACACTGGATGGCATTGGCAATAGTGGTGTAAGGTTCTTTGTACATGTTTCTTGAAACTCAGTTTTTCCGTCGGCCATTTTGCTTTCTGTCTTGCTGCAGCTATCTTGCCCTCAGTCAATATGGAGTTTCCAGCTTTCATGTTCCCGCCCTGATTCTCTCCCTCTTGCTTCTTAAGCAGCCTCAGCTGAGCAATCAGTGCTTCAGAATCAAGCCTGCAGTGAGCCTGTGACCTGACTCCTGGAAACCTTAGACCTTGTACTCCAGCTATTTCCTACTGAGGAACTTTGGAACACTTGTGGACTCTGGAAACCTGCTATTTGATAAATCCACGTTTGCATGGAATTACGGTAACAGAGAAGAGATCCTGAACCTGTTGTGGAGAGTTATTGCTGAGCTTAAGTTACTCTGGCCTGCTGTGTCTCCTGCTTCTGTACCTGCAAACTGTGTGACCCTTTTTGCCACTTGTATGAAGTAATACAAGTCCTTCTATATCAAACCTGTGTCTCATGTGTTTTCCTCGCACCCAAGCACAAGACGCTATATGAACTGTACACCATACATTACAAGATTCTGAAGCCAAATGTTAGTGTCTGCTGGGTCTGGGAAGGCTGTGTCTGCTGTGACTGTGGATATCAGATGTCCGGTTATACTTTCTGTGATGACAGTGGTTGTGACTTCTCAGAACCATTCCAGGTGAGCACATTCCCTTAATTTTACTCTGCAGTGTTACCACAGGTAAACACTATTGTTTTTTTTTTTTTTTTCTCTTCTCCTTCCAGTACTCCTGTCTTAAAAGATCTGGAAGATGGAGGCTCGCATAAAGGAGCTTTGCGGAGTGACTGATACAATCCTTGCAGATATACAGACTATAAAGACCCGTTTTGCAAACCTACAGGACCTCACTAATCACAATTTGCAAGTGTTTGGACAAACTACCCAGGATTTACGAGCCAGGATTGAGGTTCTAGAGGAACGAGTCCAGGCTCCTGCCATAACCCCGAGTTCTGGGATTCCCAAGTTACCCCCTTTTCATTTTGGCGGTGAACGTGAGAAATTCAGGGGATTTATTAACCAATGCAGTCTTTTTTTTTCTGCACATGCTTCACAATTTCCCACTGAACGATCTAAAGTGCTTACTATAATCATGTTGCTTACCAACAAGGCTTTGATGTGGGCAAACCCTCTGATTGAGACTGAGGATGAATGTTTGGATCATCTTGATGCTTTCATTTCAGCCATGGGGCAGGTGTTTGATGACCCCAATCGAGGTGCAACAGCTGAAGCAGCCATGTTAACTTTGCGCCAAGGTAAGCGCTCAGTAGCCGAATATGCCTTGGATTTCAGGAGATGGGCCCTCGATACCACTTGGGACAGTTCCGCCAAAAAATCTATTTTTCGAAAAGGGTTGTCTCCACTGATTAAGGATGAACTTGCTCGTGCCGACCCTCCCACTGCGTTAGGTGACTTTATTAACTACTGCATCCGTATTGATGCTCGTCTGACTGAACGCAGGCAAGAGAGATGGTTCGAAAGTAATCGCACTAACCTTTTCCTACCTTCCTCCCCAGCTAAGGAACCTTTGAGTAGGATCACACGGGAACCTGAACCTGAACCCATGCAGGTGGACTCTTTACAAAGACGGGTTAGTGATGCACGCAAAGAACATCGTTTAAAGGAAAATCTATGTTTCTACTGTGGTAAGTCAGGGCACTTCATTATAAACTGCCCCAGCCGTTCTCGTAAGACTACTGCAGCAGTCATTCACTGTGAGTGTTGCGAGAGGAGATCTGTCAGATCCGAGCCTCAGGCTCCAGAGAGATCTGCAGCAACAGATATTGATTTCTCTGACTTAAACTCCGTCACTTCTGAGGACGATGACTGTGTAAACGCTGCAATTTTTCAAGTTTCCTGTCATGTGTGCATCGCCACGAAGATCGTCGCGGTTGCACATTCTGACTTCTCACAGCTGAGTTGCTGTTTCTTTGTGTTTGGCAGTGAGGGAGTTAATTCTGTCTGTGCTCGGTTCTGGGACTGGGTTCAGTTTCTCCCGGCTGCAATTGATTATTTGTTGATTGGTTTCCTTTAAATCCCTGGTTGTCTGTTTTGGGAGTTGCCAGTGAAATTCTTCATGCAGACCACAGATAGGATTGAATCTGTATAGACTTAAGTTAAAGAGCTCCTTAGTTGTTTTAAGCTCAACTTGCTTAGAATTTTATATCCCAGACCATTTATGTTCCTTCTGTGTTTGAGTGTGTATGCGAGTCTGTGTTTTCTCCAGTCTGTCCTATATGTCTAATCTGTGTATTTAGCAGAGATCAGCCCATATCCCTTTGGTGGTAATCAGGGTCATTCTTAGGACTGATTACAGGGTTCAGGACTGATAGGAGACTAGGTTAGGCTGGAGACTTGGACCTCTGAACCATTATCAGTACCTCCAAGGTGAGGGATTAGTTAGGACCCCAGTTTTAGGGTCAGGTTAGACCCCGGTCCTCCTCTTTCCTGTGACAGCGTATCAAGTCCTCAAGATTAACCCTGAGTTCAACGGATATTGTGTCAGGTAAATCTATTCTATATTTACATGCTGATGTTGCTAAACTATATGTTGTATAGAGTGTTGTTTCTGTAAGAATAGTTTACTGACATCGTACACATATCATTAGACAGCGTGACATTTTCACTGGCCCATAAAATTATCCCCAGTTGCCATGGATCCAGTAGCCCAGCTGGCTCTGCAGTTGCAGGGATTATCCATGGAGCTGACGGACATTAAGTCCAAAGTTTTGTCTCCCCTGGAGCAAACCAGATTTGAACCTAAAGTAGCTCTCCCGGACAGGTTCACTGGTGGGCGAGACAAATTTTTCACCTTCCGGGAAGCATGTAAATTGTATTTTCGGCTTCGGCCTCGATCATCAGGGAGTGAAGAGCAGAGAGTGGGAATTGTTATCTCGCTCCTACAAGGGGACCCTCAATCCTGAGCATTCTCCCTTCCTCCGGGATCCCCGGCTCTACAGTCTGTAGATCGATTTTTTACTGCCCTGGGTTTGGTATATGATGACCCAGATCGGGTCTCTCTTGCTGAGACAAAATTACGTAAGATACAGCAGGGAGATCGTCCGGCGGAGGAATTTGCTTCTGAGTTCCGTAGATGGGCCACAGATACTCAGTGGAATGACCCAGCTCTTAGGAGTCAGTTTTGTCATGGGCTTTCTGACAAATTAAAGGACGTTTTGGCTCAGTATGATTCTCCTCCATCACTGGAGGCTGCTATGGCCCTAGCTATCCGTACTGATAGACGGCTTCGGGAGAGGGTGAGGTAACTCCGCCCCCAGTAGTTGCTCCACCTACTACAAAAGTCCCTTATGTTGAGGTTCCCCTTGTCTGTTCGGATGAGCCTATGCAGTTGGGAGGGACATCATTTCGTAGGAGGGGATTGGTGGTACGCAGCAGGACTAGAAGGTGTTTCTTCTGCGGGAAAGAGGGACATTTTGTTGGGGGATGTCCATCCCGTGCCTTGTTGAGCAAAAAGTTGCCGGAAAACTGTTAATCCCAGGTTGTGTGGTGGACGACAACCTGGGAGTATGTATTTCGTCCGCTAGTTCTTCTCAGTTCCTTGTACCAGTGGAGATGGTGGTTGGTACGAGAGTGGAGAGATTTTCTGTTCTTCTTGATAGTGGGTCCGGGGCTAATCTGGTTGACGCTCAGTTTGCTCAGGCTCAAGGTATGCCTCTGAGTGTATTGGCCAAACCGATCCCTATATTCTCCATTGACGCCAGGCCTCTCGGCCAAGGTAGCTTTGTTCATGAGGTCCATAACATTGATATTCGGGTAGGGGCATACATAGGGAACAATTATCTTGTTATGTGTTGGAGGGTCTACCTACTCCCATTGTGTTGGGACTTCCTTGGTTGGTTAAACATAACCCTGTGATTAATTGGCAGTCCAGAGAGATAAGCCAATGGGGTGAGTTTTGCAAAAGTAACTGCATGAACACAGTCATCAGTGCGGTCGTGCCTAGTACATTGCCTCCTTTTTTGGAGGACTTTGGGGATGTGTTCTCTGAGGAGGGGTGTCAGGAGTTGCCTCCTCATCGCGTGTATGACTGCTCTATTAATCTCCTTCCTGATGCTAAGTTGCCTAAAGCTAGGTTGTATAACCTTTCTGGTCCTGAGAGGCAGGCTATGAAAGACTATATTTCGGAAAGTCTGGCCAAAGGGCATATTAGACCTTCATCTTCCCCAGTAGCCGCGGGGTTCTTCTTTGTGAAGAAAAAAGATGGAGGCCTACGCCCTTGCTTGGATTTCCGCGAACTTAATCGGATTACTGTTCGAGATCCGTATCCTCCCTCTTATTCCTGATCTCTTCAATCAAATTGTGGGCGCCAAATGGTTCTCTAAATTGGATCTCAGGGGGGCGTATAATTTGATTAGGATAAAAGAGGGGGATGAGTGGAAAACGGCGTTTAACACGCCGGAGGGACATTATGAGAACCTTGTCATGCCTTTTGGTCTGACTACTGCACCAGCAGTATTCCAACATTTTGTTAATGACATTTTTCGTCACCTTGTGGGGCTGTTTGTGGTCGTATATTTGGATGACATTTTAATTTACTCGCCAGATCTTGTGTCTCACCAGGAGCATGTGAGACAGGTGTTGCAGATCTTGCGAGACAATAAACTATACGCCAAACTGGAAAAGTGTGTATTTGCTGTACAGGAACTTCAGTTTTTGGGTTTCTTGGTGTCAGCCTCCGGTTTCCGTATGGACCCTGAAAAAGTGAGAGCAGTGCTTGAATGGGATCAGCCAGAGGATCTTAAGGCTCTGCAGCGTTTTCTGGGGTTTTCTAACTACTACCGGAAATTTATTTGTAATTTCTCATCTGTTGTCAAACCTCTCACTGACATGACAAGAAAAGGGACGGATTTTTCTAAATGGTCGGACAAAGCTTGCCAAGCTTTTTCCTCTTTGAAAAAATGTTTTGCTTCGGCACCCGTTCTCATCCAACCAGATGCATCACAGCCGTTCATTGTGGAGGTGGACGCGTCTGACGTAGGGGTGGGTGCAATATTGTCCCAGGGTCCGTCCCCTGGTAAATGGCATCCGTGCGCTTTCTTTTCTAAGAAGTTGTCGTCCGCCGAAAGGAATTATGATATCGGCAATAGGGAACTTTTGGCCATTAAGTTGGCTTTTGAAGAATGGCGTCACTTTTTGGAGGGGGCAGTCCACCCGGTTACCGTCATTACTGATCACAAAAACCTGCTGTATTTGGAATCTGCTAAGCGTCTGAATTCCAGACAAGCTCGATGGTCGTTGTTTTTTACCAGGTTTAATTTTGTCGTCACATATCGCCCTGGGTCTAAGAATGTTAAGGCTGATGCCTTGTCTCGCAGTTTCCCAGGGGCCGGGAAAATGGATGACCCGATTCCTATCCTTCAGGAGGGGGTGGTAGTGTCGGATGTATGTTCTGAGCTTGAGGAGGAGGTATTAGAGGCTCAGGGGGACGCCCCTGCAGGACCTTCAGGGAGACTGTTTGTCCCAAATCAGTTGAGACAAAAGGTTATTGAGGCACATCATAATTCTGCTTTAGCAGGACATCCAGGGAGTAAGGCTACTTTAGATCTCCTTTCTCGCCGGTTTTGGTGGCCTAACGTTAATAAAGATGTTATAACTTTTGTCGCGTCCTGTGGGGTTTGTGCTCGCTCTAAGACCCCGCATACCCGTCCGTCTGGGACCCTCTTACCCTTGAAACTTCCGGAGCGTCCATGGACTCATTTGTCTATGGACTTCATTACGGATCTTCCTCCGTCGTCAGGGAAAACTGTCATACTGGTGGTTGTTGACAGGTTCAGTAAGATGGCACATTTCATTGCTCTTCCTGCCCTCCCTAATGCTAAAACTCTGGCACAGGTGTTCATTGGGGAGATTGTGAGACTTCATGGGTTGCCTTCTGATGTGGTGTCAGATAGGGGGTCTCAGTTTGTGTCTAAATTTTGGAGGGCATTTTGTTTACGTCGGGGGATGCAATTGTCATTTTCCTCGGCTTTTCATCCGCAGACCAATGGTCAGACAGAGCGTCTGAATCAAAGCCTTGAGACTTATCTTCGGTCTTTTGTCTCAGAGAACCAGGAGGACTGGTCTTCTTTCTTGCCTCTGGCAGAGTTCGCTCTTAACAACAGGCGGAGCGAGTCCACTGGTAAATCCCCGTTTTTTGGGGCATATGGTTTTCATCCCCAGTTTTGTACTTTCAATGGGGGGGGCCCTTCTGGGGTTCCTGAGGAGGAGCGTTTCTCGTCGTCACTTGCTTCAGTGTGGAGAGGTGTATTGAATAATCTGAGTGCTATGGGGAACCGTTATAAACGTATGGCTGATAGGAGGAGAGTTTCTGGTCCAGATCTGAATGTGAACGATCTGGTATGGTTGTCTACCAGGAATATAAAACTTAAAGTTCCCTCCTGGAAACTGGGTCCCAGATTCATCGGGCCGTACAGGATCAGTTCCATAATTAATCCTGTGGCATTTCGTCTGGACCTCCCTCCTACGTTTAAAATCCACAATGTGTTCCACAAGTCATTACTTAAGAGGTACGTGGCACCAGTCATACCGTCACCTCTACCTCCTCCTCCAGTGGTGGTCAATGGTAACTTGGAGTTTCAAGTGTCAAAGATCATTGACTCACGTCTGAATCGCCGGTCCCTTCAGTACTTGGTGCATTGGAAGGGGTATGGTCCAGAGGAGAGGACGTGGGTTCCTGCGTCTGACATTAACGCAGATCGGTTGGTTCGGACCTTCCACAGAACTCACCCGGGCAGACCTGGCCCTGAGGGTCCGGAGGCCCCTCGTAGAAGGGGGGGTACTGTCATGTGTGCATCGCCACGAAGATCGTCGCGGTTGCACATTCTGACTTCTCACAGCTGAGTTGCTGTTTCTTTGTGTTTGGCAGTGAGGGAGTTAATTCTGTCTGTGCTCGGTTCTGGGACTGGGTTCAGTTTCTCCCGGCTGCAATTGATTATTTGTTGATTGGTTTCCTTTAAATCCCTGGTTGTCTGTTTTGGGAGTTGCCAGTGAAATTCTTCATGCAGACCACAGATAGGATTGAATCTGTATAGACTTAAGTTAAAGAGCTCCTTAGTTGTTTTAAGCTCAACTTGCTTAGAATTTTATATCCCAGACCATTTATGTTCCTTCTGTGTTTGAGTGTGTATGCGAGTCTGTGTTTTCTCCAGTCTGTCCTATATGTCTAATCTGTGTATTTAGCAGAGATCAGCCCATATCCCTTTGGTGGTAATCAGGGTCATTCTTAGGACTGATTACAGGGTTCAGGGACTGATAGGAGACTAGGTTAGGCTGGAGACTTGGACCTCTGAACCATTATCAGTACCTCCAAGGTGAGGGATTAGTTAGGACCCCAGTTTTAGGGTCAGGTTAGACCCCGGTCCTCCTCTTTCCTGTGACAGCGTATCAAGTCCTCAAGATTAACCCTGAGTTCAACGGATATCGTGTCAGGTAAATCTATTCTATATTTACATGCTGATGTTGCTAAACTATATGTTGTATAGAGTGTTGTTTCTGTAAGAATAGTTTACTGACATCGTACACATATCATTAGACAGCGTGACATTTCCTCAGCGGTGTCCCAGCTGAGTTGTAAGAAAAACAATTCTCATTGCTTCCTTTCCATCAAACTCTGGGTTGACTCAGTCTGGGTGTCTAGCTCTGCTATGATCGACTCAGCGGCAAGTGGAAATTTTATGGATATCTCCTTTGCTCTGAAACAGGGATACGTTCAGTGAAGAAGACTACTCCAGTACAGATGGAGACTGTGGATGGCTCCCTGCTGACCTCTGGACCAGTGGATCAGGAAACGGAGCCTTTGAGGGTCCTTATGGGTAAAGATCATCAAGAGAAACTGTCCTTTATGCTTATCTCTTCTCCCCACTTTCCCATTATTCTAGGGCTACCATGGCTGCAGGCTCAGAACCCTACCATTAACTGGGAGACCAAGGAATTACACTTTCCAGAGAAACAGATGAGTCCAAAAGTTTCAGCTTGCTCTGTTCCTAAAGGAACCATGTCAGTCGATGAACTACCAGCTGTATACCAGGACTATGTGGATTTATGTGACAAGAAGAAATCTGACCAGCTTCCCCCTCACCGTTCATATGATTGTCCAATTGAATTATTGCCTGGAGCAGAGATACCTTTTGGTAAGATCTACCCCCTGGCGGGGCCCGAGCTAAAGGCTTTAAAGGGTTACATAGACGAAAATCTAGCCAAGGGCTTCATACGCCCCTCTTCATCTCCTGCAGGTGCACCCATCTTCTTTGTGAAGAAGAAAGATGGATCTCTGAGACCCTGCGTAGACTATAGGGAACTCAATAAGGTTACTATTAGAAACCGTTATCCATTGCCTTTAATCCCTGAGTTATTGGAGAGAGTGCGGCATGCCAAAATTTTCTCTAAACTGGATCTCCGTGGGGCCTATAACTTGGTCCGTATTAGACCTGGGATGAATGGAAGACTGCATTCAGGTCACGCTATGGACACTTTGAATATCTAGTTATGCCTTTTGGTCTGAGTACCGCCCCAGCCACTTTCCAACACTTGGTGAATGACATCTTCAGGGATCTCCTAGATACATTCGTGGTGATTTATCTGGATGATATTCTAATTTTTTCTAACTCCACAGAGGAACATCATGGACATGTGAGAATGGTCTTAGAATGTCTAAGACAAAACCATCTTTACATCAAACTTGAAAAGTGTGAATTCCATAGGACCGAAATTCAATTTCTGGGGTATGTACTGTCTACACAAGGGATTAGTATGGATGGAAGCAAGACCCAAGCCATCAAGGATTGGCCAATTCCTAGAAATGTGAAGGAGGTGCAGCGCTTCATCGGGTTTGCCAACTTCTATAGACGTTTCATTAGGAATTTCTCTGAGGTAGTGTCACCTATCACCCAACTTACCCGGAAAGAGTCTAGGTTCTCCTGGACCCCCCAAGCCCAGGAAGCATTTTCCCGTCTAAAGGATAAATTTACCACCGCACCTATCTTAGTACATCCCAACCCCGAACTTGCCTTCATAATAGAGGTGGATGCTTCAGACTGTGCCGTTGGAGCTATACTCTCTCAGAGAACAGGTGAGAAGAATGTCTTGCATCCCTGTGCCTTCTTTTCCCAGCAGTTGTCTTCGGCTGAGAGGAACTACGATGTGGGCAATAGAGAGTTGTTGGCCATTATTGCCGCCTTCAAAGAATGGAGACACCTTCTTCAGGGAGCTGCACAGCAAATAGTCGTCCTGACAGACCATCGTAACCTTGAATTTATCAGGTCGGCTAAGTGTCTGACTCCTCGCCAGGCTCGCTGGAATCTTTTCCTAAACCAATTTAATTTTGTAATTTCTTATAGGCCAGGATCGCGCAATGGAAAGGCTGATGCACTCTCTAGGATTCATTCAGCAGAGACCCGTCCACTTACTCCTCCTAAGACTATTCTTCCTGACTCTAGATTCCTGGGAGTGATTCATAATCAAGACCTACTTAAGGACATCAAGGAAGCATACCATGCGGATTCCTTGTTGGCACAACCCCCAAGGGACGTAAGTCTTGTCTTTAAAAATGGTGTGTGGATTCAGGGACAACGTCTGTATATACCTGAAACAGTCAGATTGAGAGTATTGCAACTCATCCACGATTCCAAGATAGCTGAGCATAGAGGAATTCTAAAGACACAGGAATTTCTTTCTCGTTTCTTTTGGTGGCCCACTTACAGGAAAGATGTTTTAAACTATGTCACTTCATGTGAAGTCTGTGCAAGATGCAAAACACCTCGCTCCTCACCAACTGGTCTGTTGCAACCCCTTCCCACCCCGTCCCGCCCGTGGGGATCCATTTCTATGGACTTCATTGTGGAGTTACCAACCTCTCAAGGGAAGAACACCATTCTAGTGGTGGTTGATCGTTTAACAAAGGCAGCTCATTTTATCCCTTGTGTCGGCTTACCCACTGCAAAACAGACATCAGATTTGATGATTAAGAATGTGTTTCGCTTACATGGAATACCGGATGAGGTCATTTCGGATCGAGGGGTGCAATTCACTTCAAGGTTTTGGCAAAATTTCTGTGCAGCATTGGACATTAAAGTAAACCTTTCTTCTGCTTTTCATCCCCAGACTAATGGACAGACAGAACGAACCAATCAGACCCTGGAGCAGTATCTCCGCTGCTTTATCTGCCACCTACAGGATGATTGGGTGGATCTACTTCCACTGGCTGAGTTCTCTTATAACAACTCTCAGAGCGCCTCCACTAAGCAGTCTCCTTTTTACTCCAATTTAGGTTATCATCCTAACATTCTTCCTCGATTTCCCATAGAAACGCCCTTGCCAGCAGTGGCTGAAAGAATCACGTCTTTACAAAAGAATATGGATCTTCTAAAGGAAAATCTGGAATTGGCTCAGGAAAGGTACAAGAAAGCAGCAGATAAATTTCGTAAACCTGCACCAGCTTTCAAGGTAGGAGACTTGGTCTGGCTGTCAACCAGAAATCTTAAGTTAAGGATTAGACTGGGGAGAAGGAAATGCCAAAATGCCTGAAGTCCAGTGTCAAGTACCCACAGTCAGTGATGGTGTGGGGTGCCATGTCAGCTGCTGGTGTTGGTCCACTGTGTTTCATCAAGGGCAGGGTCAATGCAGCTAGCTATCAGGAGATTTTGGAGCACTTCATGCTTCCATCGGCTGAAATGCTTTATGGAGATGAAGATTTCATTTTTCAGCACGACCTGGCACCTGCTCACAGTGCCAAAACCACTGGTAAATGGTTTACTGACCATGGTATTACTGTGCTCAATTGGCCTGCCAACTCTCCTGACCTGAACCCCATAGAGAATCTGTAGGATATTGTGAAGAGAAAGTTGAGAGACGCAAGACCCAACACTCTGGATGAGCTTAAGGCCGCTATCGAAGCATCCTGGGCCTCCATAACACCTCAGCAGTGTCATAGGCTGATTGCCTCCATGCCACGCCGCATTGAAGCAGTCATTTCTGCAAAAGGATTCCCCACCAAGTATTGAGTGCATAACTGAACTTTATTATTTGATGTTTTTTTTGTTTGTTTTTAAAAAACACTTTTATTTTATTGGATGGTAGAAATATGTTAATTTTTTGAGACAGGTTTTTTGGGTTATCAGGAGTTGTATGCCAAAATCATCAGTATTAAAACAATAAAAGACCTAAAAAATTTCAGTTGGTGTGTAATGAATCTAAAATATATGAAAGTTTAATTGTAATCATTACATTATGGAAAATAATGAAATTTAGCACTATATGCAAATTTTTTGAGAAGGACCTGTATATAGCAAAATCTGGCAGACCTATTCCCCCTTTTTGCTTTTTAAGACGTGAGAAAAAGGAGACGGGTAAATATAAGTGGATTGTTTGGAAAAATATAGTAGACGGGATAACATATCCATTTTAATAGCACTCACCCTTCCAAACCAAGATAAAGGTAGTTTATGCCATTTTTCTAAGTCTATCTCAGCTTTATGTAAAGTTGTCTTAAAGTTTGCTTCATAAAGATTAGATACTTTGCAGTGATTTTTATTCCCAGGTAAGTATGAGAATCTGAGCGCCATTTAAAAGGAAATGAAGCTGCTAACCTCTCCACCTCACTTGGTTGGATTGAGATATTGAGAATCTCCAATTGGTGGGTATTAATTTTGAAATTGCTCAGACGACCAAATCTGTGTAATTCTGAGATATTTGAGAGACTTATAATTGGGGAAGATACATACAAAAGAACATCATCTGCAAAAAGTGCCAGTGTGTGCTCTTCTGATTGGGCTTTTATACCTCTAATGGAGGGATTATTCCGTATTGCAGTTTCTAGATGTTCTATAGTGAGTATATAAAGCAAGGGTGAAAGTGGACAGCCTTGCCTTGTGCCGTTCCGAATTAAAAATGTGTTTGAAAGTGCGCCATTAATTTTTACTTGAGCACTGGGAGATGAGTACAGGGCAGAAATTCTACGGAGCATAGTTTCTTTTAAGTCAATTCCTTCTAACGTTTGAAATGGAAAGACCCAGTGCACCCTGTCGAAAGCCTTTTCTGCGTCAATCGACAGAATGCACATAGGCTCCCCCCCTTTGACTGCCCCATCGATCAAAGAGATAGTTCGAATGGTGTTGTCCCTGGCCTCCCATCTCAGCACAAATCCCACCTGATCTTGATTTATCAGATCTGGTAATAGGGGGCATAATCTTTTTGCTATAATTTTTGCATATATTTTGATATCCAGGTTTATCAGGGAAATTGGACAATAACTACCGCATGCAGAGGGATCCTTACCCGTTTGGGGATTACCGCAATATGGGCGATCAGTGACTGAGAAAGAAAAGAGCCTCCTGATGAGATGAAATTACACAGATTTAAAAATATTGGACTTGGTAATGATGAAAACTGTTTGTAGAATCCCGCGGAATACCCGGGACTTTTCCCCTTCTTTAATTCATTAATAGTCTCAGAGACTTCCTCTAATGAAAAGTCTCTTTCCAACTCTAACAGCTCAGTCTCTGATATTGTGGGTAATTTGGTCTGTTGTAAGTACGTTTTTATTTTATTACGTAGCCGCTGGATAGGCATATCATTGTGGTGGCTCCTATATTATATAGTTCTTTATAATAATCTCCAAAGCAGGAGAGAATGTCCCTCATACTATGGACCTTCTTCCCTTCCCTGTTTTTAATATGGGGAATGTAAGTATGGGGTGTACACAGGTTAATAGTTTTTGCCAGTAGTCTCCCACTCTTATTCCCAAACTGATAAAAGCGATTCCTGGAGCGCTCCCTAAAATGTCTGGACTTTTGGTCTATTAAAGCTAACAGCTTTTGTTTCAATGTGGATAAGTGAGCAAATGTATCAGTGTCTAGATCACGTTTATGCCGCTTTTCTAATTTTTGAATTTGGTTCGATAATTCGAGTTTGACCTGTATTTTGTTCTCTGTTCACTTCTATCTTTTCCTTGACATAGTGAGCCGATACCAGAGAATCTAACGGGTGAGTTCAATTTTGAGATCTCAGCCTTAGAAGTGTGAGTAGTGCCCCTGTTTCCATTATTAATAATGATAATTCATGTTTTTATAGATGGGATGTCATTGTTCTCTTGATGTTTACATTTAGGAACAGGGTTCTCTTCATCTTTAATCATGTGAGGTTTAGGGTTCGCTCACACGGCCATCGATTCTCTCATGCAAAAGAAGTGGTCAGTGACGGTCACCACTTCTTCCACACGGGAGCCCCAATACATCAACGAGGGGCGACACATCTTGGAGCAGATGCGTGCCGACCTTGTGAACCATACCTGCCCAGGTACAACAAGTGAAGGTGGTGCTGGGGAAATACAGGTCCGTGTTTGCAAGTCACGAGGACGATTTTGGCTGTACGATGGCTATTACTCACAAAATACCAACAGGGAACACACCGCCAATCAGAGAACGTTACCGGCAAATTCCCCCCCAGCTATATCAGGAGGTTCGAGAGATGCTCGGTCAGATGCCGCAAGCAGGTGTCTTCAGGGAGGCCATAGTCCGTGGGCGGCCCCCATCCTGCTAGTAAGAAAAAAAGATGGAACATTGAAGAGTCCCTATCCGCCTTGGGGAAAGTCAAATTCTTCTCAACGTTGGATCTCGCTAGTGGATACTGGCAAGTGCCCATGTCAGAGAAGTACCAGGCGAAGACGGCTTTTATCCTACCTATGGGTCTCTTCGAATTCAACAGGATGCCTTTTGGCTTGGCCAACGCTCCCGGGACGTTTCAACGACTGATGGAGAGGTGTTTAGGTGACTGTTGTGAATGGGTTTGAGATGAGTTCTGAGCAGAGGCTCCCTCTGGTGGTTACAAGCGGTGTTAGTCTGTCCAGTGAAGATTGTGAGGACTGGGAATCAGGTGTTACTGACTGGTCTTATATAAGGGAGTCACCTTCCCATCAGGGTTGCCGGTGATCAATTGTTCTGGTCTGAATCCTTTATTCCAGTTTCCCTTGTAGCCTGCTGTGTCGTGTCTGCATCTCCTGCTAACAGATAAGACATTTTCTTCTTTTGTGTTTGTGCTATATTTTTGCATTTTGTCCTGCACTTCTGTGGGGGCCTTCAGGGTCCCCTCCGGGGGCTTCTGCCCTCTCAGTGGTGGTAGAGGTCGTGTGATCTCAGGTGTTTTTGAAATTAGTAGAGTTGGTGCTTTTCAGGGTTTTCTGGGATTGCAGTAAGTACCCTTCCTATCCTTTTCTATTTAGTTAGTTTGGGACCCAGCGTTTGCTCATACTATTTTCTTTCTGTGTCAGTATTTCATCTTGTCTAACTGCCATTACATGTTTGGGGGCTTTCTATTGTCTTTGGGGTTCTGCTCCGGGGCAGATAGCTTTCCTATATCTATCTTTAGGTGTAGTTAGTTTCTCAGGCTGTGACGAGGCGTCTAGGACCAACGTAGGAACGCTCCACGGCTGCCTCTAGTTGTGGTGGTTAGTCAGGGTACTGCAATCTCATAGATTCCAACTGCTCTGGTGTATTGCCTTTTTTGCCTGCACTCCTCAGCTACCGAAACATAACAGTATCACCGGCCTAAAAATTGAAAATTGTATGGTACTCACAGAAGGGAAAAAATAGTGTCAGAGATATTTTTCTGTTTGTTGCATTTTTTTTTTTTCCCTCTGTATCTCTGGGTGTTGGGGAGGATCTTTTCTCTCAATGGAGTTTGCACAGTTGTCTGGCCGTGTGGATCAGCTTGCCACTGAGGTTCGGAGTATTGCTATCTATCTTGCTGGGTTGCCTGTTGTGGAACCTAGGATTCCCATGCCAGATTTGTTTTTAGGGGATCGAGCTAAGTTTCAGAATTTCAAAAATAATTGTAAATTGTTTTTTGCCTTAAAATCTAAGTCCTCAGGGAACGCAGCGCAGCAGGTTCAAATTATCATCTCTCTCCTGCGCGGCGATCCTCAGGATTGGGCTTTTTCCCTGATACCTGGGGATCCTGTTTTGAGTGATGTTGATGCATTTTTTCAGGCCTTGGGGTTATTGTACGATGAGCCTAATGTCACTGATCAAGCTGAGAAAGCCTTGTTGGCATTAAATCGGGGGCTTGATGACGCTGAGTTATACTGTCAGAGATTCCGTAGGTGGGCAGTCCTGACCAAATGGAATGACGACGCTTTGGCAGCCCTTTTCCGGAAGGGTCTGTCAGATAATGTAAAGGATGTTATGGTGGGATTCCCTGTCCCCTCTGGTCTCAATGATTCTATGTCATTAGCGATTCAAATTGACAGACGTTTGCGTGAGCGGAGAAGAATGCGTGGAATGGTGTTGCCTTGTGAACCAGCTTCTGAACCCATGCAGTGTGATAGAGTGGTGTCTGGGGCACAGCGTCATGAGTTTCGAAAGCGCAATGGGTTATGTTTCTACTGTGGTGATGCCTCTCATGCTATTTCAGTCTGCCCTAAGCGGGGAAGACGTTTTGCACGCTCAGTTGTCTTGGGTAGTGTTCAGACTAAGTTTTTATTAACTGTCACTCTGATATGCTCTCTGTCCTCATTTTCTGCTCAGGCTTTCGTTGATTCTGGAGCAGCTATTAACCTGATGGATTATGATTTTGCTAAACGTTGTGGATTTCCCTTGATACCCCTACAGAAGTCTATTCCCCTACTGGGATCGATTCTACCCCTTTGGCTGAGAATAAACCCCAGTTTTCTACTCAGGTGATAATGAGGGTTGAACCTGATCACCAGGAGTGCTGCAAATTTTTGGTTCTGTATAATCTGCATGACATTATCGTGCTGGGTTTTCCTTGGTTACAGTCTCATAATCCTGTTTTGGATTGGAAATCTGTGTCTGTAACGAGTTGGGGCTGCCAATGTGTTAATACCAACACTCCTGTTTTTTCTGCCTCCCCCCAGGCTCAGGATGTTCCTGACTTTTTGATTGATTTTCCTGATGTGTTTAGCGAAAGTAAATCTGCATCCTTGCCTCCCCATAGGAGCTATGACTGCGCTATTGAATTAGTGCCGGGTATAAATTCCCTAAAGGTCGCCTTTTTAACTTGTCTGTACCTGAACATGACGCTATGCGGTCTTATATCAAGGAATCATTGGAGAAGGGTCATATCAGACCATCCTCTTCACCCTTAGGTGCCGGTTTTTTCTTTGTGGCCAAAAAGGATGGTTCATTAAGGCCGTGTATTGATTATCGTCTCTTCAACAATATTACTGTGAAATATCAATACCCGTTACCCTTGATTTCTGACCTGTTTTCCAGGGTGAAAAACGCTACTTGGTTTACCAAGCTTGACCTCAGGGGGCGTATAACCTTATTCGCATTAAGCACGGGGATGAATGGAAGACGGCATTCAATACCCCTGAAGGGCATTTTGAGTACCTGGTGATGCCCTTTGGGCTCACTAATGCTCCTTCCGTCTTCCAGTCCTTCATGAATGACATTTTCAGGGATTTTGTGGACAAATTTCTGATTGTTTATTTGGATGATATCTTGATTTTTTCTAATGACTGGGACTCTCATGTGAAACATGTTCGAACTGTATTCCAGATTTTGAGAGAGAATGCTCTGTATGTGAAGGGATCAAAGTGTCTTTTTGGCGTACAGAGGATCTCATTTCTGGGATTCGTTTTGTCCCCATCTGTTATTGAAATGGACCCGGTCAAGGTTCAGGCCATCTGTGATTGGGTCCAACCTACTTCATTAAAGGCTCTTCAGAGATTTTTGGGTTTTGCCAATTTTTATCGTAAATTTATTGGTAATTTCTCGGTTATTGTTAAACCATTAACTGATTTGACCAGAAAGGGTTCTGATGTGGTGAATTGGCCTCCTGAGGCAGTCTCTGCATTTCAGGAACTTAAGCAGAGATTCACTTCTGCTCCTGTTCTACGGCAGCCTGATGTTTCTCTGCCATTTCAGGTGGAGGTTGATGCCTCTGAAATTGGGGCAGGTGCCGTTTTGTCCCAAAAGGATCCAGAGACCTCTAAAAGTAACCCTTGTGCCTTTTTCTCTCGAAAATTTTCTCCTACTGAATGTAATTATGACGTGGGTAATCGGGAGTTATTGGCCATGAAGTGGGCTTTTGAAGAGTGGAGACATTGGCTGGAGGGAGCCAAACATCAGGTGGTGGTCCTTACGGACCATAAGAATCTGGTCTATCTGGAATCTGCCAAGCGACTCAATCCTAGACAGGCCAGGTGGGCCTTGTTTTTCACACGTTTTAATTTTGTGGTTTCCTTTCTTCCTGGCACTAAGAATGTTAAGGCGGATGCCCTCTCGAGGAGTTTCCTTGCGGACTCTCCTGAGTTATCTGATCCTTCTGTTATTTTGAAAGAGGGTGTAGTTCTTTCCGCCATCTCGCCCAATTTGAGACTTGCTCTGGAGGGGTGTCAGGAGGATAGGCCCGAGTGCTGCCCTGTTGGAAAATTGTTTGTCCCGGACCAGTGGAAAAAGAGTGTGATGTCTGAGATTCATTGTTCCGCGTTGGCTGGGCATCCCGGAATTTTTGGTACCAGAGACTTGGTTAGTCGGTCCTTTTGGTGGCCTACCTTGTCTCGTGATATCAGGGAATTTGTGCAGTCCTGCGGGACTTGCTCTCGCTCCAAGCCTTGCTCTCGCTCTAGTGGTTTGTTGATGCCATTGCCTGTGCCCAAGAGACCATGGACCCATATCTCTATGGATTTCATTTCCGACCTTCCTGTTTCTCAGAGAATGACCACCATCTGGGTAATTTGTGATAGGTTTTCCAAGATGATACATCTTGTGCCATTACCTAAGTTGCCTTCCTCCTCTGAATTGGTGCCGTTGTTCCTTCAGCACGTGGTTCGTTTACACGGCATTCCTGAGAACATTGTGTCTGACAGAGGAGTCCAGTTTGTTTCCAGATTTTGGAGGACTTTTTGTTCTAAACTGGGTGTTCAATTGTCTTTCTCCTCGGCATTTCATCCTCAGACCAATGGTCAAACTGAGAGAAAAAACCAGACATTGGAGACTTATCTAAGATGCTTTGTGTCTGCTGATCAGGATCTCTTTTTTGCCTTTGGCTGAGTTTGCTCTTAATAATAGGGCTAGCTCTGCTACTTTGATGTCTCCGTTTTTCTGTAATTCTGGATTTCACTCTCGATTTTCTTCAGGACAGACGGAGGCTTCTGTCTGTCCAGGTGTTGACTCTGTTGTGGAGCGTATGCAACTGATTTGGGACCAGGTAGTGGAGAGGTTGTCCCTCTCTCAGGAGAGGGCCCAGCGGTTTGCTAACCGCATAGGACTGATGGTCCTCGGTTTAAAGTGGGGGACTTGGTCTGGTTGTCCTCAAAGAATATTCCTATGAGAGTAGCATCTCCTAAATTTAAGCCTAGGTTCATTGGACCTTATAAGATCATGGAGATTATTAATCCTGTTTCTTTTCGTTTGCTTCTTCCAGGGACATTTAAGATCCATAACGTGTTCCACAAGTCCTTGTTGAAGAGGTTTGTTGAGCCAGTGGTTCCTGCTGCTGTGCCTCCTGACCCTGTTTTGGTTGAGGGCAATCTGGAGTATGTGGTTGAGAAAATATTAGATTCTCGTTTTTCTAGACGGAAACTCCAGTATTTGGTTAAATGGAGAGGTTATGGTCAGGAGGACAATTCTTGGGTGTTTGCTTCGGACATCCATGCTAGGAGACTTATTCGTGCGTATCATAGAACTCATCCTGACCGACCTGGTTGCTCAAATGAGGGTTCGGTGACCCCTCCTCAAGGGGGGGTACTGTTGTGAATGGGTTTGAGATGAGTTCTGAGCAGAGGCTCCCTCTGGTGGTTACAAGCGGTGCTAGTCTGTCCAGTGAAGATTGTGAGGACTGGGAATCAGGTGTTACTGACTGGTCTTATATAAGGGAGTCACCTTCCCATCAGGGTTGCCGGTGATCAATTGTTCTGGTCTGAATCCTTTATTCCAGTTTCCCTTGTAGCCTGCTGTGTCGTGTCTGCATCTCCTGCTAACAGATAAGACATTTTCTTCTTTTGTGTTTGTGCTATATTTTTGCATTTTGTCCTGCACTTCTGTGGGGGCCTTCAGGGTCCCCTCCGGGGGCTTCTGCCCTCTCAGTTTTGTTCAGCCACTGATGTTTGTACTTTTGCTTTTTCCAGTTTTTTCAGTGGCTGCTGTTTTGATTTTGTTACACCAGAGAGCTAATTTAGGTGGTAGAGGTCGTGTGATCTCAGGTGTTTTTGAAATTAGTAGAGTTGGTGCTTTTCAGGGTTTTCTGGGATTGCAGTAAGTACCCTTCCTATCCTTTTCTATTTAGTTAGTTTGGGCCCCAGCGTTTGCTCATACTATTTTCTTTCTGTGTCAGTATTTCATCTTGTCTAACCGCCATTACATGTTTGGGGGCTTTCTATTGTCTTTGGGGTTCTGCTCCGGGGCAGATAGCTTTCCTATATCTATCTTTAGGTGTAGTTAGTTTCTCAGGCTGTGACGAGGCGTCTAGGACCAACGTAGGAACGCTCCACGGCTGCCTCTAGTTGTGGTGGTTAGTCAGGGTACTGCAATCTCATAGATTCCAACTGCTCTGGTGTATTGCCTTTTTTGCCTGCACTCCTCAGCTACCGAAACATAACAGGTGACCTGAACTTCGAAGCTACGCTCATATCCTTGGACGACATCACAGTGTACGCTTCCTCATTTGAAGATCACCTGCGGAGGCTGGAGCAAGTGTTGAGTCGCCTGCAGAAGTACGGACTGAAGGTGAAACCCCAGAAGTGCCACTTGTTACGGACTCAGATTGAGTACCTAGGTCATGTCGTCTCAGCGGATGGAGTGGAACCGTCTCGGGAAAAGATCAGTGCGATTCAGGACTGGCCAACCCCTGAGTCCGTGAAAGAAGTTCGGGCGTCCCTTTGATTAATGGGGTATTAACTTCGCTTTGTGAAGAACTTTGCCTGTGTGGTGCAGCCCCTGCTAGAACTTTTGAAGGGGGTACCCCCAAATGCAAAACGCCGGCCTATCTGCTGGGAAGAGAAACAGGAAAATGCTTTTCGGGACTTGAACAAAGCATCGACTGAAGCCCCGGTGCTGGCCTATGCGAACTTTGCTGTACCGTTCATTCTCCACAATGACAGAAGCTTACACGAGTTGGGGGCTGTGTTGTCGCTGGTGCAGGACTGGAAAGAGAGGGTGATCGCTTACACTAGTCGGTCCCTTCACGATTCCGAACGCAACCCTGACAATTACAATTCCTTCAAGCTGGAGTTACTGGCGTTGGTGTGGGCTATGACGGAGTGGTTCATAGAATATCTGTCTGGCTCAGAGGTGTTAGTGCGCACCAAAAATGATCCGTTAGCGCACTTGGAGAACGCTAAGTTAGGGGCCCTCGAACAACGCTGGGTAGCCCGGATGGCGAAGTTTCAGTATAAGATTGCCGACAGGAAGGGGGCCAAAAACACCCACGCCGACGCCTTGTCCAGAGCAAGACATGCAACACCTGGAAAGAACAAGGATGAGATGTTGGAGGATGAGGAAGTTCCCGATTTTGGAAGACTGCTGGGACGGCGGCAGCTACGCTGGAACAAATTTGGACCAACCCACGTGAAGGAGTGTTGGGAAGGTCCAGGGACGAGTGGGTCCGCTTACAACAGGAGGACGGTGAACTCGCTCTGTTTCGCCAATGGGTAACTGTTTTTGCATTTCCACAAAAAATTTAAATAATGTCACGCGGTCTTATGATATGTGTACGATGTCAGTAAACTATTCTTAAAAGAACAACACTCTATACAACATATAGATTAGCAACATCAGCATGTAAATATAGAATAGATTTACCTGACACGATATCCGTTGAACTCAGGGTTAATCTTGAGGACTTGATACACTGTCACAGGAAAGAGGAGGACCGGGGGTCTAACCTGACCCTAAACTGGGGTCCTAACTAATCCCTCACCTTGGAGGTACTGATAATGGTTCAGAGGTCCAAGTCTCCAGCCTAACCCTGTCTCCTATCAGTCCCTGAACCCTGTAATCAGTCCTAAGAAGGATTCTGATTACCACCAAAGGGATATGGGCTGATCTCTGCTAAATACACAGATTAGACATATAAGACAGACTGGAGAAAACACAGACTTGCATACACACTCAAACACAGAAGGAACATAAATGATCTGGGATATTAAACTCTAAGCAAGGTGAGCTTAAAACAACTAAGGAGCTCTTTAACTTAAGTCTATACAGATACAATCCTATCTGTGGTCTGCATGAAGAATATCACTGGCAACTCCCAACACAGACAACCAGAGATTTAAAGGAAACCAATCAACAAATAATTAATTGCAGCCGGGAGAAAACTGCACCCAGTCCCAGAACTGAGCACAGACAGAATTAACTCCCTAACTGCCAAACACAAAGAAACAGCAACTCAGCTGTGAGAAGTCAGAATGTGCAACCGCGACGATCTTCGTGGCGATGCACACATGACAAATAACCAATAAATTTCGTTCAACTTCACAATTGTGTCCCACTTGTTGATTCTTCACCAAAATTAACATTTGGTATCTTTATGTTTGAAGCATGATATGTGGGAAAAGGTTGAAAAGTTCCAGGGAGCTGAATACTTTCGCAAGGCACTGTATATTGTATCATTTCTATATAACTGCATGGTGGACCCAAGGTACTCCAGTCCGACGCTGCGTATAGACATGTGCCGTCACATGCACAGTTAGGTTTTAGGTCCTGCCGGCAACAGGGCAGAGCAGAGTGCGTCTGTGTTAGCCGGCAATGTCCCTGCGCAGGCATGAGATTTCATTTGGCTATGTGGATAACGCAGAACACGTTGTCTACATCAATCATCAATCACAGTAGGAGGACTGCTTTTACCAGGGGAGACCCAGTCCAGGCCCCTCCTCTTTTGCTTCTCCTCACCGAACACCAGGAGCTGCATCAGTCAGTTATCATTATTTGCTAACACAGCCACGCACACATGCAGGATGTACAGTATAAACACAACCCTGCATGGTGTGCAGGGCCGCCATCAGGGCATTACTGCCCTTACTGACGTATGGGGTCCGATGAGCAACGGGAACGCAGTGGGCCCCCTCTATTCTGCTCAAGTGTTGAGAGACATGAGGCAGAATGGAGGACACATGGGGTATTATTACTGTAGGGGCTAATTGAAGGATGTTATTTTTGAGGATACCGGTTTCAGTGTGGGGGTGGACAGGTTCCTGTTACTGTGCAGGGCGACATGTTTGCTTTTTTTTTCATCTGGCGTAGCATAGAGGTTGGGGAAAAATTGGGGAATGTGCTCTAGATAACTGTTATTTTCTGCAAAGACGATTCTTGGCTGGAAGAAGTGATGGCGGTGTGTGTTGAATGAAGAAAAGCGAAGATGAAGGACTTCAACTAAAGACATCACCGGTGAGTCAGTGTCTTACCTGTACACTTACACTATATACTGTATACTATATACAGAGCTCCTGTGTATGTCACCGGTGATCACTGTATTACCTGTACACTGACACTATATTCAGAGCTCCTGTGTATAATATCACTGGTGATTATTATTATTATTATTATATATTTATATAGCGCCATTTATTCCATGGCGCTTTACATATGAAAAGGGGAAAAATATAGACAGATACAATAAACATGTGCTAGACAAGGGACGCATAAGTACAGAAGGAGAGAGGACCCTGCCCGCGAGGGCTCACAGTCTACAGGGATGGGTGAGAATACACTAGGAGAGGGTAGAGCTGGTTGTGCGATGGTTCAGTACACTGAGGATCATTGCAGGTTGTAGGCTTGTCGGAACAGGTGGGTCTTCAGGTTTTTCTTGAAGGTCTCCGTTGTTGGTGAAAGTCTGATGTTTTGCGGCAGAGAGTTCCAGAGTATGGGGAAGCCCGGGAGAAGTCTTGTATGCGGTTGTGGGAAGAAGAGATGAGGGGGGAGTCGAGAAGGAGATCTTGAGAGGATCGAAGGTTGCGTGTGGGTAGGTAGCGGGAGACCATGTCACAGATGTATGGAGGAGAAAGGTTGTGGATGGCTTTGTATGTCATGGTTAAGGTTTTGAACTGGAGCCTCTGGGCAATAGGAAGCCAGTGAAGGGCCTGGCATAGTGGGGAGGCAGGGGAATAGCGGGAAGACAGGTGGATTAGTCGTGCAGCAGAGTGTAGGATGGACTGGAGTGGTGCCAGAGTGCTAGAGGGGAGGCCAGACAGTAGGAGGTTGCAGTAGTCGAGGCGGGAGATGATAAGGGCGTGCACTAGTGTTTTTGTGGTTTCATGGTTGAGGAATGAGCGGATCCGGAAATATTTTTGAGTTTGAGGCGGCAGGAGGTGGCGAGGGCTTGGTTTGAAAGAGAGGGCAGAGTCGATGATCACCCCAAGGCACCGAGCATGTGGGACTGGGGAAAGCGAGCAGCCATTGACATTGATGGATAGGCCTGGTGGAGGGGTAGAATGAGGTGGGGGAAAGATGATGAATTCTGTTTTGTCCATGTTCAGTTTGAGAAAGCGAGCAGAAAAGAAGGCTGAGATAGCAGACAGACACTGTGGGATTTTGGTCAGTAGGGAGGTGAGGTCAGGTCCAGATAGGTAGATCTGCGTGTCATCGGCGTAGAGGTGATACTGCAAGCCGTGGGATTCTATGAGCTGTCCCAGGCCGAAGGTGTAGATGGAGAAGAGTAGGGGTCCTAGGACTGAGCCTTGGGGAACACCGACAGACAGGGGGCGAGGTGAGGAGGTGGTGTGTGAGAGGGAGACACTAAATGTTCGGTCTGTTAGGTATGATGAGATCCAGGATAGGGCCAAGTCTGTGATGCCAAGAGATGAGAGAATCTGTAGGAGGAGGGAATGGTCTACGGTGTCAAAGGCAGAAGACAGGTCCAGGAGAAGGAGGACAGAGTAGTGTCGCTTGCTCTTGGCGGTTAGCAGGTCGTTAGTGACTTTAGTTAGGGCAGTTTCAGTTGAGTGATGCGGTCGAAAGCCTGATTGTAACCGGTCAAAGAGGGAGCAGGAGGAAAGGTGGGAGGACAGTTCAAGATATACATGCTGTTCCAGTAGTTTTGAGGCGAAGGGGAGAAGAGATATCGGGCGATAGCTAGACGCTGAGGATGGGTCGAGGGAGGGCTTTTTGAGGATCGGGGTGATTGAAGCATGTTTGAAGGATGAAGGAAAGACACCATTTGTAAGTGAAAGGTTGAAGAGGTGTGTGAGAGGTTGTGGTGATCACTGTATTACCTGTACATTATAAACTATATACAGAGCTCCTGTGTATAATGTCACCGGTGATCACTGTATTACCTGTACAAGGACACTGTACATTCCCTGACAGAAGTTATGTCGCTTATCCATGTTATGTAAATAAAAGCTTATAACCTGACGTTAAATTCATCCATTGGTTGTATAAATTATTCTTTTGAAAGCTGAAACCCTCCGAAATGTGGTTTAGGTTAAGAGAATAAATTGGCATCAATGCAGAAATATTGATCATTTAATGGACACAGAATGGTCAGATTATGGCAAGACAAAAGTTTTGTCGCCTGGTCATATAATGCACCCAATCCTAGTTGACATCCTCACCTGTGCTCAGTAAATGATCGGTTAATTAGTGGGTGTGTATAAAAAGAAATCCAGCACCCCAGACCTTCACTTGAACTGCAACTTGAGCTCTGACAACATGCCAAAAATCCTCCCTGCGACCAAAGCCTGGATTATCAAGAGGCTGAAGACCAGATCCACTGCAGAGGTGGCTGGCACCTTTAATGTGTCTCAGCGTCAAGTACAAAGAATTAAAAAAAGATTTGAAGAGACTGGAGATGTGTTTGACAAGCCCAGGTCTGGCAGACCCCGCAAGACAACTGTTCAGGAGGAACGTTTGCTGGTTAGAAAATCCAAAGCAAGCCCCTCTTCCACTACAGCAGAGCTCCAACAGGCCTGGTCACCTCAAGTCCCTGTGTCAACTAGAACAGTTTGTAGGATGCTGTCTCAAAATGGCCTCCATGGTCGAATCAGTGCCCAGAAGCCAGCACTAGACAAAAGGCAAATAAAAACCGTGTGGCATTTGTAAAGTCCCACAGCCTGCTAAACAGATGGACGCTGGAAAAGTGGCAGAAGGTGGATTTCTCTGATGAATCTTCAGTAGAATTACACCACAGCCACCGCAAATACTGCAGGACACCTACTGGAACCCGTATGGAAGCAAAATACACGCAGAAAACAGTTAAATTTGGTGGTGGAACGATCATGGTCTGGGGTTACATTCAGTGTGGGGTGTGCAAAACATTTGCAAGGTGGAAGGCAATATCAATAGCCTAAAATTTCAAGAAGTATTAGCTACCTCTTATATTCCAAATCATAAAAGGAGTCAAATTCTGCAGCAGGATGGTGCTCCATCTCATACATCCATCTCTGCAACAAAGTTCCTCCAGGCAAAAAAGATCAAGGTGCTCAAGGACTGGCCAGCCCAGTCACCAGACATGAACATCATTGAGCATGTTTGGGGTAGGATGAAAGAGGAAGATTGGAAGACAAAACCAAAGAATCTAGATGAACTGTGGGAGGCATGTAAGACTGCATTCTGTGCTATTCCTGATGACTTCATTAATAAATTGTATGAATCATTGTTGAAGCTCATGGAAGTCACACAAAATATTAAATATGACTAATAGCACCACAACTTCATTCACCAATGTTATGCAACATATATTTGTATTTTAAGTTAATTATTTGTTTGAATATCACATTACTTTCTGTGGGCGACAAAACTTTTGTCTTGCCATAATCTGACCATTCTGTGTCCATTAAATGATCAATATTTCTGCATTGATGCCAATTTATTTTCTTAACCTAAACCACATTTGGGAGGGTTTCAGCTTTCAAAAGAATAATTTATACAACCAATGGATGAATTTAAAGTCAAGTTATAAGCTATTATTTACATAACATGGATAAGCGACATAACTTCTGTCAGGGAGTGTATACAAAGTACAGATCTCCCGTGTATAATGGCACTTATGGTGATATTAGTATTGTTTTTTTTTATTAATGATCAGTATTGCATTATTTGGTCACTATGTGGTAGTAATATGTGATCAGGTCATGGTGTGGTGGTATTTGTTCCTTGTATGTGCTATTATTCGGTCATTGTGGTAGTAATATGTGGTCTGGACATGGTGTGGCAGTATTTGTTCCTTGTATGTGGTATTATTTGGTCACTATGTGGTGATAATATGTGGTCTTGTCATGGTGTGGTGGTATTTGTTCCTTGTTTGTGATAATATTTGTCATTTGAAAAATTGAAAAATAAATAAAAATATACCTAAAGCGTATTGGATATTTTAACAAATGTTTAATAACTTACAATAGAGTAGAGCCCGGCCAGAAAGTCTACCTTGTCATGGTGGTTTATTACACCATCTTTTAGCCAAAACAAAAGCTGCTATGTATGTGTTTTGGTGATGAGAACTGCTATTGTGTGATTGGTGAAGACGCAGTGCAAAAGTGGAGTTTTTCCAAGAGAGGGCGGTGGAACTGTAGACTGTTCAAGGAGTGGAGGCAGAGCTAGGATGGAGCCTGGGCGGGGTCTCAAGGGGTTCCCAAAAATGTTGCCAGTATGGGGCCCCGAAATTCCTAGTGGCAGCCCTGATCACAGGCCTTCACCATTTATCAGCTCCGCCCCCTGATCACATGACGATGACGTCACCACAGGTCCTTCTGCTCACACAGCAGCAGCTGCATCTTCGCCGCAGGAGCGCGGCCAGGTAAGAAGAAAGTGTTTTTTATTTTATTTTATTATTGAAAGTGGCAATATGTTTCCTCGGCAGGATGGAGACATGGGGCAGGATGGAGACAAGGGGCAGATTGGAGACATGGGGAAGATTGGAGACACAGGGGCAGATTGGAGACACGGGGCCAGGATAAAGACACGGGGCAGATTGGAGACACGGGGGCAGAATGGAGACAAGGGGCAGGATGGAGACACAGGGGCAGGATGGAGACAGGGGCAGATTGGAGGCACCGGGCAGGATGGAGACATGGGGCAGAATGGAGACACAGGGCAGAATGGAGACACAGGCAGGATGGAGACACGGGCAGATTGGAGACACGGGGCAGATTGGAGACACGGGGCAGATTGAAGACACAGGTGCAGATTGGAGACACGGGGACTGGATGAAGACAGGGCAGAATGGAGACACAGGGCAGAATGGAGACAAGGGGCAGATTCAAGACACAGGGGCAGATTGGAGACACAGGGGCAGGATGGAGACAAGGGGCAGATTCAAGACACAGGGGCAGAATGGAGACATACAGGGGAAGAATGGAGACACGGGGCAGAATAGAGACACACAGGGGCAAATTGGAGACACACGGGCAGATTGGAGACACAGGGGCAGAATGGAGACACACAGGGGCAGAATGGAGACACACAGGGGCAGAATGGAGACACACAGGGGCAGAATGGAGACACACAGGCAAGGGACCAGGCATTGGAGACACAGGGGCAGAATGGAGACACACAGGGGCAGAATGGAGACACACAGGGGCAGAATGGAGACACACAGGGGCAGAATGGAGACACACAGGGGCAGAATGGAGACACACAGGGGCAGAATGGGAGATAAGGGGCAGAATTGGAGACAAGGGGCAGATTGGAGACACACGGGCAGATTGGAGACACACAGGGGAAGAATGGAGACATACATGGGAAGAATGGAGACACAGGGGCAGGATGGAGACACACAGGGGCAGAATGGGAGACGGGGCAGATTGGAGACACACAGGCAGATTGGAGACACACGGGCAGATTGGAGAACACAGGGCGAGAATGGAGTCACGGGGCAGGATTGGAGACACGGGCAGAATGGAGACAAGGGCAGAATGGAGACAAGGGCAGATGGAGACAAAGGGGCAAATGGAGACATGGGGCAGAATGGAGACACACAGGGGCAGAATGGAGACACAAGCAGAATAGAGCACGGGGCAGGGTGAGACACACAGGAGCAGAATGGAGACACAGGGCAGATTAGACAAGGGGCAGAATGGAGACAAGGGGCAGGATAGAGACAAGGGCAGATAGAGACAAGGGCAGGATAGAGACTAGGGGCAGGATAGAGACAAGGGGCAGGATGAGACATGGGCAGATTGGAGACACAGGGGCAGATGGAGACACGAAGCAGAAAGAGGCACGGAGACAGATGGAGACACACAGGGGCAGAATGGAGACACGGGGCAGAATGGAGACACAGGGCAGGATGGACGGGCAAATGGAGACAAGGGAGATGAGACACAGGGGCAGATGGAGACACACTGGCAGATTGGAGACACACAGGGGCAGAATGGAGACACGAAGCAGAATGGGCACAGGGGCAGATTGGAGACACACAGGGCAGAATGGAGACACGGGCAGATTGGAGACACAGGGGAGATTGGAGACACACAGGGGCAGAATGGAGACACAAGGCAGAATGGCACAGGGCAGATGGAGACACACAGGGCAGAATGGAGAAGGGGCAGAATGGAGACAAGGGCAGATGGAGACAAGGGCAGATGGAACAAGGAGATGAGACAACAGGATGAGACAAGGGCAGGATAGAGACAAGGGGAGGGAGACGGGAGGAAAACAGGCAGATTGGAGACACAGGGCAGATGGAGACACAAGCAGAAGAGCCGGGCAGGATTGGAGACACGGGCAGAATGGAGACAGGGGCAGAATGGAGACAAGGGGCAGATGGAGACAGGGCAGAATGGAGACAAGGGCAGAAGGAGGCAAGAGAAAGAGGCACAGGGGCAGATGGAGACACGGCAGATGGAGACAGGGCAGATGGAGAAAGGGCAGAATGGGAGACAAGGGCAGATGGAGACAGGGAGAAGAGACACAGGAAGAATGGAGACAGGGGAGGAGAACAGGGCAGGGAGACGGGCAGATTGGAGACAGGCAGATGAGACACAGGAGATGGAGAACAGGGGAACCAGGGGCAGGATGGAGACACGGGCAGAATGGAACAGGGCAGATGGAGACGGGCAGAATGGAGACAAGGGCAGATAGACAGGGCAGATGGAGACACACGGCAATGAGACACACAGGGCAGATGGAGACAGGAGCAGAATGAGCAAGGCAGGATTGAGACAAGGGCAGAAGAGACAAGGGCAGATGAGACAAGGGCAGATGGAGACAAGGGGCAGATGGAGACACGATAGCAGAATAAGGCACGGGCAGGATTGGAGACACACAGGCAAATGGAGACACGGCAGATGGAGACAAGGGCAGATTGGAGACAAGGGGCAGATGGAGAAAGGGCAGATAGAGACAGGGCAGGATAGAACAGGGCAGGATAGAGACAAGGCAGGATGGAGACAGGGCAGAATGGAGACAGGGCAGATTGGAGACACAGGGCAGATGAGACAGGCAGAATGGGGCGGGCAGGATAGAACAAGGGCAGATGGAGACACGGGCAGAATGGAGACAAGGGCAATAGGAGACAGGGCAGAATGGAGACAAGGGCAGATGAGAAAGGGCAGATGAGACAGGGCAGATGGAGACACAGGGCAGATGGACAACACACGGGCAGATGGAGACAAGGGCAGAATGGAGAAAGGGCAGAAGGGACAAGGGCAGATGGAGAAAGGGAGATGGAGACAAGGGAGAATGAGACACAGGGCAGGATGGAGACACACAGGGGCAGAATGGGGACGGGGCAGATGAGACACACAGGCAGAATGGAGACACAGGGCAGATGGAGACACAAGGGCAGAATAGACAGGGCAGATGAGACAGGGCAGATGAGACAGGGGAAATGGGAGACAGGGGCAGATGGAGACAGGCAGATAGCAGGCAGATGGAGACACACGGGCAAATGGAGACACAGGGGCAGAATGAGCACAGGGGCAGATGGAGACACAGGGCAGAATGGGAAAGGCAGATGGAGCAAGGGCAGATTGGAGCACAGGGCAGATGGAGACAACAGGGAGAATGGAGACAAAGAGAATGAGCACAGGGGCAGATGGAGACACACAGGGCAGAATGGAGGGGCAGATTGGAGCACACGGCAGATGGAGACAACGGGCAGATGAGAACACAGGGGCAGAATGAGCACGGGGCAGATGGACACGGCAGATGAGACAAGGGCAGAATGGAGACAAGGCAGAAGACAAGGGCAGAATGGAGACAAGGGCAGATGGAGACACAAGCAGAATGAGCACGGGGCAGATGGGACAGGGCAGATGGAGACAAGGGCAGTAGACAGGGCAGAATGAACAGGGCAGGATTGAGAAGGCAGGAAGAGACAAGGGCAGATGGAGGAATGAGACAGGGGCAGATGAGACAGGGCAATGGAGACACAGGGCAGATGGAGAAGGCAGAAAGGGCAGGAGACAGGATTGGAGACACACAGGAGAATGGAGACAGGAGATGAGACAAGGGAGGATGGAGAGGCATGGAGACACATGGGCAGGATTGGAGACAAGGGGCAGAATGGAGACAAGGGCAGATGAGACAAGGGCAGGAAGAGACAAGGGGCAGGAATGAGACAGGGGCAGATGAGACAGGCAGATTGGACGATACAGGGGCAGAATGGAGACACGAAGCAGAATAGAGGCACGGGCAGGATTGGAGACACAGGGGCAGAATGGAGACACGGGGCAGAATGGAGACACAGGGCAGGATTGGAGACAAGGGCAGAATGGGAGACAAGGGGCAGGATAGAGACAAGGGGCAGATTGGAGACACACGGGCAGATTGGAGACACACAGGGGCAGAATGGAGACAGAAGCAGAATAGAGGCACGGGGCAGGATTGGAGACACACAGGGGCAGAATGGAGACAGGGGCAGAATGGAGACACAGGGCAGATTGGAGACAAGGGGCAGAATGGGAGACAAGGGCAGATTGGAGACACACGGGGAGATGGAGAACACAGGGCAGAATGGAGGACACAGGGGCAGATGGAGACACACAGGGGCAGAATGGAGACAGGGCAGATTGGAGACATGGAGACACAGGGCAGATTGGAGACACACAGGGGCAGAATGGAGACACAGGCAGGATAGAGGACACAGGGGCAGGATTGGAGACACACGGGGCAGAATGGAGACACGGGGCAGAATGGAGAGACACAGGGCAGATGGAGACACAGGGGCAGAATTGGAGGACAGGCAGATGAGCAGAGATGGAACACAGGGGCAGATATGGAGACAAGGGGCAGATGAGAATGGGAGGGACACAGGGGCAGAATGGAGACAAGGCAGTGGAGAACAGGGAAGATTGGAGACACACAGGGCAGATAGAGAGAGGACAGGGCAGATGAGACAAGGGCAGATTGGAGACACAGGGGCAGATGGATGGAGACACGGGGCAGAATGGAGACACGGGGCAGATTGGAGACACACAGGGGCAGAATGGAGAGACACGGGGCAGAATGGAGACACAGGGCAGATTGGAGACAAGGGGCAGATGGAGACAAGGGGCAGGAATGAGACACAGGGGCAGAATGGAGACACACGGGGCAGATGGAGACACAGGGGCAGAATGGAGACAGGGCAGATGAGAGCACAGGGCAGATTGGAGACACACGGGCAGAATGGAGACACGGGGCAGAATGGAGACACAGGGCAGGATTGAGAGGGCAGAATGGACACATGGGCAGAATGGAGACAAAACGGGCAGAATGGAGACACAGGGGCAGAATGGAGACAGGGCAGAATAGAGGCACAGGGGCAGATTGGAGACACACAGGGAGGGAGACAGCAGAATGGACACATGGGCAGATTGAGACAAGGGGAGATGAACACACGGGGCAGATTGGAGACACACAGGGCAGAATGGAGACACAAGGGCAGAATGGAGGACACAGGGGCAGAATGGAGACACACAGGGCAGAGATGGAGACAACGGGGCAGCAGATGAGAAAGGGCAGAATCAGGGATGAGACACAGGGGCAGAATGGAGACAAGGGGCAGAATAGAGACACAGGGGCAGAATGAGACAAGGGGCAGGATGGAGACAGGGCAGATGGAGACACATGGGCAGAATGGGACAGGGGCAGGATGGAGACACAAGGGCAGAATGGAGACACAGGGCAGGATTGGAGACACAGGGGCAGAATGGAGACACAGGGGCAGAATGGAGACACAGGGGCAGAGATGGAGACACAGGGGCAGAATGGAGACAAGGGGCAGATGGAGACACAGGGGCAGATGAGACACAGGGCAGATTGGAGACACACAGGGGCAGAATGGAGACAGGGCAGATGGAGACACAGGGGCAGAATGGGAGACAAGGGGCAGAATGGAGCAAGGGCGATGAGACAGGCAGATGGAGACACAGGGCAGGATGGAGACATGGGGCAGATGGAGACACGGGGCAGATTGGAGGACTCACGGGGGAGAGATGGAACAATGAGACAATGGAACAATCTGGGCAGATGGGACAGAGGGGAGATCAGTACGGGGCAGATGGAATCACATGGGCAGAATGGATAATCAAGGGCAGGATGGAGAGAACATATGGCTGGAGTCAGGAATGAGACAGGGGCTAGTATGGGGATTTGACCATTGGGGCTATTAGGGCATTATAGAACAGTGATGATATATGGAGATAGAAAGGGGAGGTTGTTAGGACACATGGCAAATTGTACTTCAAGGGTGTAGAATGGGAGAAATAAGAAGGGCAAGTATTGGTGAGCCACTGGGGATGATGTGGAGATAGGGCAGATGGAGACATACATGGGGCAAAATGAAAAAGAATAGAACACAAATGTGTCGGATAGAATAAAGGAAGATTGAGTGCCAGGGTCTGATTGGGGCAAAAAATCTTGGCAAAACAAAAGCTGCTGGCTATGTGTGTGATCTGGTGATGGGAACTGTTAATGTGTGATTGGTGAAAAATGGAATTTTTCCAAGAGAGAGCGGTGGGACTGTGGACAGTTTGAGAGGTGGAGGCAGGGCTAGGGTGGAGTCTGGGCGGAGTCTCAAGGGGGCCTCGAAAATTTTGCCAGTATGGGGCCCCGAAATTCCTAGTGGCAGCCCTGGTGGTGAGCTATTAATACTATTTGCTTTTGATCTGGTTCAAAGCATCTTCAAAATGGCAGGCCTTGTGGAGTTATTCCAGTTTAAAATGATTAATATGTACTAATAGTCCAAGGAAGAACAACTAAGGCACTGTCGGCAAGGTAATCGGTACTACTCTCTGATATGTTTGGTATGGATGTCTAGCCTTTAGGGTATGTTTCCAAGGGGCGTATTCCTTCAGTATTTGCTGCGGATTGGACGCTGCGTACAGCTACAGCATCCAAACCGCAGCATTCAGATGTTACAGCATAGTGAAGGGGATTTTATGAAATCCCATCTCCACTATGCGTACAAACACGTAGGTGGCAGACCCACGTAACCGGACATGCGGTGCGTCTTTATAGACCGAAGCTTGTCTCTTTATCTTGCTGAGACGCTCAGTCTCCGCAAGATAAATAACCTAGTCTATGTGTAGGATGCGGTGATTCCGCATGTGTTCAATGAACACATGCGGAATCACCGCGCATACAAAAAGGGGCAGCACTTTGGGAGGAGCCGGGTATTCGCTGTGTCTAAAGTGCTGCCCGTGCACACATACCCTTATAATCCAATTCCATAGAAAAGCAACTCGAACACAAATTGGTGAAAAAGTTAATGCTGGACACCCTCAGGAGTCTTGTGGAGTCAGAACAGTTCTAGTTGCAAAAGGGGGACTTTTTGCTGCAAAAACAGGAAACAAAAAAAAAATAAAAGTTTAAATTTGAATTTTCACAGTGAGATTTTGGAAATGCTAGATGACACGGAGATTCCATGACCTTCCCCCCAGGGTTAGAATTCCCTGGCGAATTACACATGTGTAGCGTCCTTGGGTAAATACTTGTGCTTGTATGGTCAGACTAAGTAAAGACTTCTTGGCAACTCCAGCAGTTGATAAATTTAGACGGCTACCATCCTTGTACCAACTAGAATAAAAAGTAAATAAAAGGCATTTCAGATGTGAAGATGGTAAGAAATAATCAAACATTTGTATGATCGTGTTTGTAATTTGTACATCATATAATTTGTGGCTGTTGTAATTTGTAAAATAAAGTTATTATTACGCTTCTCGTTTATTTCTAGCTGTGTATGCGTAAAATAAATAGTGTAGTATGTGGCACTGTTTTTTTGCCAGCCTATAGTACCAGACTACCACAGTAACCAAGCCTATGCTCCCTATTGAAGCTGTGGCTCCTGTCGGCTGAGCTGTGCGCTCTTGTCTGCTGAGGTGCCCACTATTCAGGGGTCTATTGAGCAATCTCCAGACTAAGACCCCCACCAATTCCCACAATAAAATTGCCTGCCAAACATGAAAAAATAGGATCAAAGTTTAGTTACTGTTTAAAGAGAGTCACTCACCAATTTTTTCATGTTGAACTGGACATAATGTGATAGTTGCTGCAAAGTAAAATAAAACATTTCTGTGTTGTGTTTTTTTTAATTTCGCCTTGCGGAGATATTAGAAATCAAATATTTGGTACCTAATGACTCACCTTTAGTTAAATCCAAGTGGGTATTATTAAATAGTTTTCACTGGGGGCGTGTACTTCTGCCTTCCGTATGACACTGACCAATCATAAGCAAGCAGCAACATAGAAGTACAGATGGACCTGTGATAACATCAGAGTCACATAACCACAGGTCCTGTGACTTTTGTGCCTACTGAGCACAAAAGTGTGGAAAAGTTAACTGGAGTGAATAGCTCCACACTTCCGTGCTGTGTAATATATCGTCAGTGCTTAGTTAGGCTGCACACTCCAGCTGGCAGATCCTGTGATGATGTGATCAATGTTGATGTCTGTTTATGATTGGTCAGCATCATACAGGAGACTGAAGTACACACCCCACAGTGATAATAACTAATAACACTCACTAGTACTTAACTAAAGTTAATACATTGAGTACCAAATATTTGATTCCTAATACCTCCGCAAAGGAGAAGAGAAATTTAAAAAAGTTGTATTCCGCTCTGAAGCCACTATTATAGTGTGTCCTGTACAACATAAAAATATGGTGAAAGTCCTTTTAAGCATCTTTTTAAGAAATGCGTATGGGATTTGGATTGGTAAGGCTGGAAAAGGTACAATATTCTTGAAAGAATGTTCATTTTAAAAATAAAACAGCTTCCAAATCAAGCAAATTATTACTTTGCCCATGATTACAGGACAATTTTAATGTATGAGAAGGAGAGGATTGTTTAACTGACGTAAAAGGTCTCTGGAAAAAGTTTCCCAAATATTTAATGGGGTATTCTCAAGTTTGAAAATTATTCCCTATCTATGAAAATTATCCCTTATTCCGATCGTTGGGGTCGATGTGAGCAGAGGTTCTGAAGAGAACTGGTTGAATGAAACAGTGGTCAATCATGGACACTACCGCTTCATTCACTCTCAATGGGAGCGCTAGAGATTGCCGAGTGCTGTGCTTAGATGATTTTTGGCACTCGCATTAGAATTAATGGAGAGGCAGGTGTATGATTGACCTACGCTCAATTCAGCCGGAGCTTTTCAGATGTCAAGATCGTTGGAGGCTACAGCAGTCATATTCCCAACAATCAGAAACTTATCCTGTGGATAGCGGATAGCTTTCAAATTTGAAAATACCCATTTAATGGAATTTTGAGACCATCTAAAAGTTAAAAAAATAGATTATTCTAAGACCACGGATTGTGGAAGGGTGAAGTTAAGCACTTTTTATTTTTGATAATTTATCTTAAATTAAGACAAGACTTCGTATGTTTTGATCCTTATGTTTCCTTTCTTTATGTTCCTTAGGAGTCCTTCTGGAATATGTTATCATGTGTGTCAAGTATATCTTACCTGATTCTCCGATGCATTGGTGATGCATTATGGGTACAGTTTAGGGTGACCATCTGACCCTTGGAGGCATAAAATGTCTTCACCTTGACTTTGTGTGATTTAGGTCCTTCTTCAGATACCTCTTAATAAATAGAAAATGATAATCATGATGTATAACTGATCCGTAGATGACAGTGGCGTGTGTGAGATCAGATTAATTTCTTACCCTTACAGCTATTACACTTTTGGTAACATGGACTCTGTAACCCACAGCTTTCCTGTTCTTTAAGTGCTTCACAGCTGGATCTAGAAGCTGGACAGCCTGATAAAGTATTATTACAATTATTACAATCCCAATTTTCTAATATACTGTATATCTTAGATAAGTGGGAAGTTCATGCCTGCATAAATTAATATTTAAATTATTCACATTTTTTGGAAAACTACTGGCCTTTAGTAGAGCTGTATCTCTCCTTTAACTTAACTGACAGTCATGGATCCACATCTAGCTAGCATGCAAAAAGACTTGAAAAGATTGCCTGGTAATAGTTATAAGTGACATAGATACTTGCCATAGAGATGTTGTATTGCGAGAATATCATCTTGCGCCAAGCGACGAGTCCGTGTATATGTAGCATTAGGATGCATCAGTGCAAAGATATCACTAGAGTGCCATAAGCCAAGTGCATGACCAATCTCATGAGCTGCCACCTGGACCAGATCATTATACCACACACCTGTTAAGTAGTGAAGAAAACGGTAAGAAGAAATGATAAAATATTGGAAGATATAGAAGAAACGATCAAATGAAGTTACTGAAGTGCTCATTAATAAAACTCTGTTCACCTCTGTGTTGAATGTTCCGTTGTTGCAGATTTGGCTAAAATATCAGACAAAATAGATAAACATGTTTCATCATTTTATCAAGTAAAATTACAAAAGAACCCCATCTACAATTAATGGGGTCCATATGGACTGTTTCTGGAATGCAGGGGGTCCAGCATTTCTTATGGTGGCTCAGTGGATAGCACTGCAGCCTTGCAGCGCTGGAGTCCTGGATTCGAATCCCACCAAGGACAACATCTGCAAGGAGTTTGTATGTTCTCCCTGTGTTTGCGTGGGTTTCCTCGGGGTACTCCGGTTTCCTCCCACACTCCAAAAAACATACTGATAGGGAATCTAGATTGTGAGCCCCATTGGGGACAGCGACGATATTGTGTGCAAACTGTAAAGCGCTGCGGAATATGATAGCGCTATATAAAAATAAAGATTATTATTATTATTAAATATTTTCATATATCTGTTCTGATAGAGCAGAGGTGGGGAACCGCAAGGCCCACTGGCCATTTGACATAATTTGCTCTTGTCCTTGGGCACATTCCTGGGGACCTTCAGTCCTTTAATTCTTCTCTACAGTGTGTGTATGCAGCGCTCACTATTGAATGCCACGGCACATGCAACAATGGATTACGTCCTGACCCTGGCCAGTGCCAACGTCAGGATGTTCTTTGTGGTTGGAGATAGCGTGCTCTGCACTTCTGGCCCTCTCTCTTTGATGTATTCACCAGTCGCAATCTCCTGTGGTATGTATACAGCGGACACAGCATATCCTATGTGACATATACTGTACAGACCAAAAGTTTGGACACACTTTCTCTTCAAAGATTTCTCTGTATTTTCATGACTATGAAAATTGTACATTCACACTGAAGGCATCAAAACTATGAATTAACACATGTGGAATTATATACTTAACAAAAAAGTGTGAAACAACTGAAAATATGTCTTATATTCTAGGTTCTTCAAAGTAGCCACCTTTTGCTTTGATTACTGCTTTGCACACTCTTGGCATTCTCTTGATAAGCTTCAAGAGGTAATCACCGGAAATTTTTCACTTCACAGGTGTGCCCTGTCATGTTTAATAAGTGTAATTTCTTGCCTTATAAATGGGGTTGGACCAAAGATCTCAAATTTAGACTCATCAGACAAAGCACAGATTTCCACTGGTCTAATGTGCATTCATTGTGTTCTTTAGCCCAAACAAGTCTCTTCTGCTTGTTGCCTGTCCTTAGCAGTGGTTTCCTAGCAGCTATTTTACCATGAAGGCCTACTGCAGAAAGTCTCCTCTTAACAGTTGTTGTAGAGATGTGTCTGCTGCTAGAACTCTGTGTGGCATTGACCTGGTCTCTAATCTGAGCTGCTGTAAACCTGCGATTTCTGAGGCTGGTGACTCGGATAAACTTATCCTCAGAAGCAGAGGTAACTCTTGGTCTTCCTTTCCTGGGGCGGTCCTCATGTGAGCCAGTTTCTTTGGAGCACTTGATGGTTTTTGCAACTGTACTTGGGGACACTTTCAAAGTTTTCCCAATTTTTCGGACTGACTGACCTTCATTTTTTAAAGTAATGATGGCCACTCGTTTTTCTTTACTTAGCTGCTTTTTTCTTGCCATGATACAAATTCTAAGGCCGGGATCACACATGCGAGTAAATCGGCCGACACTCGCATGTGAAATCCCAGCTCTGGTGCCGGCACTCGGGAGTGGAGCGAGCGGCTGCATGTATTTATATGCAGCTGCGCGCTCCACTCCTAAGTGCCGGCGCCAGAGCTGGGATTTCACATGCGAGTGTCGGCCGATTTACTCGCATGTGTGATCCCGGCCTAACAGTCTATTCAGTAGGACTATCAGCTGTGTATCCACCAGTCTTCTGCATAACACAACTGATGGTCCCAACCCCATTTATGAGGCCAGAAATCCCATTTATTAAACCTGACAGGGCACATCTGTGAAGTGAAAACCATTTCCGGTGACTACTTGAAGCTCATCAAGAGAATAGCAAGAGTGTGCAAATCAGTCATCAAAGCAAAAGGTGGCTACTTTGAAGAACCTAGAATATAAGACATAATTTCAGTTGTTACACACTTTTTTGTTCAGTATATAATTCCACATGTGTTAATTCATAGTTTTGATGCCTTCAGGTTGAATGTACAATTTTCATAGTCATGAAAATACAGAAAAATCTTTGAATGAGGTGTGTCCAAACTTTTGGTTTGTACTGTATATCCTCGCCTCAGTGTCTCCTATATACAGTATTTTTTGAACCATAAGACGCACTTTTTTCCCAAAAAATTTTGGAGGAAAATGGAGTGTGTCTTATAGTTGGAATGTACTTACAGTTTGCATGGTGGCAGCAGGAATCGGGCATTCTTCCGGTGATCTCGCTCCCATTCCAGCCTGGTGCGGCGGTTTCAGCGGTGCTCGGTGCTGTGCGGGGCTCTGGAGACATGGTGCAGCAGTTTCGGTGGTCCTCGGTGCTGTGGGTGGGCTCTGGCGACATTATGTGAAAGCCCGAAGCCCCCCCTCAGTTCTATTGCCTTGATGCTGTGGCCTCCGGGAAAATGGCCACCGGAGGCGGCGCATGTGCAAATTGAAATCTCGTCTCCCGAGATCTCGGGATGAGATCTCGTTGCCGAGATCTCAATCTACTCCTGGGGAATCAATCTGGCCTCCGGAAAAATGGCCGCCAGAGGCAGCGCATGCACAGATTGAGATCTTGTTGAGATTAGATTTTTCCGGCCATTTTCCTGGAGGTCACAGCATCAAGGCAAGGCAATAGAACTGCTGGGGCTTCAGGCTTTCACATAATGTCGCCGGAGCACCCCGCAGCACCGTGCATCCCCGAAACTGCCGCACCATGTCGCTGGAGCCCCCGCAGCACTGTGCACCATCAAAACTGCTGCACCATGTCGCCAGAGCCCACCACAGCACCGCCGAAACTGCTGCACCATGTTGCAGGAGCCCCCCACCGCCGAAATTGCCGCACCAGGCTGGGATGGGAGCAAGATCATCTCCCTGCAGCGTCAGGCCACTGAAAGAATCGCCGACTCATGCCACGAGCGCTGCCGCTCCCCCCAGGTACAATGAATTCAGGACTGTAAGACGGACCCCCATTTGACGCATTTTTTTCCCCCATGTTCGGTGCGTCTTATAGTCCAAAAAATACGGAAAAAAGTGAAGAAGCCTCAACTTCAATATTGTCATAAGAAGTGTCGGTTCGAGTTTGCAAACAAGTACGAAATGTGGACATTTAAAGATTTGAAAAGGGTGATTTGGAGCGATGACACAAAAGTCAATAGACTAGGCTCTGATAGGTGTAAATGGATCTGAAATAAACAAGGCAAAAAGGTGCTAACAGATTGAGATATTGAAAGAAATGTTAAGTTCGGTAGAAGAAGCCTGACGATATGTGGTTGTTTCACAGCCAAATGCATGAGATACTTGACTAGGATAGATGGTGGTCTCAATCCTGAGCAGGGGCGTAACTAGGAACGGCAGGGCCCCACAGCAAACTTCACAATGGGGCCCCCCCGCACGCGCGTTGCCAATCCCAGTCTACCCAAGTTGTGTTAAGAAAGATACCTTTATTATCCAAAATTAGAGGTTTTTGGACTAATGATAGTGAAATAACAGAAAAGAACCAACTCCCAGGAAGCAACTGAGGTAGTGAGGAAGGTAGGCTTTCTCCAGAGTAAATGTGTGAAGAAACTTGTAATCCAGCCTGCAAATTGCTTTCAAAACAGATGATTTATTCAGTAGAACAACAGTCCGGTACACAGAATAATGTAAGATTGTTCTGTATGCCGTACTTTTGTTCTACTGAATAAATCATCAATTTTGAAAGCAATTTATGGGCTAGATTACAAATTTCTTCTTCACAAGAATAATGCAACATAATTACCTTATTCAGCAGTTTCCTGGGGCCCTAGGCCCATGATGGGGCCTGCAGTTTTCTTTGGACCTAGGCCCCTAATGGGGCCTGCTGCTTCCTTTGGACCCAGGCCCCTAATGGGGCCTGCTGTTTCCTAGGGCCCCATTAGGGGCCTGCTGCTTCCTGGGGCCTCTAATGTGGCCCGCTGTGTCCTGGGGCCTGAGCCCCCTGATACACTCACACCTCCCCCCTCCGCTCTCCCCCCTCTCCTCTGCCGCGTCCCTGTAAAAGAGAGTCAGACTCAGCAAGCATTCCCTCTACCAATCATGTCCGCATCCTCCACGCTCGGTAGACTTGCAGTACCTCGCAGCCTCCTACGGTGCACTGCTCGCGTCCACTCGCGACCCATCCTCCACCACAGGCCTCCGATCGGGCAAGCCATGCACATCTGTGTACGTTACAGTCGTCACACTGCCTAAGTTACATTGAAGGAATGAATACCGGGTATGGCTCGGGGCCGTCCCACTACCTCTATAGGTGGCGAGGGCCCTATATCAGAATCACACAACGCACTTTTGCATGGGTTACCCAGGATAACAACTTAGGGTGGGGCCAAGCACAATGTCACATCATATAACCCAGGTTACACGTATACCATGTACATTATATACCTGCACTAATTAGTATGGAGCATTTAAATTATTTACATTTGTATAATACAGCAGTTGTATCGAACCCTGTATAATACCATATATATATACTGCACACTTATACCTGTATACACAGAATAAACTTATAGACCGTGTTATGAAAAGTATAATACAGCATGTATATACACTCTATATACCGCACACGTGTGTATGACCTGTATACACCATATACTACACTCTATATACCGACACGATGTGTATGACCCTGTATACACCATATACTACACTCTATATACCGCACACGATGTGTATGACCTGTATACACCATATACTACACTCTATATACCCACACAATGTGTATGACCTGTATACACCATATACTACACTCTATATACCACACAATGTGTATGACCCTGTATACACCATATACTACACTCTATATACCGCACACGATGTGTAGACCTGTATACACCATATACTACACTCTATATACGCACACGATGTGTATGACCTGTATACACCATATACTACACTCTCTAATAACGCACACGATGTGTATGACACTGTATACACATATACTACACTCTATATAACGCCAAACGTTGTGTATACCTGTATAACCATATACTAACACTCTATATACGCACACGATGTGTACTGAACGTAACACATATATACACTTATTACCGGTATTTGATATGACTGTATTACACTATGATACAACACTCTATATACCGCACACGATGTGTATGACCTGTATACACCATATACTACACTCTATATACCGCACATGATGTGTATGACCCTGTATACACCATATACTACACTCTATATACCGCACACGATGTGTACGACCTGTATACACCATATACTACACTCTATATACTGCACACGATGTGTATGACCCTGTATATACCATATACTACACTCTTATTTTAAGTAAAAAAAACAAAAAAAACAGGAACAAATACAATACTTAAAATAAAGAACAAGTAAAGTTAAAAATCAACAAACTTACTGGTATTTCAGTGGGAACTATGGGCCTGCTTTTGGCTAATGAGATGGTCAATGTTCGGTTCCATATTTGTCACAAGTGAAGCAATTTTTTCTCTTTCTTGATATCATTATTTCCTAGGGATTCCAAATTGCTATTAGTAAAATACCAATATATATATACAGCGCTACAAAAACAATATACCAGCAATAAAACTGCCCACACAGAGACATACAGACTGCACTGCCCATCACTGCAGCCTTGCCAACCCATATAATTTCATCCTCATCAGTGCACATATTGGCGCAACTCCGCTTTTTCTGCCCCATATGATCCCCCCATCCTGCCCCATCTGTCTCCATCATATCCATCCTGCCCCATCTGTCTCCAATCCTGCCCCAGTGTCTCAAATCCTGCCCCCAGTGTCTCAAATCCTGCCCCCAGTGTCTCCAGTCATGCCCCCAGTGTCTCCAGTCATGCCCCGTATCTCCATTCTGCCCCCTGTGTCTCGCATTCTGTCCCCCCGTGTCCGGCATTCTGCCCCGTGTCCAGCATTCTGTCCCAATGTCCAGCATTCTGCCCCCCCCGTGTCCAGCATTCTGCCCCCCCCGTGTCCAGCATTCTGCCCCCCCCATGTCCAGCATTCTGCCCCCCCCGTGTCCAGCATTCTGCCCCCCCGTGTCCAGCATTCTGCCCCCCCCGTGTCCAGCATTCTGCCCCCCCGTGTCCAGCATTCTTCCCCCGTGTCCAGCATTCTGCCCCCCCCGTGTCAGCATTCTGCCCCCGTGTCCAGCATTCTGCCCCCCGTGTCCAGCATTCTGCCCCCCGTGTCCAGCATTCTGCCCCCCGTGTCCAGCATTCTGCCCCCCGTGTCCAGCATTCTGCCCCCCCGTGTCCAGCATTCTGCCCCCCCGTGTCCAGCATTCTGCCCCCCCGTGTCCAGCATTCCCCCCGTGTCCAGCATTCTGCCCCGGGCCCCAGGATCGCCACTCTCAATAAAGAAAAACAAAAAAAACAAGTTCTTCTTACCGGCCGCGCTCCTGCGGTGAAACTCCCTCCATGCAGCTGAAGCGCACACTCGCTGGCAACTGACAGTATATATAGCATATATATATATACAGTATATATAGCTATATATCTATCTATATATATCTATATATATCTATCTATATCATCTTCTCACCTGTGTCTTGCCTCTCTTGTGTTTTCTGTCTTCTTTCACCTTTTCTCTTTCCCACTCTTGTTTTTCTTTCCTTTTTGCCTCCTTCTCCCTGCTTGTCTGTGGCTCCACCCCCAACATTTAGCCCCGCCCCTCCATGGCTCTCCACAGTCTGGAGGGATCCGATGCTCTGCTGCTGACTACAGGTGCGGGGGTAGGGGCGGTGAGTGGTGTCACAGTGTGTGTGACTGCGCCCCTGCTACACTGCAGCCGGCAACTCTCTCAGAGTACGGTACGCTCATGGCAGCTTGCGGATCTACCGTGGTGGTAGGTGAAGCAGCTGCAGCAGGGACGGGCCCCCTTCTAGCCCGGGCCCTGTGGCAGCTGCTTCCCCTGCTTCCACGATAGTTCCGCCCCTGATCCTGAGCCATGCTTGAGTATTCTACGAGATGAGTTACTTCGTACACTCAAATACAATGGGGATGAAAGGGATGACAGTGTTCCAACAGGACAACAACACGAGCATACATATAGTATACGTCAAGATTGGCGAAGGAATGGTTCAATTTCAATGAAGTAGAGGTGCTGGAATTGCTCCAATAGTCCCCAGACCTAACCCCAATCTAACACTTGTGGGTAGAATTGAAGAAAACACTGTATACATACCCAAGTGAGTAGACTAGTATGCAACAACTTTGGGAACATGTAGAAGAGACCTGAGATCAAATTTCACATGTTTGAATCGGATTGAGAGCATGCCAAGAAGGATTCAGGCAGTATTGAAAGCCAAAGGTGGATTTACAAAATACTAAAAACTTAAATTTAGATCTTTAGGAGAAAAACAGCAACAATGCACTGACATGACAAGAATCTGCATAACTAATCATATCCTAAATAGTTGCAAGTCAAATTTATTTATGAGATATCCAAGATGATTGTCTATAAAATGATGGCAGTATCAAGTTCAAAGCAGAAGTGGATAATGAGAAATGGAACCTGAAAATCAAAAGTTCAAAACATTGTTACCCTTTTGCTCTTCACCGTATAACAGTCTCAGTGTATCCTATCTTATGTGATGTATACAGCAGTTTTAGTTTCTTTTATGTGATGTAAGGACACCAGCCTTAGTGTCTTCTATGCAATGTATGTATACTAGACTCTGTGTTTCCTATGTGATGTTTATGCAGCAGCCTAAGTGTCTCCTATGTGATGTATGTACAGCAGTCTCAGTGTATGCTATGTGATGTCTGTATACCAACCTCTGTGTCTTTTGTGATGCATATACATCAGTCTCGGTGTCTCTTATGTGATGTACACACAGCAGTCTCACTTCATCCTAAGTGATGTATGTAGACCAGCCTAAGTGTCTACTATGTGATGTACATATACCAGTCTCCAATTTATTGTATGTATACCAGCCTGTGACTCCTATGTGATGTTTATGCAGCCATCTCAGTGTATCCTATGTGATGAATCCAGCAGTCTCAGTGTCTTATGTGTGATGTACAAACGGTAGTCTTAGTGTCTCCTATATAATTAACTTAGAGCATCCTCAGTGTATCTTATGTGATGTATACAGCAATCTCAGTGTTTCTCGGTATATCTTATGTGATATATACAAAAGACTTCCCACTGTTTGAGTTACATAAACATTACATGAGCAGTGATGAATTTCATACTTTGACGGCACATGCAGTGTAATATGCATCTGTATTTGAAACAATTTACTACTAAAAGCAGTGATTTTGAAAACATATCATTGCAAAGAGTTGATGGTGCTCCAGACTGACTGTTGCAAATCTGGAAAAGCAGCTGTGAATAGAAACATTATCAATAACCACCTAACATCGCAGACACACCAAGGAGAAGCGCCAGTCATCACATTAAGGCATGAGTTATTTAAAAGTTTGCCCAAATATATCACGATAATTTTTAAGTTGATAATTTTTTTACAGTGAGTTTAAGGAGTGCTACAATATTAATTATTTTTTAAAGGATCCCATGTTGATCAACTGATAATGGCTCTTTCATGTCAAAGTGAAATTATTTGCTATTAGGGGGAATCTGTCTGCAGATTTTTGCTATTCCACCTGAGAGCAGCAAGATGTAGAGACAGAAACTCTGATTCCAGCGATGTATCACTTACGCGATTATACAGCGCTCATGAATATGGAGGATGACATAAAGGGTGATAAAGGGTGGTGATATCCTTAGGCTTCATCCTCCGTACACAAATTCACATCACTTGATCTGCTTCATCCACTAAGCATTCAAGGTTATACAGATTGGAGATGGAAAATCTGCATAAAACGATAATATGGTCAAAATACTCACTTGACTAACAATTCTGTACAGAATACAGGCTGCTGGGAGGTCTTCATAACGTTGCACACTAGTTTCCAAATCTGGATGTTTTTGTGTATTTATTAATAGTAGATAATGCTTTTGGCTCCTACAAACTTTTGAGATTTAATGCCAATGCAGCTTGGGGGACATTAGCTTTATCTTAGTAATCAAAGAGAAATTACCCTGCTTCCAGCTGAAACGTGAAGGTCCAAGTATCCAGAACTCATGGTTATCAAAATGAATTTCTCCTCTAGGTGGCAGAAAAGCATGAGCCAATTCTCCATTCAGACCATCAAAGCAGGGGTGCAGTGGGGATCCCCAACAGTCACTGTGATTAAAGGAGTAAAATCCTGGAAAATGAATAGATACATTAAAAAAAGTGTAGAGTTTTAGGTATTGAGATTTTATTGGGCCTCCAGATGGGCAGATTATAATGAGGGCAATCTTGACTACTTCAAGGCTCCAACGAAGCCCTTAGAAAGGTTGCCCTCATTATTTTATTTTGCAACATCATTGGCAGTGCGCATTCCCGGGAAGAAAATATTTCTGCAGCTCTGCTACTTGCAATAGAAAATAGCAACGTGTCCACTCTTGGTTTCTAGCCAGGCACTTTCTATATGACTCAAGTGGCACAATGACATCATAATGCTACCTGCCTCAGCAAGTATCCAGCCAGGAGATTTCAATACCGCTGAGGGAAGCAGAGCTGAAGGAGATCGTCATGAGAGGTACATGACTTTTTTTTTTTTAACATAAAAATTTTACATATTGTCTCCTCTTATAGAGTATATAGCACCATCCTTTATTACACAATGTACTCTCTTGCATATATAATAATGTCTCATTAATGTCCTCTCTTAATAATTAAGTATAGGGCTATTCCTTTTTACATTGTTATGTATGTATCTTTCATTATGGATAGTGCTGTCCCTTATCACACATCGCATCCCTTATTAGGTAATGTCCGCTTTTATTTTGTATAGCGTTGTCCCTTATTACATAGTATCTTCTCTTGTTATGTATAGCACTAGTGCTCTTTCTCTGTCACTTTTCATCTGCAAATGTCCACAAGAGATCCTGTGTATTCTTCACATGACTTATCACATGACCCACACAACATACCACTCCTCTCTGCTTCACACCTGAATGCACTTTGTAGCACATATATTGCATAGCACAAGTCTGCCAAGACTTTAGTGTGCAGTGTGTATCCTATAAGTGTGTATCTTACAAGTGTGAGATATGAATTATTCCAGAATTGAACCAGAAGGGAACTGAAGGTAACTGGATTCAGTCACTTTTTTCAATGTTTCTGTTAGTTTTCACTCTCACCTCTATAATCCTTCACTTTCTGCAAACCCCCCAATCCCGACACCTAGTAAGGAAGTATTCATCTCTTCCTCAATCCTCCCCTTTCATCTCACTTCCTACTCAGTACTGTTCCTCAACATACAATCCTCTATCTCCAAACACAGATAGCCACCTCATTCCCTCTCCTGCTCCCACCTGCTAACACTTTCTCTGCTCCTTCTCACTGCTGGTGATATCTCTCCAAATCCTGGTCTTCCTCACCACATCCCCACAGTCATTTTTACCTCCCATCCACGCTCTATCACAACTTTTACTAACCTCTCTATCCTTGTACCCATTCGCCCGGCCCCCGCTTCCCCTGTCCCACTAACAGGAGCTCTGTGGAACTCTCGCTCTGTCTGCAACAAACTTTCCTACATCCATGATCTTTTTATTACTAACAAACTTTCCTTCCTCACCATCACTGAAACCTGGCTCACCCCCTCTGATACAGCCACTCCTGCTGCACTTTCGTATGGTGGATTCCACCTTTCGCACACACCCCTGTTGTGAATGTGTTAGAAATGAATTCTGAGCAGAAGCTCCCTCTGGTGGTTACAAACAGTACTGAACCATTCAATGAAGATTGGCAATCAGGAGTTACAGACTGGTCTGATATAAGGGAGGTTCCCTCCCATCATGGTTGCCGGTGATCAATTGTTCTTGTCTCAACTGTGGTTCCTGGTTCACTCGGAAGCTTGCTGAGTCTTGCCTGCATCTTCTGCTATCAGATAAGATATTTTCTGCTTTTATTTTTGTGCTTGCTTTTTGCATTGTTCCCTGCACTTCTGTGGAGGTCAGCCAGGTCCCCTCCGGGGGCTTGTGCTCCTCTCAGTTTATCTGAGCCACTGTTATTTGTTCATTTGCCTTTTCCAGTTTTTTCAGTGGCAGCGGCTTAGTTTTGTGACACCAGAGAACTAATTTAGGTGGTAGAGGTCGTGTGATCTCAGGTGTTTTTGCATTAGTGGAGTTGGTATTTTTTAGGGTTTTTTGGATTGCAGTAAGTGTCCTTCCTATCCTTTTCTGTCCAGGTAGATTTGGCCCCAACGTTTGCTCATACTATTTTCTGTCTGTGTCTGTATTTCCTCTTGTCTAACCGCCATTACATGTTTGGGGGCTTCCTATGTTCTTTGGGGATCTGCTCCGGGGCAGATAGCTTTCCTCTTTCTATCTTTAGGTGTAGTTAACCTCTCAGGCTGTGACGAGGCGTCTAGGACCAACGTAGGAACGCTCCACGGCTGCCTTTAGTTGTGGTGGTTAGTCAGGGTACTGCAATCCAGTAGATTCCAACCTCTCTGGTGTATTGCCGTTTTTTCCTGCTCTCTTCAGCTACCAAATCATAACACACCCCCATCCCAGCAGCAAGCATGGTAGAGGAGTTGGTTTTCTCCTGTCAGATAACTGCTCCTTCACCCCAATCCCACTACCACCCTCTGTTACCCTCCCCTCCTTTAAGGTGCACTCTGTGTGCATCTACTCCCCCTCCAACCTCCAACTGACTCATTTACCACCCCCAGGTCCAGCCACGTCCTTCTTTGACCACTTCACCACCTGGCTACTTCATTTCCTTTCCGTTGACATCCCCACAATCATCATGGGCGACTTCAACATCCCCATTGACACTTCCCTCTCAGCTGCCACTAAGCTTCAATCTCTCACCTCCTCCTTCGGCCTCACTCAATAGTCTTCTGCAGCCACTCACAAAGATCGCCACACACTGGACCTCATCTTCACCCGGCTCTGCTCCCTATCCAACCTCTCTAACTCACCTTTTCCTCTTTCTCACCATAACCTACTTACATTCTCTTCCCTCTCCTATTCAGGTCCACAATCCACACCCCACAAACTTGAACACCCTCTCAGAAACCTTAAACACCTCGATCTGCACTCACTGTCTGAATCCCTTCTCCCTCTTACAGACATAAGTTCCCTACACAATGTGGATGCCGCTGCCGCTTTATATAACACCACATAAGCTGCAGCTCATGAATCGGTCGCCCCTCTCACACATACCAAAGCTCGCAAAATCAACAGACAGCCTTGGCACTCCAGCCTGACCAAAGAACTGAGGCGGGCTTCCAGGGTTGCTGAGCGAAGATGGAAAAGATCACACTCCAACGAGGACTTCATCACATTCAAACAGTCCCTCACTACTTTCAAGGCCACACTCGCTGCAGCAAAACAAACCTACTTCTCATCGCTCATATCCTCCCTGTCTCACAACCTAAACAGTTATTCAACACCTTCAATTCTCTCCTCCGTCCCCCAGCACCTCCTCCCTGTCTATTCATCTCAGCTGAAGACTTTGCCTTATTTTTCAAGCAGAAGATTGATAACATCAGAGACAGTTTTGGTTGACAACCCCCAGAGCCCTTCCTCCTAAATGCCCAGCCATCCTCCTTCAAAACCAGCTTCTCCACCATTACAGAAGATCGACTCTCCACTCTACTCTCAAGATCACATTTCACCACCTGTGCACTTGACCCGATCCCATCCCACTTCATCCCTAACCTCACCACAGTCTTTATCCCAACCATAAACCATCTCTTCAACCTATCACAAACAACTGGTGTTTTCCCCTCAAGCTTTAAACATGCCTCAATCACACCTATCCTCAAAAAAGCCCTCTCTTGACCCATCCTCTGTATCTAGCTATTGCCCTATATCACTTCTCCCCTATGCCTCAAAACTACTGGAACAACACGTCCATCTTGAACTGTCCGCCCACCTCTCTTCTTGCTCCCTCTTTGACCGCTTACAATCTGGCTTCCGCCACACCACTCCACTGAAACTGCCCTAACTAATGTCACCAATGACCTATTAACCGCCAAGGCCAAGCGACACTACTCTGTCCTCCTCCTCCTGGACCTGTCCTCTGCCTTTGACACAGTGGACCATTCCATATTACAACAGACCCTCTCATCTCTTGGCATCACAGGCTTGGCCCTATCTTGGATCACGTCATACCTAACAGATCGGACATTCAGCGTCTCCCACTCGCACACCACCTTCTCACCGCGCCCCCTATCTGTTGGAGTCTCGCAAGGTTCAGTCCTAGGGCCCCTGCTTTTCTTCATTTACACCTTCAGCCTGGGACAGCTCATAGAATCTCACAGCTTTCAGTATCACCTCTATGCTGATGATACACAGATCTACATCTCTGGACCAGATATTACCACCCTACTAACCAGAATCCCACAATGTCTGTCCGCTATTTCATCCTTCTTCTCTGCTAGATTTCTAAAACTTAATATGGACAAAACAGAACTCATCATCTTTTCCCCATCTCACTCGACCCCCCAACGGACCTATCCATTAAAGTAAACGGCTGCCCACTCTCCCAAGTCCTACAAGTTCGCTGCCTCGGGATTATCCTTGACACTGATCTCTCTTTCAAACCACATATACAAGCCCTTTCCACTTCCTGCCGACTTAAACTCAAAAATATTTCACAGATCCGTAAATTCCTCAACCAAGAATCTGCAAAAACCCTAGTCCATGCTCTCATCATCTCCCGCCTTGACTATTGCAACCTGTGGCCTCCCCTCTAACACTCTCGCACCCATCCAATCTATTCTAAACTTTGCTGCCCGACTAATCCACCTGTCCCCCCGCTATTCCCCGGCCTCTCCCCTCTGTCAATCCCTGCACTGGCTCCCCATTAGCCAAAGACATGAGTTCAAAACCCTAACCATGATATACAAAGCCATCCACAACCTCTGTCCTCCATACATCTGTGACCTCGTCTCCCAGTACTTACCTGCACGCAACCTCCGATCCTCACAAGATTTCCTTCTCTATTCCCCTCTTATCTCCTCTTCCCACAATCGCATACAAGATTTCTCCCACGCATCCCCCTACACTGAAACTCTCTACCACAACATATTAGACTCTCGCCTACCATCAAAACCTTCAAAAAGAACCTGAAGACCTACCTCTTCTGACAAGTCTACAACCTGCAGTAACCACCGATTGACCAAACCACTGCACGACCAGCTCTGCCCTCGCCTACTGTATCCTCACCCATCCCTTATAGATTGTCAGCCCTCGGAGGGTCCTCTCTCCTTCTGTACCAGTGGTGACTTGTACTGTTTAAGAATACTGTATTTGTTTTTATTGTGTATACCCCTCCTCACATGTAAAGCGCCATGGAATAAATGGCGCTATAGTAATAAATAATAATAATAACATAAACTGTCTGAGGCCCTGGCTATACCTCAAGTATAAACTAGTGTACTCAGGGGTGAACCTAGCCTCTCTGCTGCCTGAGGCGAACTGCAAAATGGCGCCCCCCATTGTAAAAACAGTACAAATAAATCTGGTTTACTCTTACTAGCCTAATCTGACGCACATGTGAAATACATACACTTTTAAATAGGAATATGTTTGAAACATCGATTTTTATGTTTGTTAAAGTTCTGTATAAGTAGTAGAAAATAAAGGATATTAAGAATACTACTCACTGTATGGTTCAGTTTCAGAAATCAAAAGCTGGGCCTTAATCAAAATCGTTCAACAAACCCTCTTGCCACGTAGAACTTCAGGTGTATGATTGTGTTAGAGATGGTTTCTGAGCAGAGGCTCCCTCTGGTGGTTACAGACAGTACTGAACCTTTCAGCGAGGAGTGGCAATCTGGGTTCACTGACTGGTCTGATATAAGGGAGGTTCCCTCCCATGATGGTTGCCGGTGATCAATTGTTCTTGTCTCAATCGTGGTTTCTGTTCATTTGGAAGTTTGCTGGAGTTTTGCCTGCATCTCCTGCTTTCAGATAAGATATTTTTTGCTTTTCTTTTTGTGCTTGCTTTTTGCATTGTTTTCTGCACTTTTGTGGAGGTCAGCCAGGTCCCCTCCTGGGGCCTGAGCTCCCACAGTTTATCTGCAGCCACTGTTATTTGCTCATTTTCTTTTTCCTGTTTTTTCAGCGGCTGCAGCTTGGTTTTTGTTCACACTGAGATCTGATTTAGTGGACGGCGAGATCGTGTGATCTCAGTATTTTTGTAATCAGAATTGTTGGATTTTTGTAGGGTTTTCTGAGTTGCAGAAAGTAATCTCTCCTGTCCTATCCTATTTAGTCAGCTTGTGGCCCCAGCGTTTGCTCAGTCTATTTTCTGCCTGTGTTTGTATTTTCATCTTGTCTAACCGCCATTATATGTTTGGGGGCTTCCTATTTTCTTTGGGGATCTGCTCCGGGGCAGATAGCTTTCATCTTTCTGCCTTTAGGTGTAGTTATCTCTCAGGCTGTGACGAGGCGTCTAGGATCAACGTAGGAACGCTCCACGGCTACCTCTAGTTGTGTCGTTAGTTTGCTGCCCTGCTGTTGTTCCTGTCCTCCTCAGCTACCGAAACATAACATTCAAGGTCTTGGACAATAGAAAAAATATACAAAAGATATAAATGAATACACCAATAAAAACCAGTGCTGCGCATATTATAAGAGCATACTGTACATCATCCCAAGTCTTAGAGACTCTAACGTTCACTCTTAAACAGCCTCCCCATTGTAGACAATCCCTACTTGTGTTAGAAGTAAAATAAAGCGTCCTCCTTTTTTAATGAGTAAAAGTCCTATTAAATGGGCAGATTTATCCACTGAATCACATCAGTGGATAAATCTGCCCGTGCTGCCCTTACCACTACCTGCCTCTGAGCCACGGATTTATCAGCTTGATAAATCTTTGGTAGGAGCGTGGAATCCTTCGTAGGTGCGAGCATGAGATCCTCACTGTTGTGAAGGTACATGAGGCCCTATAGTGCACAGTGATGATACATGAGGCCCTATAGTGCACACTGATGATACATGAGGCCCTATAATGCACAGTGATGATTCATGAGGCCCTATAATGTACAGTAATGATACATGAGGCCCTATAGTGCACAGTGACAATACATGAGGCCCTATAATGTACAGGAATGATACATGAGGCCCTATAATGCACAGTGATGATACATGAGGCCCTATAATGTACAGTAATGATACATGAGGCCCTATAGTGCACAGTGATGATACATGAGGCCCTGTAGTGCACAGTGATGATACATGAGGCCCTATAATGTATAGTAATGATACATGAGGCCCTATAGTGCACAGTGATGATACATGAGGCCCTATAATGTACAGTAATGATACATGAGGCCCTATAGTGCACACTGATGATATATGAGACCCTATAGTGCACAGTGATGATACATGAGGCCCTATAATGTACAGTAATGATAATGAGGCCCTATAGTGCACAGTGATGATACATGAGGCCCTATATGCACAGTGATGATACATGAGGCCCTATAATGTACAGTAATGATACATGAGGCCCTATAGTGCACAGTGATGATACATGAGGCCCTATAATGCACAGTGATGATACATGAGGCCCTATAGATGCCAATCAGTGATGATACATGAGGCCCTATAGTGCACAGTGATGATACATGAGGCCCTATAATGACATATGATAATGAGGCCCTATTAATGTGTACAGAGTGTATAATGATGATAATGAGGCCCTATAATGCACAGTGATGATACATGAGGCCCTATATTTACAGTATGATACATGGGCCCTATAGTGCACATGATGATATCATGAGGCCCTGTAGGTCACAGTGATGATACATGAGGCCCTATAATGTACAGTGATGATACATGAGGCCCTATAGTGCACAGTATATACATGAGGCCCTATAGTGCACACTGATGATATATGAGGACCTGTAGTGCACAGTGACGATACATGAGGCCCTATAATGTACAGGAATGATACATGAGGCCCTATAGTGCACAGTGATGATACATGAGGCCCTATAGTGCACAGTGATGATACATGAGGCCTTATAGTGCAGTGATGATACATGAGGCCCTATAATGTACAGTAATGATACATGAGGCCCTATAGTGCACAGTGATGATACATGAGGCCCTATAGTGCACAGTGATGATACATGAGGCCTTATAATGTACAGTAATGATACATGAGGCCCTATAGTGCACAGTAATGATACATGAGGCCCTATAGTGCACAGTGATGATACATGAGGCCTTATAGTGCACAGTGATGATACGAGGCCCTATAATGTACAGTAATGATACATGAGGCCCTATAGTGCACAGTGATGATACATGAGGCCCTATAATGCACAGTGATAATACATGAGGCCCTATAATGCAGTGATGATACATGAGGCCCTATAATGTACAGTAATGATACATGAGGCCCTATAGTGCACAGTGATGATACATGAGGCCTTATAATGTACAGTAATGATACATGAGGCCCTATAGTGCACAGTGATGATACATGAGGCCCTATAATGTACAGTAATGACACATGAGGCCCTATAGTGCACAATGACGATACATGAGGCCCTATAGTGCATTTGATTTGAATAGGGGGGAAAATGTGCAGTAGCTGGCCATGGCCACTAAATAGGAGACAGAGCAGCTCTGTAAAGCAGCAATTCCAGCTGGCACCAAGATCACACTGTTTCATAAACAATAATCATAAACACATACCTCCCAACCGTCCCGGTTTCAGCGAGACAGTCCCGATTTCGGGTCCCTGTCCCACTATCCCGGCCAGTGACGTGCTGTAAGTCAGCTGACTGCCGGAAATGACCACTGACCTCATTTCCTCAAGATGTGGGGATCTCATCAGCTACACAGCGCTCCATTCAATACCCGGCTCTCACTGAGCGAGACAGGCAGGATCTGGGGATCTCATCATCTGTTGAACAGATCCCATGATGAGATCCCCACATCCTGCCTGTCTTGCTCAGTGAGAACCGGGTATTGTATGCAGCGCTCCGTACAATACCCGGCTCTCCTCCAACAGATCCCGCGGCTCGATGCGTCGCCGTTCTGAAGACTCTCCCGAGAACGAGTTACAGTACCTGCTGCTGTAAGCTGACCGCCGGAAATGAGGTCAGCGGTCATTTCCGTCGTTCAGCTGACTTACAGTGTCATGGAAATATATATGTATTCCACGTATTCAATGTATATTCATATATATGCATTTACAGTTAGATAGATCTCACTTGCTAAAAATCCTGTGCTCACACATATCTATGCAAAAGCTGATGCTAGCTATAATCAGTCGTTTAAGACGACCCTGGCCTTCATAAGAAACAAGAACAGAAAGTCTTAATAGATATCTATTGTTTTCTTTTCGCGCAGGAAAGCTGGGGCAAAGAACAAATAAACAATAAATCTGCAACTTCAGCCCTTTTATCATAATTATCATACTTACACTAGAACAGCCAATAATCTAGCAGCTTTTAATTGTATGTTAATTGACTAACCAGCCCTTTTTTGTAAACGTATAAAACCTTGAATGAATAATAAACTGGGGGTCTTGATGAACTGTTATACTGACACTTCCGTTGGGACAGTCCTCATTTCGTTATGAGCGCTCAAAAAGACAATTAGGATAAAATTGGGAACAGAAGCAGCAAACACTGAAGGATAGATTTATCCTAATTAAATTTCCATAAAAGCTGGGGCCCAACAGGGAGAAGGCATTTTTGTTTCAATGGTCCACTCTCAAGAATCACAGGGGGGACACCCTCTCCTCTTTCTTCTCTCAGTCCCTTTCTCCTTCTTCTTCAGACTTTTCTCCTTTTTCCTCGCTGCCATCCCTCTCTATCCTTCTTTCCCTATCATTCCTTCTTTCCCCTCCCTCACATCTCTGACACATTAATTTTCTCCTCTCTCCCCTCCATCTCTCTCCCCTCCATCTCTCCCCTCTCCTCTTTCCCTCTCTCCTCCCACACCACACCCACCTGCTCGTGCTCGCTCTCCTCCTTCCTCCTCCTCTCAGGCACATCCCACCGCTCCTCACTCACACCTCCCTTCTCTTCCTCTTTTTTCTACTTCGTTATCAACTGGGTCAACGCCCAATCAAGCAATGTGGTGTCCCTGTATTCAGTGCCTCCAGCACAGGGCACCCTGTCTATCCCAAGCACAGTACAAACATTGCCAGTCATTATATCAGGAGAAGAAAGTGCAAATCTCCCTACACAAAATGCTGCAGGTAGCCCCCAGACACAACAGCTAGCAGAGCCCACAGCTGGGGCTTCACAGGGGGGAGGTGTAGCTGCAGGCACAAATGAGGAACCTCAGTGCCGAGCAGAGCTGCCACCGCAGCTTCAGTACCCAGTGTATGCACCAAGCACACCATGTCACTTCTCATCTGATGAAGATGAAGATGCAACGTCACACATGCTGCCCAATACTAGGGAAGTGTAATGTATGTAGTACAGTTCATATAGCGTCTTGTGCTTGGGTGCGATGAAAATACATGAGACACAGGTTTGATATAGAAAGTCTTGTATTACTTCATACAAGTTGGCAAAAATAGTCACACAGTTTGCAGACACAGAAGCAGGAGACACAGCAGGCCAGAGTAATCTAAGCTCAGCAATCACTCTCCACAACAGGTTCAGGATCTTCTTCTCTGTTACCGTAAGTCCATGCAAACGTGGGTCTTTCAAAGAGCAGGGTTCAGAGTCCACAAGTGCTTCAGAGTTCCTCAGTAGGAATAGCTGGAGTACAAGGTCCAAGGCTTTAGGAGTCAGGTCACAGGTTCACTGCAGGCTAGATTCTGAAGCACTGATTGCTCAGCTGTGGCTGCTTAAGAAGCAAAAGGAGAGAATCAGGGCGGGAACATGCAAGCTGGAAACTCCATTTTGACTGAGGGCAAGATAGCTGCAGCAAGACAGAAAGTAAAATGGCTGACGAACAAACTGATGTTCAGGAACATGTACACAGAACCTTACATTACTCCCCCCTTAGGGACAACCTCCGGATGACCTCAGGCCAGGCTTGTGTGGGTACCTCTGATGAAACTGACGGAGCAAGCGAGGAGCATTAACGTTATTGACTGGTTCCCATGAGTTGTCCTCCACTGGGTAGCCCTGCCATTTAATCAGATATTGTAACTGATTTCTATACAACCTGGAATCTAAAATCCTTTCCACCACAAATTCTTCCTGACCATCGACTAGCACTGGGTCAGGGCAAGGAGAAGAACGTCCAGGAAACGTATTGGGTGTCGCAGCCTTTAGTAGGGATACATGAAAGACAGGGTGAATTCTCATAGTTCTGGGCAGTTGAAGACGACAAGCAACGGCACTTATAATTATACTGATTTTATAAGGTCCAATGTACTTATGTCCCAACTTAGACGATGGAATCCTTAACTTAAGATTTCTGGTTGACAGCCAGACCAAGTCTCCTACCTTGAAAGCTGGTGCAGGTTTACGAAATTTATCTGCTGCTTTCTTGTACCTTTCCTGAGCCGATTCCAGATTCTCCTTTAGAAGATCCATATTCTTCTGTAAAGACGTGATTCTTTCAGCCACTGCTGGTAAAGGCGTTTCTATGGGAAATCGTGGTAGAATGTTAGGATGATAACCTAGATTAGAGTAAAAAGGAGACTGCTTAGTGGAGGCACTCTGAGAGTTGTTATACGAGAACTCAGCTAATGGAAGTAGATCCACCCAATCATCCTGTAGGTGGCAGATAAAGCAGCGGAGATACTGCTCCAGGGTTTGATTGGTTCGTTCGGTCTGTCCATTAGTCTGGGGATGAAAAGCAGAAGAAAGGTTTACTTTAATGTCCAATGCTGCACAGAAATTTTGCCAAAACCTAGAAGTGAATTGCACCCCTCGATCCGAAATAATCTCATCCGGTACTCCATGTAAGCGAAACACATCTTTAATCATCAAATCTGATGTCTGTTTTGCAGTGGGTAAGCCGACACAAGGGATAAAATGAGCTGCCTTTGTTAGACGGTCAACCACCACTAGAATGGTATTCTTCCCTTGAGAGGTTGGTAACTCCACAATGAAGTCCATAGAAATGGATCCCCACGGGCGGGACGGGGTGGGAAGAGGCTGTAACAGACCAGTTGGTGAGGAGCGAGGTGTTTTGCATCTTGCACAGACTTCACATGAAGTGACATAGTTTAAAACATCCTTCCTGCAAGTGGGCCACCAAAAGAAACGAGAGAGAAATTCCTGTGTCTTTAGAATTCCTCTATGCCCAGCTATCTTGGAATCGTGAATGAGTTGCAATACTCTCAATCTGACTGTTTCAGGAATATACAGGCGTTGTCCCGAATCCACACACCATTCTTAAAGACAAGACTTACGTCCCTTGGGGGTTGTGCCAAAAAGGAATCCGCATGGTATGCTTCCTTGATGTCCTTAAGTAGGTCTTGATTATGAATTACTCCTAGGAATCTAGAGTCAGGAAGAATAGTCTTAGGAGGAGTAATTGGACGTGTCTCTGCTGAGTAAATCCTAGAGAGTGCATCAGCCTTTCCATTGCGCGATCCTGGTCTATAAGAAATGATAAAATTAAATTGGTTTAAGAAAAGATTCCAGCGAGCCTGGCGAGGAGTCAGGCACTTAGCCGACCTGATAAACTCAAGGTTACGATGATCTGTCAGGACGACTATTTGCTGTGCAGCTCCCTGAAGAAGGTGTCTCCATTCTTTGAAGGCGGCAATAATGGCCAACAACTCTCTATTGCCCACATCGTAGTTCCTCTCAGCCGAAGACAACTGCTGGGAAAAGAAGGCACAGGGATGCAAGACATTCTTCTCACCTGTTCTCTGAGAGAGTATAGCTCCAACGGCACAGTCTGAAGCATCCACCTCTATTATGAAGGCAAGCTCGGGGTTGGGATGTACTAGGATAGGTGCAGTGGTAAATTTATCTTTTAGACGGGAAAATGCTTCCTGGGCTTGGGGAGTCCAGGAGAACCTAGACTCTTTCCGGGTAAGTTGGGTGATAGGTGACACTACCTCAGAGAAATTTCTAATGAAACGTCTATAGAAGTTGGCAAACCCGATGAAGCGCTGTACCTCCTTCACATTTCTAGGACTTGGCCAATCCTTGATGGCTTGGGTTTTGCTTCCATCCATACTAATTCCTTGTGTAGACAGTACATACCCCAGAAATTGAATTTCGGTCCTATGGAATTCACACTTTTCAAGTTTGATGTAAAGATGATTTTGTCTTAGACGTTCCAAGACCATTCTCACATGTCCATGATGTTCCTCTGTGGAGTTAGAAAAAATTAGAATATCATCCAAATAAATTACCACGAATGTATCTAGGAGATCCCTGAAGATGTCATTCACCAAGTGTTGGAAAGTGGCTGGGGCGGTACTCAGACCAAAAGGCATAACTAGATATTCAAAGTGTCCATAGCGTGACCTGAATGCAGTCTTCCATTCATCCCCAGGTCTAATACGGACTAAGTTATAGGCCCCACGAAGATCTAGTTTAGAGAAAATTTTGGCATGTCGCACTCTCTCCAATAACTCAGGGATTAAAGGCAATGGATAACGGTTTCTAATAGTAACCTTATTGAGTTCCCTATAGTCTACGCATGGTCTCAGAGATCCATCTTTCTTCTTTACAAAGAAGATGGGTGCACCTGCAGGAGATGAAGAGGGGCGTATGAAGCCCTTGGCTAGATTTTCGTCTATGTAATCCTTTAAAGCCTTTAGCTCGGGCCCCGCCAGGGGGTAGATCTTACCAAAAGGTATCTCTGCTCCAGGCAATAATTCAATTGGACAATCATATGGACGGTGAGGAGGAAGCTGGTCAGCGTTCTTCTTGTCACATAAATCCACATAGTCCTGGTATACAGCTGGTAGTTCAGGGACTGACATGGTTCCTTTAGGAACAGAGCAAGCTGAAACTTTTGGACTCATCTGTTTCTCTGGAAAGTGTAATTCCTTGGTCTCCCAGTTAATGGTAGGATTCTGAGCCTGCAGCCATGGTAGCCCTAGAATAATGGGAAAGTGGGGAGAAGAGATAAGCATAAAGGACAGTTTCTCTTGATGATCTTTACCCATAAGAACCCTCAAAGGCTCTGTTTCCTGATCCACTGGTCCAGAGGTCAGCAGGGAGCCATCCACAGTTTCCATCTGTACTGGAGTAGCCTTCTTCACTGAACGTATCCCCTGTTTCAGAGCAAAGGAGACATCCATAAAATTTCCACTTGCCCCTGAGTCGATCATAGCAGAGCTAGACACCCAAGCTGAGTCAACCCAGAGTTTGATGGAAAGAAAGCAATGAGAATTGTTTTTCTTACAACTCAGCTGGGACACCGCTGAGGAAACTTGAAAAATGGCAGCGTTTACACAGTCAACGTCCTCAGAGGTAACGGAGTTTAAGTCCGAGAAATCAAGATCTGTTGCTGCAGATCTCTCTGGAGCCTGAGGCTCGGACCTGACAGATCCCCTCTCGCAACACTCACAATGAATGAGTGCTGCAGTAGTCTTACGAGAACGGCTGGGGCAGTTTATAATGAAGTGCCCTGACTTACCACAATAGAAACATAGATTTTCCTTAAAACGATGTTCCTTGCGTGCATCACTAACCCGTCGTTGTAAAGAGTCTACCTGCATGGGTTCAGGTTCAGGTTCCCGTGTAATCCTACTCAAAGGTTCCTTAGCTGGAGAGGAAGGTAGGAAAAGGTTAGTGCGATTGCTTTCGAACCATCTCTCTTGCCTGCGTTCAGTCAGACGAGTATCAATACGGATGCAGTAGTTAATAAAGTCACCTAACGCAGTGGGAGGGTCGGCACGAGCAAGTTCATCCTTAATCAGTGGAGATAACCCCTTTCGAAAAATAGATTTTTTGGCGGAACTGTCCCAGGTGGTATCAAGGGCCCATCTCCTGAAATCCAAGGCATATTCAGCTACCGAGTGCTTACCTTGGCGCAAAGCTAACATGGCTGCTTCAGCTGTTGCACCTCGATTGGGGTCATCAAACACCTGCCCCATGACTGAAATAAAAGCATCAGGTGATTCAAACAATCATCCTCAGTCTCAATCAGAGGGTTTGCCCACATCAAAGCCTTGTTGGTAAGCAACATAATTATAGTAAGCACCTTAGATCGTTCAGTGGGAAATTGTGAAGCATGTGCAGAAAAAAAAAAGATTGCATTGATTAATAAATCCCCTGAATTTCTCACGTTCACCGCCAAAACGAAAAGGGGGCAACTTGGGAATCCCAGAACTCGGGGCTACGGCAGGAGCCTTGAATCGCTCTTCTAGAACCTCAATCCTGGCTCGCAAATCCTGGGCAGTCTGTCCAAACACTTGCAAATTGTGATTAGTGAGGTCCTGTAGGCTTGAAAAACGGGTCTTTATATTCTGCAAATCTGCAAGGATATTATCAGTCACTCCGCAAAGTTCCTTTATGCGGGCCTCCATTTTCCAGATCTTTTAAGACAGGAGTACTGGAAGAAGAGGAGAGGAGAAAAAAAAAACAATAGTGTTTACCTGTGGTAACACTACAGAGAGAAAAAAAATTAAGGGAACTGCTCACCTGGAATGGTTGTGAGAAGTCACAACCACTATCATCACAGAAAGTTCACCCAGACATCTGATATCCACAGTTACAGCAGACAAAAAAGAGAAAAGAGAAAAAAAAAAAACAATAGTGTTTACCTGTGGTAACACTGCAGAAAAAAAAACACTTAAGGGAATTGCTCACCTGGAATGGTTGTGAGAAGTCACAACCACTGTCATCACAGAAAGTACAACCGGACATCCGATATCCACAGTTACAGCAGACACAGCCTTTCCAGACCCAGCAGACACTAACGTTTTGGCTTCAGAATCTTGTAATGTATGTAGTACAGTTCATATAGCGTCTTGTGCTTGGGTGCGATGAAAATACATGAGACACAGGTTTGATATAGAAAGTCTTGTATTACTTCACAGTTGGCAAAAATAGTCACACAGTTTGCAGACACAGAAGCAGGAGACACAGCAGGCCAGAGTAATCTAAGCTCAGCAATCACTCTCCACAACAGGTTCAGGATCTTCTTCTCTGTTACCGTAAGTCCATGCAAACGTGGGTCTTTCAAAGAGCAGGGTTCAGAGTCCACAAGTGCTTCAGAGTTCCTCAGTAGGAATAGCTGGAGTACAAGGTCCAAGGCTTTAGGAGTCAGGTCACAGGTTCACTGCAGGCTAGATTCTGAAGCACTGATTGCTCAGCTGTGGCTGCTTAAGAAGCAAAAGGAGAGAATCAGGGCGGGAACATGCAAGCTGGAAACTCCATTTTGACTGAGGGCAAGATAGCTGCAGCAAGACAGAAAGTAAAATGGCTGACGAACAAACTGATGTTCAGGAACATGTACACAGAACCTTACAGGAAGAAAACACACAAGCACCAATAGGGCAGGGACAGGTAGAGGCACCATCCTATGAGCCCTTCATCCTGAGACAGGTGATCAGTATGCTGCCAGACCCAGGGATACACCCCATGCCATTTTGCCAAAAAATGCAGCAGATCCAGCGAACGTATGCAGCAGCCTGGATTGATCTCTGGGCCGTGATGGAAATAAAAGCAGGAGATGCATTCTGGCCTATCATGAAAGAACACTTCAAGCTTCCTGCAGAATTGGATGTGCATGCCTGGGAGTCAGGACCAAAGCTAATTGAGCAGCTCAGAGAATGGGCCAAAAGCAGACTGACAGGACAAACTCTCAGCCTACATGTCACGAGCCAAGACCAGACAGAGTCTGTAGAGGAGTTCCATGACAGAGTGATGCAAGTGTTTCAAGATTTAGGCCTCATTACCCATGATCAGACACACAGACGGATGTTGGCACAGGCCTTTGTGCATGGACTGAAAGAACCAATCAGAAAGCCACTGATAGTAACTAGGCCTGAGTACAGGTCAATAGCAATGGACACCCTGCTCACAGTCACAAAAGGGATAGAATCCCAGCTAGGAGTGCGGAAAACAGCTCCCCTCATGGTGGCCACAGACCAAGATGAGCAACCACGCTACAAGGACAGGAGAACCGTCAAGTGTTTCAACTGTGGCAAGCCTGGCCATTGCCGGAACCGCTGCAGAGAACCCCTACGACCCACCACATTGCCCAGAGGAGCAAGCCAAGGAGAAAACACAGAAAGCAGTGAAGAACCCCGTCCATAGAACAGGAGCACACCAAGTCCACAGGGAACCCCACCAATGGGACCAATATCCTGAGAGTGGATGGCATAGTCAGATCTTTTCTTGTGGAACTCCGCAACCTCACCTATCTATCAGAATCTTCTGCGTCCTATATGGGAATTGATGGTCAAGTCAGATATTTCCAGATTATGAAGACCCTGAGCGTGTGGACTCAGCCAGAACACTCCATCATGTCCCAGTTTGTTGTTTCAAAGACCTGCACCCTCAACCTATTGGGAGTGGACCTACTGCAGAAGCTGAAAGTGTTCCAGGAAGATGGGACCATGACACTTTCTTCACCCCTGACCAAAAAAAAAAAAGAAACAGGAACCTCAAACAACCACACTGCAGACCTATCACAGGAGGTGCTGGACATAGTACCAGAAAAGCCACTCCATCACCCAGAGTCAAGATGTCTCTGACCAACTGAAGGTCTAAGTAACTCGTCTAAGAAGACGGCCTGAGAACTTTGACATTGGCCAGGATATTCAACTCAAGAAGGACCCTACTCGCTTCATGGAATGGCAACACCACATCCGGCTCCAACGCCAGAGGTTCATCTTTTGCAAGCACCAGGAGTGCCCCCTGCAATCAACCAGTTCACCCAGGCCCTAGACTGGCAAAAGGCCACTCAGCTCTTGCCGAGCTGGAGAAAAAGAGACAACTGATGGCCCGTGCTGAGAAAAAAGCAGCCGGTGAAGGAGACGTCCCAACAAGAAGACCCCCTGTGACCAGAGCAGGCGCTAATACAGTGACTGCCTTTGTGGAAAACAAGAAAGCCAGCTGGTCGTCATCTCTCATAATGTGGATCCTAGTAGACGGCTTGTTTTCCCGCCAGCTCTGTGCCGGGAGATGGGAGTCCCCTGCCGCATAGTGAAGGACAAGGCCAAACTGGGCTGCCTCGCCCATCGGAATCAATCCCAGTTTTCCACAGTGAAGAAAAAGACTGTAAGCCCCACTGAGTTCAGAATGGTGCAAGGCCTGGAGGCCGTGAAAGAGGCTACGGTATTTGAAACCCCAACAGTGCTGAACCCGCACACTCTGCTCTCAAAAGTCCAGTCACCGCAACGGTATTCACGGTGATCAACCTGGCCAGTGCCTTCAGTGTTTCCCCTCCACCTGGAGGCCAGCCTTCACGCACCAGTGCAGTGCATATGGACAGTGTTGCCTCAAGGTGCTCAGAACAAGCCCTTCAAGTTTCACCAAGACATTGTCCTCCATCCTTGTCAACTGGATTGCAGAATATGCAGGAGTCACTCTTCTACAACACGTGGATGACCTTCTCCTTTGTGGGGTTGACATCGATACCTGCACAGCCCATTCCTTATCTTTCCTACTCTACCTGGAGGAACAGCAACGCAAGGTCTGGAAGAACAAAGTCCAGTGGTGTCAGAAGCAAGTTACATCCCTGGGACACTGTATTGTTCACCAGACGGAACACCTGTCAAATTACTGGAAGACCACTGTGGAGAAGATGGCTCCCCCAACAACTCCGAAGATGGTGCAGGCCTTCCCTGGTCTAGTGTCGTATTGCAGAACCTGGATCCCTGATGCCTCAGTCCTAATGTAGCCTCTGTGCCCTTGCATCAACGCAAACTCGCTCCTTCTATCGGACGCAGCCTTCAACTCATTCAGGAGACAGAAAAGAACTCCACAGTCTCAGCGCCAATACCAGGCCCACCTGACTACGAGAAGTCTTTCCGTCTACCTGATGGAAGAAAGAAGGTCATGCTACTGGAGTCCTGGCACGGATTCACGGGGGAAAACAGAGACTTTTAGGCTGCCTCTCAGCCCACTTGGATCCAGTTGCAAGAGGAGCACCCTCCTGCCTGATGGCAGTATCTGCAGCACACACCTTCCTAGACAAGACTGCTGACATCACTCTTGGACAGCCACTGGAAACTCTCACTCCACACGACATCTTGGCAATCCTCAATCAAGCTCAACCAACAATAATCTCCCCACCGCCAGACATCTTTGTGGCGCCTCTATCGCCTTTGTCTCACAATGTCACCGTCTCCAGACCTACAGTCCTCATCCCGGCCACTCTACTCCCACTCCCAAGGGGGGATACAATATGGACTTTTCAGAACAAAAATGTACAGAATTTATCCTCCACTTGGATGGCTCCAGATTTGCAGATGATGAAGAAGTTTCCATACAGGAAGTGCAGTTACCAGCAATCAAGAAATCCTGTGGTTCAGAAGTCTGTCACCTAGCCTGTCAGCCCAGGAAGCAGAACTGATAGCGCTGACGAAGGCCTGCCAGATGGCAGAAGGCAAGACTGCAAACATCTACACCGACTACAGGTGCTCGCATGGCATAGCACACGACTTTGGGCCCATCTGGGCTGCAAGGGACTTCATCACAGCAAACGGGACAACCGTGAAGCATCATGGAGCCTTCAGGGACCTGCTGGGTGTACTCCAACTTCCAAAATGGTGGCAATTTGAAAAATCAAAGTGCATGGAAAACTGAGAACAGAAGAGGCGTGAGGCAATAACATGGCGGACATGGCAGCCAAAGAAGCGGCCAAAGGAAGACAACATGGAGAAGTGGGAGAGGTCGTACTACATGACGACTGAAGACAAGAAACCTGACAAAAAGACGTCCTGGGATCTGCTCAAGAAGTTGCAAGACCAAGCTCCAAAAGGAGAAGAAGAGCTGAATGCAAAAAAAGCAACACGTGAAGAAGGAAGGCCATCTACAATGGACTCCAAACCCTGCCTACCACAAAGTATGCACCCTATGGTGGTCCAATGGGCACATGGACCCACACCCACATATCAAAGACACAGATGAATGATCCAATTGGTGCTTACTGGTTCGCTTCAGGGAACTCCACCCTAACAGCCAAATTCACCAGCAGCTGTCTGACCTGCGGCAAATGCAAGCCTGGACGTGTGGAAGAAAGTCCCCCTCACCTCATCTGGCAAGACCACTCTACTAGCTTCAGAGGATCCATATAGACCACATCCAGATATCGCCAAGTGAAGGATTCAAATACGCCATTGTGGTCAAAGAAGTATTTTCAAGATGGACAGAAGCTTTTCCAGTGAGGAACCAGTCAGCAAAGACTACTGCAAAGAAGCTACTCTCAGAAATAGTGTGCAGATACGGGGTTTTAGAAATGATAGATCAGCGACCCGCATTCACATCAAATCTGACACAAGAGATCTGGTTAGCAGTAGGGTCAGATTTAGGCCTACACACTCCTTACCACCCCAGAGCAGCAGGAAGGTAGAAAGACTGAACGGAAAACTTAAGAATAGGATGCTGAAAATTGCCTAAGAGACACGCAAACCATGGCATGAGACACACTCCCAATTGCACTGTTTAGCGTAAGGCACACTCCCAGAGACCCAGAAAAGCTGTCACCATGCGAAATTTTGTTTGGGTCTAGTCCCAAGTCAGGTGCATTCTTCCCTCAGCAGCAGAATATGCAAAATGATATCTTGTTTGCTTATGTAATTGAATTGGTCAAACACTAATGTCCATTCTCGAGTTTTTTCTCTTTACTGCCAGATCCAGACTCAGTGTCCGGTACGCACTCCTTGAAAAGCCAGGAGACTGGGTGTTGGTGAAAAAAGTTGGAAATGAGAACACTTGATCCCAGATTTGATGGTCCTGTCCAAGAGCCCCAGATGACACCAACCTCTGTGAAACTAGAGGGAAAGCCTGCTTGGATCCACGTATCGCATTGCAAGGAAGCTCCCGTACCAGAACAGACACCTAAGCCATGAAGGATGTCGTGGATGCAGTGATTGACCAGACAGATGACCTACCTGATGAAGAATACACACGTTTTTCTGAACATGCAGTTGAATAAAGTGACTATGATTGCAAACACATGAACCCCTGCTAGGGACAGTCCTCCTGACCGCCCATTTGCGAAAAGTCTGTATCGGTAGGGGAGGCATGTACTAGGCATGTCTCAACCCGCCGGCAGCACAAAAGAGTTGCAGCGCTTTGGGACAGGAGCAGGTTTTTAGGGCAAGTGGTATCTAAGGGGGACTGTCATGGAAATATATATGTATTCCACGTATTCAATGTATATTCATATATATTCATTTACAGTTAGATAGATCTCACTGCTAAAAATCCTGTGCTCACACATATCTATGCAAAGCTGATGCTAGCTATAATCAGTCGTTTAAGACGACCCTGGCCTTCATAAGAAACAAGAACAGAAAGTCTTAATAGATATCTATTGTTTCTTTCGCGCAGGAAGCTGGGCAAAGACAAATAAACAATAAATCTGCAACTTCAGCCCTTTTATCATAATTATCATACTTACACTAGAACAGCAATAACTAGCAGCTTTTAATTGTATGTTAATTGACTAACCAGCCCTTTTTTGTAAACTATAAAACCTGAATGAATAATAAACTGGGGTCTGACGAATGTTAGGCTAAGTTCACACGTTGCGGAATTGCGCGGAATTCCGCGGCAATCCCGCACTCTCCCGCAGGAAATACGCACGTTTTTTGTGTGCTGATTCCCGCCAGAATTATAGCGTTTTGCAAGCGTAATTAGCTTGCAGAATGCTAGCGTTTTCCTAGCGATCTGTAGCATCGCTTGGAAAACTGATTGACAGGTTGGTCACCGAGTCAAACATAGTGTTTGACACGTGTGACCAACTTTTTACTATTGATGCCGCCTATGTCGCATCAATAGTAAAAGATCTAATGTAAAATAATAAATAATGATATTCTCACCTTCCGGCGGCCCCGCAGCCTTCCCGCCTTCAGCGACGCTCCGGCAACTCGGTCCCAGATGCTTTGCGGCAAATCACACCGATGACGTACATCTCGCGAGACCGCTATGCCATCTGGGTGATTCTTGCAAAGGACTCTTGGGACCGGAAGTTGCCGGGAGCGTCGCTGAAGGCGGGAGGCTGCGGGGCCGCGGGAAGGCTGCGGGGGCCGCCGGAAGGTGAGAATTCATTATTTTTTATTTTAATTATTGTTTTACCAGGGATATGGTACCCAGGGCCTGGAGGAGAGTCTCCTCTCCTCCAGACCCTGGGTACACCGCACATGAACCGCTTACATTCCGCAAAATTAATGAACATGTTGCTATTTTTTCCGCAAAGCGTTTTTTTCGCGAAAAAAACGCAACATGTGGCCAAAACATGCGGAATCAATTAACATGTATAGGATGCTTAATGCTTGCGTTTTTATCGCGTTTTTACGCGGAAAACCGCGGAAAAACCGCGAAAAAAACGCAATTATTCCTGATCGTGTGCACTTAGCCTTATACTGACACTTCCGTTGTGGACAGTCCTCATTTCGTTATGAGCGCTCAAAAATACAATTAGGATAAAATTGGGAACAGAAGCACCAAACACTGAAGGATAGATTTATCCTAATTAAATTTCCATAACAACAGCACGTCACTTCCGGTGGAACGTGATGTGTGGCTGCCAGAACGTGTGGGAGGTCCCGGGTTTCCGCATGTACGATTCTAATGCGGGAAAGTAAACCTCCCAGCCGGGACAGGGACCCAGCCCTACGTAGATAACAGAATTCGCTTCGTCCCCACGCAGACCCATGCACATAATGGCACCCCTCCTTCCCCCTGCAGCCCCCAAGCACACAGCTCCCGCAAGTAACAGGACCCTTGTACACACACGGCTCCGCTCCGTACACCTCGTACACACGCGGCCCCGCTCCGTACACCTCGTACACACGTGGATTCACTCCGTACACCTCGTACACATGCGGCTCCGCTCCGTACACCTCTTACACACGCGGCTCTGCTCCGTACACCTCTTACACACGCGGCCCCGCTCTGTACACCTCGTACACACGGCTCCGCTCCGTACACCTCGTACACACACGCGGCCACGCTCCATACACTTCGTACACACACGGTCCGCTGTTGTGAATGTGTTAGAAATGAATTCTGAGCAGAAGCTCCTTCTGGTAGTTGCAAACAGTACTGAGCCATTCAATGAGGATTGGCAATCAGGAGTTACAGACTGGTCTTATATAAGGGAGGTTCCCTCCCATCATGGTTGCCGGTGATCAATTGTTCTTGTCTCAACTGTGGTTCCTGGTTCACTTGGAAGCTTGCTGAGTCTTGCCTCTTCTCCTGCTCTCAGATAACATATTTTCTGTTTTTATTTTTGTGCTTGCTTTTTGCATTGTTCCCTGCAATTCTGTGGAGGTCAGCCAGGTCCCTCCGGGGGCTTGTGCTCCTCTCAGTTTATCTGAGCCACTGTTGTTTGTTCATTTGCCTTTTCCAGTTTTTTCAGTGGCTGCGGCTTAGTTTTGTTACACCAGAGAACTAATTTAGGTGGTAGAGGTCGTGTGATCTCAGGTGTTTTTGCAATTAGTAGAGTTGGTATTTTTAGGGTTTTTTGGATTGCAGTAAGTGTCCTTCCTATCCTTTTTCTTTCTAGTCAGATTGGGCCCCAACGTTTGCTCTTACTATTTTCTGTCTGTGTCTGTATTTCCTCTTGTCTAACCGCCATTACATGTTTGGGGGCTTCCTATGTTCTTTGGGGATCTGCTCCGGGGCAGTTAGCTTTCCTCTTTCTATCTTTAGGTGTAGTTAACCTCTCAGGCTGTGACGAGGCGTCTAGGACCAACGTAGGAACGCTCCACGGCTGCCTTTAGTTGTGGTGGTTAGTCAGGGTACTGCAATCCAGTAGATTCCAACCTCTCTGGTGTATTGCCGTTTTTGCCTGCTCTCCTCAGCTACCAAATCATAACAGTATCACCGGCCTAGCTAAAATTATATGGTACTCACAGAAGGGAAAAATAGTGTGGAAAGAAAAAAAAAAAAAAGTCAGAGTTGAAAGAGATTTTTTTTTCTGTTTGCTGCATTTTTTTCCCTCTTTTTCTCTGGGTGCTGAGGAGGATTTTTTTTCTCTCAATGGAGTTTGCACAGTTGTCTGGCCGTGTGGATCAGCTTGCCACTGAAGTTCGGAGTATTGCTACCTATCTTGCAGGGTTGCCGGTTGTGGAACCTAGGATCCCCATGCCAGATTTATTTTTGGGGGATCGAGCTAAATTTCTGAATTTCAAAAATAACTGTAAGTTGTTTTTTGCCTTAAAACCTAAGTCCTCAGGGAACGCAGCACAGCAGGTTCAAATTGTCATCTCTCTTCTGCGCGGTGATCCTCAGGATTGGGCTTTTTCCCTGACACCCGGGGACCCTGTTTTGCTAGACTGGATGGGCTGCTGGTAGGGGGGCCAGGTACTAGACTGGATGGGCTGCTGGTAGGGGGGCAGGTGCTAGAATGGATGAGCTACTGGTAGGAGGCAGATGCTAAAATAGATGGTCTACTGGAAGAAGGCAAATAATAGAATGGAAGGGCTGCTGGTAGGGGGCAGATGCTAGAATGGATGGGCTGCTGGTAGGGGGCCAGATGCTACACTGGATGGGCTGCTGGTACGGGGACCATGTGCTAGACTGGATCGGCTGCTGGTAGGGTGCAGTGCAATGATGGTGCTGTAGCAATGCTAGATGATGGCTGCTGGTAGGGGGCCAATGACTGACGCCCAGAGCTAGCTTCAGTGAGGAGCCGCCGCCTGAGACAAAATGCTCAACTCGCCTCATTATAGCTGCACCCCTGCATCTACCCCCCTACCAACAGACCAACCATTCTAGCATCTGCTCCTCTTACAGGAGCCCATCCATTCTTGCATCTGCAGCCTACCAGCAGCTCATCTATTCTAGCATTTGCACCGCTACCAGCAGACCATCCATTCTAGCATCTTCACCTCTCCAGTAGCCCATCCATTCTAGTACCTGAACCCTAACAGTAGACCATCCATTCTAGCATCTGCCCCCCTACCAGGAGCACATCCCATTCTAGCATGCCTTACCAGCAGCCCATCACTTCTAGCATCTGACAGCTACCAGCAGTCCATCCATTCTAGCACCTGCCCCATCCCAGCAGACAATCCATTCTATCATTTTCCTTCTTCTAGCAGACCATCCAATATAGCATCTGCCCCCTCCCAGCAGCCCATCCTTTCTAGCATCTGACCGCTACTAGCAGTCTATCCATTCTAGCACCTGCCCTGTCCCAGCAGCCCATCCATTCTATCATTTGCCTTCTTCCAGCAGACCATGCATTTTAGCATCTGCCTCCTACCAGTAGCCCATCCATTCTAGCACCTGCCCCCCCACCAGCAGCCCAACCAGTCTAGCACCTGGCCCCCCTACCAGCAGCCCTTCCAGTCTAGCATCTGGCCACCCTACCAGCAGCCCATCCAGACTAGCATCTGGCCCCCCTACCAGCAGCCCATCCAGTCTAGCATCTGGCCCCCTACCAGCAGCACATCCAGGCTAGCATCTGGCCCCTCTACCAGCAGCCCGTCCAGGCTAGCATCTGGCCACCCTACCAGCAGCCAATCCAGTCTAGCATCTGGCCCCCTGCCAGCAGCCAATCCAGTCTAGCATCTGGCCCCCCTACCAGCAGCCCATCCAGTCTAGCATCTGTCTCCCCTACCAGCAGCCCACCCAGTTTAGCATCTGGCCCCCCTACCAGCAGCCCATCCAGTCTAGCATCTGTCTCCCCTACCAGCAGCCCACCCAGTTTAGCATCTGGCCCCCTAACAGCAGCTTATCCAGTCTAGCATCTGGCCCCCTACCAGCAGTCCATCCATTCTAGCACCTGCCCCATCCCAGCAGACAATCCAGTCTAGCATCTACCCCCCCTACCAGCAGCCCATCCAGTCTAGCATCTGCCTCCCCTACCAGCAGCCCACCCAGTCTAGCATCTGCCCCCCCTACCAGCAGCCAATCCAGTCTAGCATCTGACCCCCTAACAGCAGCCCATCCAGTCTAGCATCTGGCCCCCTACCAGCAGCCTATCCAGTCTAGCATCTGGCCCCCTACCAGCAGTCCATCCATTCTAGCACCTGTCCCATTCCAGCAGACAATCCAGTCTAGCATCTGACACCCCTACCAGCAGCCCATCCAGTCTAGCATCTGGAGCCCCCCTACCAGCAGCCCATCCAGTCTAGCATCTGGCCCCCCTACCAGCAGCCCATCCAGTCTAGCATCTGGCCCCCCTACCAGCAGCCTATCCAGTCTAGCATCTGGGCCCCTACCAGCAGTTCATCCATTCTAGCACCTGCCCCATCCCAGCAGACCATCCATTCTAGCATCTGCCCCTACACGCAGCCCTTCCATTCTATTATTTGCCTTCTTCCAGCAGACTATCCATTTTAGCATCTGCCCCTACCAGTAGCCCTTCCATTCTAGCACCTGCCCCCCTACCAGCAGCCCATCCAGTCTACCACCTGGCCCCCATACCAGCAGCCCATCCAGTCTAGCATCTGGCCCCCCTACCAGCAGCCCATTCAGTCTAGCATCTGGCCCCCCTACCAGCAGACCATCCATTCTAGCATCTGCCACCCTACCAGCAGCCCATCCAGTCTAGCACCTGGTCCCCGTACCAGCAGCCCATCCAGTCTAGCATCTGGCCCCCTACCAGCAGCCCATCCATTCTAGCATCCTGCCCCCTACCAGCAGCCCTCCATTCTATTATTTGCCTTCTTCCACAGACCATCTATTTTAGCATCTGCCTCCTACCAGTAGCCCATCCATTCTAGCACCTGCCCCCCCTATCAGCACCCATCCAGTCTAGTACCTGGCCCCCCTACCAGCAGCCCATCCAGTCTAGATCTGGCCCCCCTACCAGGAGCCCATCCAGTCTAGCATCAGGCCCCCCTACCAGCAGCCCATCCAGTCTAGCATCTGCCCCCCTACCAGCAGCCCATCCAGTCTAGCATCAGGACCCCTACCAGCAGCCCATCCAGGCCAGCATCTGGCAACCCTACCAGCAGCCAGTCCAGTCTAGCATCTGGCCCCCTACCAGCACCAATCCAGTCTAGCATCTGGCCCCCCTATGAGCAGCCCATCCAGTCTAGCATCTAGCCCCCTACCTGCAGCCCATCCATCTAGCATCTGCCCCCCTACTAGCAGCCCATCAAGTCTAGCATCTGGCCCCCCTCCAGCAGGCCCATCCAGTCTAGCATCTGGCCCCCCCTACCAGCAACCCATCCAGTCTAGCATCTGGTCCCCCGACCACAGCCCATCCATTCTAGCATCTGGCCCCCTACCAGCAGCCCATCCAGTCTAGCATCTGCCCCCCCTACCAGCTGCCATCCAGTCTAGCATCTGGCCCCACTACCAGCAGCCCATCCAGTCTAGCATCTGGCCCCTATCAGCAGCCCATCCAGTCTAGCATCTGGCCCCCCTACCAGCAGCCTATCCAGTCTGCATCTGGCCCCCCTACCAGCAGCCCATCCAGTCTAGCATCTGGCCCACCTTCGAGCAGTCCATCCATCTAGCACCTGCCCCGACCCAGCAGACATCCAGTCTAGCATTTACCCTCTACCAACAGACATCCATATCTAACATCTGCCCCCTACCAGCAGCCCTTCCATTCTATAATTTGCCTTCTTCCAGCAACTTCCATTTTAGCATCTGCCGCCTACCGTAGCCATCCATTCTAGTACCTGCCCCCTACCAGCACCCATCCAGTCTAGCATCTGCCCCCTACAGTAGCCCATCCAGTCTAGCATCTGCCCATACCCGCAGCCCATCCAGTCTAGCATCTGCCCCCCCACCAGCAGCCCATCCAGTCAAGCATCTGCCCCCCCTACCAACAGCCATCCAGTCTAGCATCTGCCTCCTACCAACAGACCAACCATTCTAGCATCTGTTTCCTCTTCAGGAGCCCATCCATTCTTGCATCTGCAGCTATCACAGCTCATCTTTCTAGCATGTGCCCGCTACCAGCAGACATCCATTCTAGCATGTTCCCCCTTCCAGCAGGCCATCCATTCTAGTACCTGAACCCTAACAGTAGACCATGCATTCTAGCATCTCCCTCCCTACGGGAGCCCACCCCTTCTAGCATCTGCACCTACGAGCAGCCCATCCCTTCTAGCATCTGACCGCTACCAGCAGTCCATCCATTCTAGCACCTGCCCCTTCCCAGCAGACAATCCATTCTATCATTTGCCTTTATAGCACACCATCCAATTCTAGCATATGCCCCTACCAGCAGCCCATCCCTTCTAGCATCTGACCGCTTACCAGCAGTATATCCAGTCTAGCATCTGGCCCTATACCAGCAGCCCATCCAGTCTAGCATTCGCCCCCTACCAGAAGCCATCCAGTCTAGCATCTGCCCCCCTACCAGCAGCCCATCCAGTCTAGCATCTGGCCCCATACCAGCAGCCCATCCAGTCTAGCATCTCGCCCCCCCCTACCAGAAGCCCATCCAGTCTAGCATCTGGCCCCTTAACCAGCAGCCCATCCAGTTAGCATCTGGCCCCCCTATCAGCAGCCATCCAGTCTAGCTCTGGCCCCCCTTTCCAGCAGCCCATCCAGTTTAGCATCTGGCCCCCCTACCAGCAGCCATCCAGTCTAGCATCTGGCCCCCCTACCAGCACCCATCCAGTCTAGCATCTGGCCCCCCTACCAGCACACATCCAGTCTAGCATCTGGCCCCCTACCAGCACCCATCCAGTCTAGCATCTAGCCCCCCTAACAGCAGCCATCCAGTCTAGCATCTGGCCCCCATACCAGCAGCCCATACAGCTAGCATCTAGCCCCCTCAACAGCAGCCCATCCAGTCTAGCATCTGGCCCCCTAACAGCAGCCCATCCAGTGCTAGCATCTATCCCACCACCAGCAGCCATCCAGTCTAGCATCTGGCCCCCCTACCAGCAGCCCATCCAGTCTAGCATCTGCCCCCTACCAGCAGCCATCAGTTAGCATCTGGCCCCCCTACCAGCAGCCCATCCAGTCTAGCATCTGGCCCCCTACCAGCAGCCCATCCAGTCAAGCATCTGCCCCCCTACCAGCAGCCCATCCGTCTAGCATCTGCCCCCCCACCAGCAGCCATCCAGTCTAGCATCTGGCCCCCCCAGCGCCCATCCAGTCTAGCATTGGCCCCCATACCCGCAGCCCATCCATCTAGATCTGGCCCCCTAACCAGCAGCCCATCCCGTCTAGTCTGCCCCCTACCAGCAGCCCATCCATCTACCCTCTGGCCCCCAACCAGCAGCCCCTCCAGTCTAGCATCTGGCCCCCCTACCCGCAGCCATCCAGTCTAGCATCTGGCCCCCACCAGCAGCCCATCCCGTTAGCATCTGGCCCCCTAACCGCAGCCATCCGGCTAGCATCTGGCCCCCCTACCAGAGCCCCTCCAGTTTTAGCATCTGCCCCCCCCCCACCCCCCCAACCCCCCCAGTTGCATCTGCCCCCCCCCCAGACCAATAGTCTAGCTTGGCCCCCCTACCAGCAGCCACCAGCTTCACTGGCCCCCCCCTACCGGGACCCTATCTAGCATCTGCCCCTACCAGCAGCCCATCCGGGGCTAGCATCTGCCCCCCTACCGACCATCCCGTTGATCTGCCCCCTACCAGAACATCCATCCCAGATCTGGGCCCCCCTCCCCAGCCCATCCGTCTAGCTCTGGCCCCCTCCCAGCCCTCAGTCTAGCTTGCCCCTTTCCCCACCTCCGTCTAGCATTGGCCCCCTCCCCCAGCCCATCCTTTTTAGCATTGGCCCCCTACCCCAAACCCCTTCCCGTCTAGCATCTGGCCCCCCTACCCCAGCCCATCCATCTAGATCTGGCCCCCTTTTCCACAACCCATCCAGTTTTGCATTGGCCCCCCCTACCGCAGATTCAGTCAGCATCTGGCCCCCTACCGAGCCCCTCCCCTTGTCTGCCCCCCCACCAGCACCCTCCGTCAGCATCTGCCCCCCTACCAAGCCCATCCGTTTAGCACTGGCCCCCCACCAGCACCCATCCGTTAGCAGGGGGGTGTAGACTGGGTGGGGTCCCGGGGGGGGGCCCGATGTAAGGTCT
>JARQOD010000005.1:214671609-214701066 GCA_033576555.1 Oophaga sylvatica | reverse complement strand
ACCCCCCCTACCAGCAGCCCACCAGCTACCATCGGGCCCCCCCTACCGCGCCCTTCCTTTAGCCTGGCCCCCCTACCGAGCCAGCCGTCTAGCACTGGCCACCCCAGCGCCCATCCTTTTAGCATTCGGGCCCCCCTACCAGCACCCATCCAGCTAGCATCTGCCCCCCTACCGCAGCCAACCCAGTCTAGCATTCCCCCCTACCAGCACCATCCAGTCTAGCACTGGCCCCCCTACAGCAGCACACCCAGTCTAGCTCTGGCCCCCTCCCAGCGCCCTAATTAGCATCTCCCCATTCTTCCAGCAGCCCCACCCGGTCTGCTTCGGGCCCCCCACCAGCCCCCATCCAGTCTAGCATCTGGCCCCCCCCACACCCTTCAAGTCTAGCACGGGCCCCCCTTCCCAGCAGCCCATCCACTGCTTTGGCACCCCAAACAGAGCCCTTCAGTCTAGAATCTGGCCCCCTACCGCGCCCACCAGTCTAGCATTTTGGCCCCCTCCGACCTTTAAAAATCTAAGTCTGCCCCCCCTACCAGCAGCCCACCCGTCTAGCATCGGGCCCCCCAAACCCAAACCCCCACCTCTAGCTCTGGCCCCCAAACCACCCCCGTCTGTAGTGGCCCCCCTACCAGAAAGCCCCCCAGTCATATCTAGCCCCCTCCACGCCCACCCGTTACCATCGGGCCCCCCCTACCAGCAGCCCATCAGTTAGCATCTGGCCCCCTACCAGTACCAATCCAGCTGATCGGGCCCCCTCCCAGCAGCCCACCATGTTAGCATCGGGCCCCCCCTACCGGCAGCCCATCCTGGCTAGCATCTGGCCCCCCTACCAGCAGCCCATCCAGTCTAGCATCTGCCCCCCCTACCAGGAGCCAATCCAGTCTAGCATCTGCCCCCTACCAGCAGCCCATCCAATCTAGCATCTGCCCATCCTACCAGCAGCCCATCCGGTCTAGCATCTCGCCCCCCTACCAGCACCCATCCAGTCTAGCATCTGCCCATCCTACCAGCAACCTATCCAGTCTAGCATCTGGCCCCCCTGTCAGCAGCCCATCCAGTCTAGCATCTGGCCCCCCTACCAGCAGCCCATCCAGTCTAGCATCTGGCCCCCTACCAGCAGCCCATCCAGTCTAGCATCTGGCCCCACTACCAGCAACCCATCCAGCTTAGCATCTGCCCCCCCCCATACCAGCAGCCCATCCAGTCTAGCATCTGGCCCCCCTACCAGCAGCCCATCCACTCTAGCATCTGGCCCACCTACCAGCAGCCCATCCAGTCTAGCATCTGGCTCCCCTACCAGCAGCCCATCCAGTCTAGCATCTGGCCCCCCTACCAGCAGCCCATCCAGTCTAGCAGGGGGGCCAGATGCTAGACTGGATGGGCTCCTGGTAGGGGGGCCAGATGCTAGACTGGATGGGCTGCTGGTAGGGGGGCCAAATGCTAGACTGGATGGGCTGCTGGTAGGGGGGCCATGTGTTAGGATGGATGTGCTTCTGGTAGGGGGGGCCAGATGCTAGACTGGATGGGCTGTTGGTAGCAGGGCCAGATTCTAGACTGGATGGGCTGCTGGTAGTGGGGCCAGATGCTAGACTTGATGGGCTGCTGGTAAGGGGGGCCAGATGCTAGACTGGATGGGCTGCTGGTAGGGGGGCCAGATGCTAGACTGGATGGGCTGCTGGTATGGGGGGCCAGATGCTAGCCTGGATGGGCTGCTGGTAGTGGGGCCAGATGCTAGACTGGATGGGCTGCTGGTAGGGGGGCCAGATGCTACACTGGATGGGCTGCTGGTAGGGGTGGCCAGATGCTAGACTGGATGGGCTGCTGGTAGGGGGGCCAGATGCTAGACTGGAAGGTCTGCTGGTAGGGGGGCCATGTGCCAGAATGAATGGGCTTCTGGTAGGGGGGCCAGATGCTAGACTGGATGGGCTCCTGGTAGAGGGGCCAGATGCTAGACTGGATGGGCTCCTGGTAGAGGGGCCAGATGCTAGACTGGATGGGCTGCTGGTAGGGGGGCCAAATGCTAGACTGGATGGGCTGCTGGTAGGGGGCCAGATGATAGACTGGATGTGCTGCTGGTAGGGGGGCCAGATGCTAAACTGGATGGGCTGCTGGTAGGGGGGCCAGTTGCTACACTGGATGGGCTGCTGGTAGGGAGGGCCAGATGCTAGACTGCATGTGCTGCTGGAAGGGGGGCCAGGTGCTAGAATGGATGGGCTTCTGGTAGGGGGGGCCAGATGCTAGACTGGATGGGCTGCTGGAAGGGGGACCAGATCCTAGACTGGATGGGCTGCTGGTAGAGGGACCGGATGCTAAACCGGATGGGCTGCTGGTAAGGGCCAGATGCTAGACTGGATGGGCTGCTGGTAGGGGGGCCAGATGCTAGACTGGATGGGCTGCTGGTAGGGGAGCCAGATGGTAGACTGGATGTGCTTCTGGTAGGGGGGGCCAGATGCTAGACTGGATGGGCTGCTGGTAGGGGGGCCATGTGCCAGAATGAATGGGCTTCTGGTAGGGGGGCCAGATGCTAGACTGGATGGGCTCCTGGTAGAGGGGCCAGATGCTAGACTGGATGGGCTGCTGGTAGGGGGGCCAAATGCTAGACTGGATGGGCTGCTGGTAGGGGGCCAGATGATAGACTGGATGTGCTGCTGGTAGGGGGGCCAGATGCTAAACTGGATGGGCTGCTGGTAGGGGGGCCAGAGGCTAGACTGGATGGGCTGCTGGTAGGGGGACCAGATGCTAGACTCGATGGGCAGCTGGTATGGGGGGCCAGATGCTAGCCTGGATGGGCTGCTGATAGTGAGGCCAGATGCTAGACTGGATGGGCTGCTGGTAGGAGGACCAGATGCTAGACTGGATGGGCTGCTGGTAGGGGGGCCAGATGCTAGACTGGATGGGCTGCTGGTAGGGGGGCCAGATGCTAGACTGGATGGGCTGCTGGTAGGGGGGCCAGATGCTAGACTGGATGGGCTGCTGGTAGGGGAGCCAGATGCTAGACTGGATGGGCTGCTGGTAGGTGGGCCAGATGCTAGACTGGATGGGCTGCTGGAAGGGGGGCCAGATGCTAGACTGGATGGGCTGCTGGTAGGATGGGCAGATGCTAGACTGGATGGGCTGCTGGTAGTGGGGCCAGATGCTAGACTGGATGGGTTGCTGGTAGGTGGGCCAGATGCTTGACTGGATGGGCTGCTGGTAGGGGGGCCAGATGCTAGACTGGATGGGCTTCTGGTAGGATGGGCAGATGCTAGACTGGATGGGCTGCTGGTAGGGGGGCCAGATGCTAGACTGGATGGGCTGCTGGTAGGGGGCCAGATGCTAGACTGGATGGGCTGCTGGTAGGATGGGCAGATGCTAGACTGGATGGGCTGCTGGTAGGATGGGCAGATGCTAGACTGGATGGGCTGCTGGTAGTGGGGCCAGATGCTAGACTGGATGGGCTGCTGGTAGGTGGGCCAGATGCTTAACTGGATGGGCTGCTGGTAGGGGGGCCAGATGCTAGACTGGATGGGCTGCTGGTAGGATGGGCAGATGCTAGACTGGATGGGCTGCTGGTATGGGGGCCAGATGCTAGACTGGATGGGCTGCTGGTTGGGGGGCCAGATGCTAGACTGGATGGGCTGCTGGTAGGGAGGCCAGCTGCTAGACTGGATGGGCTGCGGGTAGGGGGGGACCAGATGCTAGACTGGATGGGCTGCTGGTAGGGGGGCCCAGATGATAGACTGGATGGGCTCCTGGTAGGGGGGCCAGATGCTAGACTGGATGGGCTGCTGGTAGTGGGGCCAGATGCTAGACTGGATGGGCTGCTGGTAGGGGGGCCAGATGCTAGACTGGATGGGCTGCTGGTATGGGGGGGGGCAGATGCTAGCCTGGATGGGCTGTTGGTAGTGGGGCCAGATGCTAGACTGGATGGGCTGCTGTTAGGGGGGCCAGATGCTAGACTGGATGGGCTCCTGGTAGGGGGGCCAGATGCTAGACTGAATGGGCTGCTGGTAGGGGGGCCAAATGCTAGACTGGATGGGCTGCTGGTAGGGGGGCCAGGTGCTAGGATGGATGGGCTTCTGTTAGGGGGGGCCAGATGCTAGACTGGATGGGCTGCTGGTAGGGGGGCCAGATGCTAGACTGGATGGGCTGCTGGTAGGGGGGCCAGATCCTAGACTGGATGTGCTGCTGGTAGGGGGCCAGATGCTAAACTGGATGGGCTGCTGGTAGGGGGGGCCAGATGCTAGACTGGATGGGCTGCTTGTATGGGGGCCAGATGCTAGACTGGATGAGCTGCTGGTAGGGGGGCCAGGTGCTAGAATGGATGGGCTTCTGGTAGGGGGGGCCAGATGCTAGCTGGATGGGCTGCTGGTAGGGGGGCCAGATCCTAGACTGGATGGGCTGCTGGTAGAGGGACCAGATGCTAGACCGGTTGGGCTGCTGGTAGTGGCCCAGATGCTAGACTGGATGGGCTGCTGGTAGGGGGGGCAGATGCTAGACTGGATGGGCTGCTGGTAGGGGGGCCAGATGCTAGACTGGATGGGCTGCTGGTTGGTGGTCCAGATGCTAGACTGGATAGGCTGCTGGTAGGGGGTCCAGATGCTAGGCTGGATGGGCTGCTGGTAGGGGGGGCCAGATGTTAGACTGGATAGGCTGCTGGTAGGGGGGTCAGATGCTAGACTGAATGGGCTGCTGGTAGGGGGGGCCAGATACTAGACTGAATGGGCTGCTGGTAGGGGGGCCAGATGCTAAATTGCATGGGCTGCTGGTAGGGGGCCAGATGCTAGACTGGATGGGCTGCTGGTAGGGGGGGCCAGATGCTAGACTGGATGGGCTGCTGGTAGGGGGGGCCAGATGCTAGACTGGATGCTGGATTTTCTTCAATTTCGTTAAGCATAATCTCACTAAATTGCAGCCGCCTGAATTTGTCACTAATGCGGTAAATGGTTTGTCTCTTTGGGGTTTGAGTACAAAAGTTTCAGCCCAATTTGCTCTAACAGTTTCAGCATTTTGAGATTTCCAATACTCTTTTAAAATCCATTCTCATTGATTATTTGCCATTTTGGGGGAGATTTATCTGTAAAAACCGGATCTGTGAAACTGACTCAGTTGCTCTTAACAACCAAACAGATTCCACCTTTCATTTTCCAAAGAGTCTGTGAAGAATGAAAACTGGAATCTGATTGGTTGCTGAGGGCAACTGAGTCATTTTCACTTTACACCGTGTTTGATAAATCTCCCCCTTCATTACCCTATTACAGATACTGTCCACCTACTTTTGGACCACCCTATATATATATATATATATATATATATATATATATATATATATATATATATAGGGTGGTCCAAAAGTAGGTGGACAGTATCTGTAATCCTTTTCTCCGAGACGCTCATTGGGGGACACAGGACTGTGGGTGTATGCTACTACCTCTTGGAGGCTGACACTAAGTAGAACAAAAAAAAGTTAGCTCCTCCTCCGACGCATATACCTTGCCACAGACCACCGACGAGGCCAGTTTGGTGCAAAAGCAGTAGGAGAACAAAGGACAATCAACCTCATAAACACAACGTGTCCAAAAGAAAACCACCGAAGGAATAATAAAATAACAAAATAAAAGCCAACCGGCTACTAGGGTGGGTGCTGTGTCCCCCAATGAGCGTCTCGGAGAAAAGGATTTTACGGTGAGTAACACAAAAATCCGTATTTCTCCATCGTCTCATTGGGGACACAGGACTGTGGGACGTCCCAAAGCAGTCCCTGGGAGGGAAACCGCATAGACAACTTATACAGGCACTTAAGCATGACCTATCGGTGTGTCACCGATGCCTGAAGAATCCTTCTACCCAGGCTTGCATCCGCTGAAGCCTGAGCGTGGACATTGTAATGTTTTGAGAAAGTATGTAAACTGCTCCAGGTTGCCGCCTTACAAACCTACTCCGCTGAAGCTTCATGTTGAAGAGCCCAGGAAGTCCCTACCGCCCGGGTGGAATGCGCCTTAAGTCCTGTTGGCGCCGTTGCGCCCCTAATGCGGTAGGCCTCCTGGATGGTTGACCGAATCCATCTGGCCAGAGTAGCTCTAGAAGCAGCGAGCCCCTTCCTGCGTCCCTCAGGGAGAACGAACAGAGTGTCCGCCTGGTGAAAGGGCGCTGTCCGAGAGATATACCTCCTCAGTGCTCTCACGAGATCCAGTGTATGGAGCGCCTTTTCCACCCTGTGTGTCGGAGCTGGGCAAAAGGATGGCAACACAATGTCCTCATTAATATGAAAGGAGGATACGACCTTTGGTAAAAAGGGGGGTGCTGGTCTGAGCACCACCTTGTCCTGGTGAAAAAGAAGATACGGGGCTCGACAAGACAGGGCCGCTAGCTCCAAGACTCGTCTAATGGAAGTTATAGCGACCAAGAACACAACCTTCCTGGAGAGATGTCTCAAAGACACCGCCTGGAGAGGCTCAAAAGGAAATTACTTAAAGACCCCCAGGACTAGGTTGAGATCCCAGGTTTCTAAGGGAGCCTTGTAGGGGGGCACTACATGGAGAACCCCCTGAATAAATGTCTTCACCTGTAGATTAGTAGCAATCTTCCGTTGGAACAGAACCGTCAAAGCCGATATTTGTCTCTTCAGAGTACTGGGTGCTAGACCTGCGTCTAGCCCAGCCTAAAGAAAAGCCAGAATATTGGGAACAGAAAAACGAAGTGGCGAACAACCGTGCTCCCTACACCACCTGAAGAAGACCTTCCAAGTATGATGGTATACTCGGGCCGAGGAAGGCTTGCGAGTGCTAGTCATCGCGGCAGCAACCTTTCGGGAAAAACCTGCCCTAGAGAGGACACAAGATGCAACGGCCAAGCTGTCAAATATAGGGCCCCTGAGTTCTGGTGGCAAATCGGACCCTGGGAGAGAAGATCCGTGTGTTCTGGGAGCCTCCACGGGACGTTGGATAGAAGGAGCACCAGTTCCGCGTACCAGGACCGGCGGGGCCAATCTGGGGCGATCAAGATCACTGCGACCTCCTCCATCTTGATCTTTCTGATTACTCTGGGCAGTAGAGCAAGTGGAGGAAACAGGTACGGAAGGCGAAACTGGTTCCACGGCAGAACCAGGGAATCTACCGCCAGTGCCTACGGATCTCGATAACGGGATACGAACTGGGCCACTTTGGCATTCTCTCTGGAAGCCATCAGATCCACGTCCGGCGTCCCCCAGCGCCGACAAATCTGTTGGAACACGTCGGGGAGGAGAGACCATTCCCCGGACGCCAGACCCTGGCGGCTGAGGAAGTCTGCCGCCCAGTTTCTTCGCCCGGAATGTGGACTGCCGACAGAACTGAGTGATTTCTTTCGGCCCAGCCCAGAACTTGTCTCACCTCACGCATGGCTGCCCTGCTGCGGGTGCCCCCCTGATGATTTATATATGCCACTGCCGTGGCATTGTCCGACTGTACCCAGACAGGGAGACCTGCCAGGTGTGGATGGAAATGGCGAAGGGCCAGCCAAATGGCTCGAATCTCCAGTAAGTTGATCAGGAGGGCAGATTCCTCCTGAGACCAACGTCCCTGGGCTGTGTGATGGAGAAATACAGCTCCCTATTACCAGAAGACTGGCGTCTGTCGTGACTACTAACCAGTGTACCGGAGGAGACATCTTCCCTTGTTGCAGAAAAGAACTCGACTTCCACCATGTCAATGCCTGTCTCATCTGAACGGATAGATGGCATCGGGCATCCAGGGAGCGAGGATTCCTGTCCCAAACGGCCAAGAAAGCGTGCCGTAAGGGACGCATGTGAAGTTGAGCAAAGGGCAGGGCTTCTATCGACGCCACCATCCTTCCTAACACCCTCATGCAGAAGCGGATGGACTGAGGGACTGGCCGGCAAAGGATTCAAACCTCCTGCTGGAGGGTCAAAGCCATTTCCTGAGGGAGGAAAGTCTTTCCCCGAGCAGTGTCGAGGATCATGCCCAAGAAGGTGATCCTCCGAGACGGCGACAGAAATGACTTCTTGAGTTTACCAGCCAGCCCAGGCGTGATAGAGTGTCCAGCGTAATGCTGACACTCTCCCTGCAAGCCTAAAGGGATGGGCCCTTGACGAGAAGGTTGTCCAGATAGGGCATAACAACAATCCCTCGTTCGTGAAGAATGGATACGACATCAGCCATAACCTTGGTAAAAACCCTGGGAGCCATGGCCAATCCAAAGGGCAGGGCTGTGAATTGAAAATGCCGATCGTTCACCGCAAACCGTAGGAACCTCTGATGAGAGGGGAATATGGGGATGTGGAGGTAGGCGTCTTGAATTGTCTATTGACGCCAGAAACTCCCCCCTTTCCAGGGAGGAGATTACCGAGCGGAGAGTCTCCATTCGGAAGTGTCGCACTCTTACCTGCCTGTTTAGGCATTTTAGATCCAGAATGGGTCTTACTGACCAGTCCTTCTTGGGTACCACGAACAGGTTGGAGTAAAACCCTTGACCCCTTTCATTTTCTGGTACAGGAATGACGACCCCGGCAAGTTGCAGGGACTCGACAGCTTTGATCAGCGCTTGAGCCCGAGACTCTGACCTGGGGAGCCGAGAAGGAAAAAATCTTCTCGGGGGACACGATATGAACTCTATTTTGTATCCTGAGGTGACCAGCTCTCTGACCCACCTTTCGTGAGTAGCTGCAACCCAGGCAGGATGAAACCAGAGAAGGGCTACTCTGGCTGGACTGCCTGGATTCAGCCTTCAGTCATTTAGCCGAAAACCTCTGGGATCTGGATCCCCTGGTTTTCGACAGCTGGGAGTGCATTTTTTCCAAAGGATTGGCCCTATAAGAGACTTGACACGTTCTGGCCTGGCTAGATTGACCTGGGGTGGGTGAGACTGCTGCTGTGTTCCACCCAGGTCTGCGAAAAGCCCTAAATTGGGTTTGAGGCTTGTGATAGAAAGGCTGCCTCAACCTCTGCTGTGGAAGAGAACTGCTCTTCCCTCCAGTGGAGTCAGCTATAAGCTGATCCAGCTTCTCATCGAACAGCCGTCCATTCTTATAGGGCAAAGAAGTCAAAGATTTCTTTGAGGTCAAGTCTGCCCGCCATGTCCTTAGCCATAAGGCCCTTCTAATGGCAATCGAGTTTGCCGCCGCCAGTGCCGAGCAATTGGCCGCGTCTAGAGAGGTGTTAACCAGATAGTCTCCAGCACAAGCTATCTGGTTTGAGATCTCAAAGACCTCTGGTGGCATATCCCTGCCAAGGAGAGCTCCACTAAGTGATTCTGTCCAAGAGATTAACGCCTTGGCAACCCAGGTTGCCGCAAATGAGGGAGCAAGGGCTGACCCTGACGCCTCAAAGACTGAACGTGCCAGACTTTCCATGAGGCGGTCCGTTGGATCTCTGATAGAGGACCCATCCGAGAGAGAAAGCAATGTCTTTGATGCCAGCCGGGAAACCGGGGGGTCCAGTGTGGGAGATTCCGCCCATTTTTTAAGCAAATCAGGGGCAAAAGGATACCTAGTCAGGAGAGCCTTTTGCCCTGCAAAGCGCTTATCTGGCTTTTCACAGTGACGCTATCACGGTGAGGATTGCAAGAGAACTCACCAGTGCAATCTCCCGGAAGACGAGTGCAGAAGAAAGCTTCAGGCTTCTAGGAACACAGGGTGAGCAAGGCAGGAGAGAGATGGTTTCAGGGCCTGAATCACCTGACAGTTGAGGGGCGTGGCTTCAGCTCCAGGGAGCTAGAAGCTGAGGGAAAACTTCTAGAAAGGTAACTACGGGACAAAGTTACCCAGGGGCACAGACAGAGACGTAAATCTGAACAAGCCAAGGTCAAAGCACGAGAAGACAGTATAGTACCAAGGATGAGACAGAACGGATAGTCGGGGCCAGGCAGAGGTCAAAACCAAACAGACAGCGAAGGTACAGAAACAGAATCCAACAAGCAGTATCCAGAGATCAGACCGAGTCAAAACCAAAGTATCAGGCAAACCAGAACACAGCACAAACACACTCAGGGGTCAACACACTCTGCCAAGGGCGAAAGTATAATGACAGGGATTGGAGCTTCCTAGGGCTATAAGAAGCTCTCCCCGAACCAAGGAGAGGCCACAATAATAAGCCCCAGGTGTGCAGGTAAGAGCTTGCACTGGGATCAAAACCTTAACCCCTAGCGTGCAGGTCAATCCTGCACTGGGATCATGACAGTACCCCCCTCTCAACGGGGGGCCTCTGGACCCCCAGGCTTGCCCGGGAACCTGGCATGGAAAGCCGAACCAGGCGAGCCGCATGCATCAAACGGGCCGGCACCCAGGATCTGTCCTCCGGTCCATACCCCTTCCAATGAACCAGGTACTGTACCGACCGCTGCACCAACCTGGAGTCAACGATATGCTCAATCTCATATTCCAACTCAGATGAGACCACTGCCAACACAACCCCAGGGTGAAGAATGGAGGAAGGTGGCTCAGGGGGAGACACCAGATGAAAACTGCGAGATAAGGCATCAGCCTTGATATTCTTTGACCCCGGACGAAACGTAATAGTAAACTGAATACGGGAAAAAAAAAAGTGACCAACGGGCCTGTCTGGGTGTTAGTCTCTTAGCAGACTCAATATATGATAAATTTTTGTGGTCGGTAATCACAGTAACCGAGTGACTGGCCCCCTCCAAAAAAGTGCCTCCATTCTTCAAACGCTAACTTGACCGCAAGAAGCTCTCTATTGCCAACATCGTAATTCCTCTCAGCAGCAGAGAATTTCCGGGAAAAAAAAGCACATGGCCTGAGGTTGGTCAGAGTGGCAGGACCTTGGGACAACACAGCACCCACCCCCACCTCAGAGGCGTCCACTTCCACAATAAATGGTTTGGACGGATCTGGCTGTACCAACACCGGAGCAGTCATAAAGCATTTTTTCAGACTAGCAAAGGCCTCTTTTGCGAGCGAGGACCAATTTTTCACATCCGCACCTTTGCATGTTAAATCTGTGAGTGGTTTGACCACCTGCGAAAACCCCGAATAAATTTACGGTAGTAATTGGCGAACCCCAAGAAGCGCTGGAGCCCTTTAAGATCTCGGGGTTGTACCCAATCCGCAATGGCCTGCACCTTCTTGGGGTCCATACGAAAACCCTCACAGGACAAAATCAATCCCAAAAAAGATAATTCTTGAACAAAAAACACACACTTCTCCAATTTAGCAAACAGATGATTCTCCCTAGGTCTTTGGAGAACAGTTCGTACATGATTCATATGAGAATGACTGTCGGGGGAATATATCAGAATATCATCTAAGTAGATAACAACAAAACGACCAATGAGATCAGAAAACACCACGTTGATGAAATTCTGAAATATGGCGAGAACATTGGTAAGACCAAACGGCATGACTAAATTTTCAAAAAGTCCCTCGGACGTGAGGAATGCAGTTTTCCATTCATCCCCTCCCGGACCCTTATCAAATTATATGCTCCCCGAAGATCCAATTTAGAGAACCATTTTGCCCCTGATAGTTGGTTACATAAATCAGGAATCAACGGAAGGGAATACGTATTTCGTACAGTAATCTTATTTAATTCACGAAAGTCGAGACAGGGACGTAGACCACCATCTTTTTTCTTCACAAAAAAGAACCCCGCCGCCACAGGTGAAACTGAGGGACGTATGTGTCCCTTGCGAAGACTTTCAGCAATATAATCCTTCATAGCTAAGCGCTCAGGTCCAGACAAATTAAACAGGCGGGCTTTAGGTAGTTTAGCCCCGGGACTAGCTCGATGGCGCAGTCAAAGGGTCTATGTGGCGGCAACGTCTCGGCCTCGCTTTCTGAGAACACATCTTCGAAGTCTTTCAGGTACTCCGGAATACCTTCCAGCTCGACAGATGACACAGACACAGATTTAACAGGTTTAACCAGCAGTGCAGATTCATAACATAACTTAGAATCATTAAACCCCCATTGAACAATCTCCCCCGTTTTCCAGTTAATAACTGGGTTATGGCGTTGTAACCAGGGCATGCCCAACACCAACCCTGCTGGTAGATTGTCCAGAACAAAACAACTTAATTTTTCCTCGTGAGCAGCGCCCACTCTGAGCGAAAACAAGTCAGACATAAAGAGAATTCCCTCTTTTGTGAGGGGGGAGGAGTCAATGGCCACCACCTTGATCGGAGCCTTAAGCCTAGCTGTCCCTATCTTGCAGCGTGTGACCAATTGAGAGTCAATCAGATTGATGGATGACCCGCAGTCCACAAAGGCTGTAGAGGAAAAAGAACAACCATTCACTAACAGTTCCACATGAAGCAACACCTTAGAGAACGAGGAAAAGTGTACCTGAGGGTCTGAGTAGTCTCCTCGCTGACTACCCAGACCTAGTCGTTTCCCGCCGACCGGGTTGAGGACGGGCAGACAGGACACTCCTTTTTCCAATGTCCAGCTTTACCGCAGTAGAAGCACAACTGTTCTTCCCGACGGCGTTTTCTCTCCTTTTCCTTCAGAGTGATAGCGCCCACATCCATGGGCTCAGAGACAGTCTCTTTTCCACCGGGGAACAATGTAGTCTCCACCTGCATCACCCCCTGGCCCGCAACCTGCGGTCCATCCGGACGGCCTGGGTCATGGCGTCCTCGAGAGAGTTAGATGGGGGGTGTAACGCCAAAGCATCCTGCAACCGCTCGGACAAGCCTCTGCGAAATAGTCCTCGGAGGGCGGCGTCCTCCCAAGAAATCTCTGCAACCCAGCGGCGGAACTCAGTACAAAACCACTCGGCCGAGTGCTTCCCCTGACAGACGCTCATCACCATGTCCTCTGCCAATCGCACTCGGTCAGTCTCATCATATATGTGCCCGAGGGCCTCAAAGAATGCATTCACCGACACTCTCTCAGGGGCAGTGGGAGGAAGGGAAAATGCCCATGCTTGTGGGGACCCTCTTAATAAAGACATGATGACCCCTACCCTCTGACTTTCATCCCCAGAGGACCGTGGTCTCAAACTAAAGAAAAGTTTGCAACCCTCCATGAAGATCCTAAACTCCTTTTTGTTCCCAGAAAAGAAGTCAGGCAGTTTAACAGGTGGTTCTGAGGACACCAGCGCAACATCACTCACCATAGCCCTCAGAGAACCAGCAGATAAAGCCCCCTGCACAGTCTCAGAAACCTGCCGCTGTGAACACGACAGCGCTTGCTGTTCCAGAGATAAATCCTGAAACATCTGACTCAGATTTTTCATCTGTTCGGACAGCGACTGTATGGAATCCATAACTCTCTGCACAACCTGCGCCCCAAACACAGCCGTGAAGCAAAGAAAAAAAAAAAAAGAAAAAAAAACTTAGTGGTCAGTTATAATATCACGGTGAGGATTGCAAGAGAACTCACCAGTGCAATCTCCCGGAAGACGAGTGCAGAAGAAAGCTTCAGGCTCCTAGGAACACAGGGTGAGCAAGGCAGGAGAGAGATGGTTTCAGGGCCTGAATCACCTGACAGTTGAGGGGCATGGCTTCAGCTCCAGGGAGCTAGAAGCTGAGGGAAAACTTCTAGAAAGGTAACTACGGGACAAAGTTACCCAGGGGCACAGACAGAGACGTAAATCTAACAAGCCAAGGTCAAAGCACGAGAAGACAGTATAGTACCAAGGATGAGACAGAACGGATAGTCGGGGCCAGGCAGAGGTCAAAACCAAACAGACAGCAAAGGTACAGAAACAGAATCCAACAAGCAGTATCCAGAGATCAGACCGAGTCAAAACCAAAGTATCAGGCAAACCAGAACACAGCACAAACACACTCAGGTGTCAACACACTCTGCCAAGGGCGAAAGTATAACTGACAGGGATTGGAGCTTCCTAGGGCTATAAGAAGCTCTCCCCGAACCAAGGAGAGGCCACAATAATAAGCCCCAGGTGTGCAGGTAAGAGCTTGCACTGGGATCAAAACCTTAACCCCTAGCGTGCAGGTCAACCCTGCACTGGGATCATGACAGACGCTGCACCAGGTCCTCAAATTCCGGGTGAGACCCAAATACCTTGTGAGACTGTTTGGCCCGCTTAAAACATACTAATTGACCGGTGGTCAGAGTGGGCTCATCATCAAGCTCTAAGGTCTGATTGACTGCCTCAATAAGGCTATCCCTAGTCTCCTGGAAGGAAGGAGTTTTAAAATCTAGGGATTCCTCTGAATTATAATCTGAACCCTGGAAGCCCATTCCCGGAGGGGAGGGGGAGCGAGAGTCAGAGTTGCCGGAAGCCGAGGCTCCTGATGGTTCAGGAGACACCGTATGGGTTAGTTTCCCCCGGGTCTGCCTGGTGAGAGCACGGCCCTGCAGGCCGAGGGTTCCTGAATGACTGACAACCCTTCCGATGCCGGAGACCCGCTCTCTCTTCCCCTGTCAGGGGTTCGGAGGGACTCTATTGCTTTGGTGAGAGATACCATGGATTCAGATAGAGACAGGGCCCACTCCGGGGGTCCTGATGCACTGGGCTCAGTCGGTAGGGGGGCTCTTGGGCACGCTCAGATTCACAGGTCTTATCACTCTGGGCCCGCGGAAAAGGTGCCCGACAGACCACGCATGCCGTGTATAAGACCATATGGGATTTTGTCCTTCTGGACATGATAAGCTTATGAGGTAGCCTCAGGCTATAACTCGGTACCAGTGGTTAAAGTGCAGTGCTTAGAGGGAGCACTTACCCAGTCCTGAGCCCCCTTAGTTGAGGAGAGATGATCGGGAGGACTAAAGATTCTTCCTTGTTCTGAGTCGTAGTTCCGTTTCAAAAGAGGCGCCTGTCCTGACAGGAACGCCCCTAAAAAAAAGCCCAGTCTCCGCTCTTCCTCCATTCGGGGGCAGAGTTGCGTGGTCGGACGGTGCTCGCCTCCTGTAGGCCTCCCAGCAATGTGCTTCCAGCTGAGGGTGGACCCCCCGGAAGTACACCCCCCTAGAGCCTGCGTCCTATCCATCCTGGAAGGCTCCTGCTCTGTGCACTCCTGCCTGTGGCCCCGGAGAGGAGGTAATTCCGCAATCAGGCCACATTGCCCATCACATTGAGAGGGGATTAGGATGGTGCAGGCACCCTACTCTGTCGAACCTTCCATGGCCAGAGGAGAGGGACCGTCCGCCCCTTCGATCACCGCAGTCAAGCATTGGTGATGCAGAGAGGGCCGCACGGACCTTCATTGCCGATGTACAGCCCAGAGTTTTGATACTGAGGGGTGGTCAGGGCCAGGTCCGGCATATATGTCCCTCGTTGCGGGAAGGATACGTGGAGGCGACACTCCACGTGCTCGCCCGTTGATGGTTTGGGGAGATCGGACCACTTCAAAAGGGTCCGTCGCCCCTATCTTATCTTGATAGAAGAAGAAAAAAAAAATAGTCTGAGAAGAAACCAGACGTGTGCCTCCATGAGACACTAAGCATAAACTGGCCTCGCGGTGGTCAGTGGCAAGGTGTATGCGTCGGAGGAGGAGCTAACTTTTTTTTGTCTACTTAGTGTCAGCCTCCAAGAGGTAGTAGCATACACTCACAGTCCTGTGTCCCCCAATGAGACGATGGAGAAATGGGTAGATCCATCTCTGCAGTTTGCCATATGTGTGAATAAGAGGTGGCAGATTTTATGCACTTGATGTGGTATTGCCCTCCTATTGTAAACCTTTGGAAAGCGGTCATAGCTATCCTCATTAGGATCATACAATCCCCTGTACATTCTGCTCTAAGGTATGTTTATTGGGAATCCTTGATAAGGAGATCTGGCCTCACTATCCTAATACTCTTCTCAGGGAAACATTGTTTGCTATTACCATGAGATCGGCGACTAAAAGACCCCAACGAATTTCACACTGGGTTAATATGGTAAATACTGCAGTTTCCTACAAGAGGGTGGTATATAAAAATAGACATTGACCTGAAAATGTGATAAGCTATGGGATCCTTGGTTTGATTCCCTTTTGACTCACATTAGTCCCTTGGTGATGAGGAGTATTCTCTCATGATAAAGTATGTGATATTTGGTGCCTGACATGGGTGTCTTATGTTTTTGGTTAAGATATAGACCAATGGTACAGACGTGGTCAAAATTGTTGGTACCCCTCGTTTAATGACAGAAAAAAACACAATGTCACAGATAGAGTTGAGCGAAACAGGTCAGTCAGATTCATAGGTCGCTGACTTTCGCCAAAGTTCGACCATAGTGTGAAGTTGGCCATGCGTTCGGCAAAACAAGCGCCAAAGTCGGTTTTCCCTTAATGCTTGCAGGTGCCTTTTTTCAGTCAATGGGCAAGGACGTACACTGTGGGCAACGAGATTACATGGGCAGCGTCCACCACCATCTTAGAGAGGACATTGCAGTGATTGGCTTGCTTTGGGGGGCGTCATAGTGTCTATAAAAGCCCTGACCCCCAACCTCCATTTTACTTCTGCCGATCTTAACAGTAGGAAGAGGTTGCTGACGCTGTTTATCAGTAGGGAGAGAGTTAGGGCTGGAAAGAGAAGTTCTTATGTGCTTGTGCTGATAGCAATTGTGCTGTACAGTTAGTGTGCAGCAGCGCTGATTATTAAGCTGCCTGATAGCTGTATTGCTGTGTGTACACTGCTGTGCAGACTGCTTTTTACACAGCACCAATACTTTTATTCTTTTTTTCTGCACAGTTACCGAGCGTTCATTTTTTCACACACCGTATAGAGCTGTACGCTCCTCACACACTACCGTGTACCGGCTGGTATCACGGACAAATACATGCTGACTATCTGTGTGTGACTCCGGAAATATATATGGAGATTTACATTTTCCCCTACACTGTATACAACTGTACGCTTCTGATACAGTACCGTTATTCTGCTTTTTGTATTACGGTCAAATCCATACTGAGTGAGCGTCTGTGTGTGACTCCGGAAATATATACGGAGATTTAAATTTTCCCCTTCACCGTATACAGCTGTACTCTTCTGATACAGTACCGTTTTTCTGCCTTTTGTATTACGGTCAAATCCATACTGAGTGAGCGTCTGTGTGTGACTCCGGAAATATATACGGAGATTTATATTTTCCCCTACACTGTATACAGCTGTACGCTTCTGATACAGTACCATTTTTCTGCTTTTGTATTACGGTCAAATCCATACTGAGAGAGCATCTGTGTGTGACTCCGGAAAAATATACAGAGATTTAAATTTTCCCCTACACTGTATATAGCTGTACGCTTCTGATACAGTACTGTTTTTCTGCTTTTTGTATTACGGTCAAATCCATATTGAGTGAGCGTCTGTGTGTGAGTGACTCTGGAAATATATACGGAGATTTAAATTTTCCCCTTCACCGTATACAGCTGTACGCTTCGATACAGTACGTTTTTCTGCCTTTTGTATTACGGTCAAATCCATACTGAGTGAGCGTCTGTGTCTGACTCCGGAAATATATATGGAGACTTACATTTTCCCCTACACTGTATACAGCTGTACGCTTGTGATACAGTACTGTTTTTCTGCTTTTTGCATTACGGTCAAATCCATACTGAGAGTGAGTCTGTGTGTGATTCCGGAAATATATACGAAGATTTACATTTTCCCCTACACTCCCTGACAGAAGTTATGTCACTTATCCATGTTATGTAAATAAAAGCTTATAACCTGACGTTAAATTCATCCATTGGTTGTATAAATTATTCTTTTGAAAGCTGAAACCCTCCGAAATGTGGTTTAGGTTAAGAAAATAAATTGGCACCAATGCAGAAAAATTGATCATTTAATGGACACAGAATGGTCAGATTATGGCAAGACAAAAGTTTTGTCACCTGGTCATATAATGCACCTAATCCTAGTTGACATCCTCACCTGTGCTCAGTAAATGATTGGTTAATTAGTGGGTGAGTTTAAAAAGAAACCCAGCACCCCAGACCTTCATTTGAACTGCAACTTGAGCTCTGACAACATGCCAAAAATCCTCCCTGCGACCAAAGCCTGGATTATCAAGAGGCTGAAGACCAGATTCACTGCAGAGGTGGCTGGCACCTTTAATGTGTCTCAGCATCAAGTACAAAGAATTAAAAAAAGATTTGAAGAGACTGGAGATGTGTTTGACAAGCCAGGTCTGACAGACCCCGCAAGACAACTACTTAGAGGAAAGTTTGTTGTTTAGAAAATCCAAAGCAAGCCCCTCTTCCACTACAACAGAGCTCCAACAGGCCTGACCACCTCAAGTCCCTGTGTCAACTAGAACAATTGGTAGGATTCTGTCTCGAAATGGCCTCCATGGTCGAATCAGTGCCCAGAACCAGCACTAAACAAAAGGCAAATAAAAAATTGAAAAGTACCAAAGCCTGCTAAACAGATGGACGCTGGAAAAGTGGCAGAAGGTGGATTTCTCTGATGAATCTTCAGTAGAATTACACCACAGCCGCCGCAAATACTGAAGGAGTCCTACTGGAGCCCGTATGGATCCAAAATACACCCAGAAAACAGTTAAATTTGGTGGTGGAATGATCATGGTCTGGGGATACATTCAGTATGGGGGTGTGCGAAACATTTGCAAGGTGGAATGCAATATCAATAGCCTAAAATTTCAAGAAGTATTAGCTACCTCTTATATTCCAAATCATAAAAGGAGTCAAATTCTGCAGCAGGATGGTGCTCCATCTCATACATCCATCTCTACAACAAAGTTCCTCCAGGCAAAAAAGATCAAGGTGCTCAAGGACTGGCCAGCCCAGTCACCAGACATGATCATTGAGCATGTTTGGGGTAGGATGAAAGAGGAAGCTTGGAAGACAAAACCAAAGAATCTAGATGAACTGTGGGAGGCATATAAGACTGCATTCTTTGCTATTCCTGATGACTTTATTAATAAATTGTATGAATCATTGTTGAATCGCATGGATGCAGTCCTTCAAGCTCATGGAAGCTCACACAAAATATTAAATATGACTAATAGCACCACAACTTCATTCACCAATGTTATGCAACATATATTTGTATTTTAAGTTAATTATTTGTTTGAATATCAAATTACTTTCTGTGGGCGACAAAACTTTTGTCTTGCCATAATCTGACCATTCTGTGTCCATTAAATGATCAATATTTCTGCATTGATGCCAATTTATTTTTTTCACCTAAACCACACTTCGGAGGGTTTTAGCTTTCAAAATAATAATTTATACAACCAATGGATGAATTTAACGTCAGGTTATAAGCTATTATTTACATAACATGGATAAGCGACAACTTCTGTCAGGGAGTGTACACTGTATACAGCTGTACGCTTGTGATACAGTACCATTTTTTTTGCTTTTTGTATTACGGTCAAATCCATACTGAGAGCGTCTGTTTATGACTCCGGAAATACAGTACAGACCAAAAGTTTGGACACATCTTCTCATTTAAAGATTTTTCTGTATTTTCATGACTATGAAAATTGTACATTCATACTGAAGGCATCAAAACTATGAATTAACACATGTGGAATTATATACTTAACAAAAAAGTGTGAAACAACTGAAAATATGTCTTATATTCTAGGTTCTTCAAAGTAGCCACCTTTTGCTTTGATGACTGTTTGCACACTCTTGGCATTCTCTTGATGAGCTTCAAGAGGTAGTCACCGGAAATGGTCTTCCAACAATTTTGAAGGAGTTCCCAGAGATGCTTAGCACTTGTTGGCCCTTTTGCCTTCACTCTGCGGTCCAGCTCACCCCAAACCATCTCGATTGGGTTCAGGTCTGGTGACTGTGGAGGCCAGGTCATCTGGCGTAGCACCCCATCACTCTCCTTCTTGGTCAAATAGCCCTTACACAGCCTGGAGGTGTGTTTGGGGTCATTTTCCTGTTGAAAAATAAATGATGGTCCAACTAAACGCAAACCGGACGGAATAGCATGCTGCTGCAAGATGCTGTGATAGCCATGCTGGTTCAGTATGCCTTCAATTTTGAATAAATCCCCAACAATGTCACCAGCAAAGCACCCCCACACCATCACACCTCCTCATCCATGCTTCACGGTGGGAACCAGGCATGTAGAGTCCATCCGTTCACCTTTTCTGCGTTGCACAAAGACACGGTGGTTGGAACCAAAGATCTCAAATTTGGACTCATCAGACCAAAGCACAGATTTCCACTGGTCTAATGTCCATTCCTTGTGTTCTTTAGCCCAAACAAGTCTCTTCTGCTTGTTGCCTGTCCTTAGCAGTGGTTTCCTAGCAGCTATTTTACCATGAAGGTCTGCTGCGCAAAGTCTCCTCTTAACAGTTGTTGTAGAGATGTGTCTGCTGCTAGAACTCTGTGTGGCATTGACCTGGTCTCTAATATGAGCTGCTGTAAACCTGCGATGTCTGAGGCTGGTGACTCGGATAAACTTATCCTCAGAAGCAGAGGTGACTCTTGGTCTTCCTTTCCTGGGGCGGTCCTCATGTGAGCCAGTTTCTTTGTAGAGCTTGATGGGTTTTGCAACTGTACTTGGGGACACTTTCAAAGTTTTCCCAATTTTTCGGACTGACTGACCTTCATTTCTTAAAGTAATGATGGCCACTCGTTTTTTTTTACTTAGCTGCTTTTTTCTTGCCATAATACAATTTCTAACAGTCTATTCAGTAGGCCTATCAGCTGTGTATCCACCAGACTTCTGCACAACACAACTGATGGTCCCAACCCCATTTATAAGGCCAGAAATCCCACTTATTAAACCTGACAGGGCACAACTGTAAAGTGAAAACCATTCCCGGTGACTACCTCTGGAAACTCATCAAGGGAATGCCAAGAGTGTGCAAAGCAGTCATCAAAGCAAAAGGTGGCTACTTTGAAGAACCTAGAATTTAAGTCATATTTTCTGTTGTTTCACACCTTTTTGTTAAGTATATAATTTCACATGTGTTAATTCATAGTTTTGATGCCTTCAGTGTGAATGTACAATTTTCATAGTCATGAAAATACAGAAAAATCTTTGAATGAGAAGGTGTGTCCAAACTTTTTGTCTGTACTGTATATACGGAGATTTAAAATTTCCCCTACACTGTATACACCTGTACGCTTCTGATACAGTACCGTTTTTCTGCCTTTTGTATTACGGTCAAATCCATACTGAGTGAGCGTCTGTGTCTGACTCCGGAAATATATACGGAGATTTACATTTTCCCCTACACTGTATACAGCTGTACGCTTCTGATACAGTACCATTTTTCTGCCTTTTGTATTACGGTCAAATCCATACTGAGTGAGCGTCTGTGTCTGACTCCGGAAATATATACGGAGATTTACATTTTCCCCTACACTGTATACAGCTGTACGCTTCTGATACAGTACTGTTTTTCTGCTTTTTGTATTATGGTCAAATCCATACTGAGTGAGCATGTGTGTGTCACTCCGGAAATATATACGGAGATTTAAATTTTCCCCTAGACTGTATACAGCTGTACGCTTCTGATACAATACCATTTATCTGCTTGTATTTTTGGTACATTTTCCCAAACTTGAGGAAGTATGGTGGAAGAGGCCGCGGACGTGGGGGGGGGCCAGCTGGTACTGATGGTGGTGGTGGTGCATCTGCTGGTAGTGCCAATAGCACAATAGCACCTAAGCAGGAGGTGTTGAGCCTGCGTCATCGTCTGGCTCCAGAAGGCATGGAAGGCTCCCTTTTCTGGGAGTAGGTAAACCGCTTTTAAAGCCGGAGCATCAGGAACAGGTTTTGGCTTACATTGCCGAAACAGCCTCCAGCTCTATCGCCTCCTCTTCTGAAGTTTCAAAAACTGCAAGCACTGAGCTGTCACTGCAGGCTCCTGGTCAGGAACGACACCTTTCCTTGTGTCCTTCACCCCCACCAAAGTGAAGGGTGCGGCAGGCTACACTTCAGACTACTCCCTGGAGCTCTTTTCACATACCATGCCTGGGTTATCAAGTGAAGTCCTGAATTCCCCAGTCCAAGATGAATATGACATGGAGTGCACTGATGCACAGCCACTGCTATATGATTCTGCTGGTACATTCACCCAGAGCACTGCATTGCCCTCGCAGTCTACTGAGCCAGATTCTGACCCTGATGAAACTCAGGTGCCCCTTCCCGCATACTCTACCACCTTACACGGTGACACAGAGGAAGGTGCAGATGAAATTGAAGAGTAGGTGATGGATGACCCAGTTGTTGACCCGGATTGGCATCCATTGGGGGAAGAGGGTGCCGCTGGCAATAACTCAGAAGAGGAGGAGGATCCGCAGCAGGCATCGACATCACAGCTGCAGTTATCTAGCAGGCCCGTAGCAGTCCAAAAAGGTGTTAAAAAAACAAAAGGAGTTGCAGGACAGCTTGGCCAGACGGTCAAATTAGCACAGCGTGCAAGTCATGAAAATTTATCTCATAGTAGGAAGAGAGCAGTGTGGCACTTTTTTGACCAAAATCCTATTGATGAGGCAAAGGTTATCTGTAAGAAGTGCGAAAGGACCTTTAGCCGAGTGAAAAATCTCCGAAATTTGAATACCAGTTTCATGCTTAGACATTTAAAGACCATGCACTTGCAAGCGTGGACGGACTACAAAACCTCAGGTAGCACATGTGCACCTGCTCCGACTGAAGGTAGCCAGCAACGCTACATCGCTTCACCCACTGTAAGCCCACCAGTTAGCACACCACCAGCAAGAAATGTTGAGGTGTCGTCGCAAGGCCAAAGCAGTCAGGAAATCACAATGTTTTTCCAACGAAAGACTGAATCTAGGCCATCACCACCACCATCACCATCACCAACCCCCTCTCAGTCCACCATGTCCACCGCTAGTTCCCCATATGCAGCTCTCAAGTCCAGCTCACACTAGCATACACTCTGAGTAGGACAAGAAAGTATCCATCATCTCATCCACGTACATTGGCTTTGAACGCCTACATTGCCAAACTGATCTCATTAGAGATGATGCCCTTCCGTTTGGATGAAAGTGCAGCGTTCCGAGAGCTCATGGCCTACGCTGTACCATGCTATGACCTACCCAGTCGGCACTTCTTGCTAGAAAAGCCATCCCTGCCCTCCACCTGCATGTGAAAGACCGCATTGTCCATGCACTCAAACAATCAGTGAGTGGAAAGGTGCACCTCACAACAGATGCATGGGCCAGTAGGCATGACCAGGGCCGTTACGTGTCCATCACTGCGCAATGGGTTAATGTGGTTGATGCAGGGTCCACAGGGGAGAGCGGCAGTGGGACAGTGCTGCCTAGCCCACGGTATAGGCAACAGTTGGCTGTAGGCGTTCGACCCTCCTCCTCCTCCAGAAGTGAAAGCTCATCGACAGAGCGCAGTCGCATGAGCACTCCATCCGCAGCTGCCAGTGTTGCACACGAGGTGTCCCACTATCGAACAGCTAGTGGTAAGCGTCAGCAGGCTGTTTTAAAGATGATGTCTTTGGGCGACAACAGACACACCGCGGAGGTACTGGCCGACTACTTGCAGCGAGAAACTGAGTCATGGCTGGGAAGTCCACATCTTGAGCCAGGCAAAGTAGTCAGTGATAACGGCCGTAATTTTGTGGCGGCCATTGCACTGGCAAAACTCGGACACATACCTTGCCTAGCTCACACCTTGAACCTGGTGGTGCAGTGCTTCATAAATAATTATCCGGAGTTACCAGCCCTGCTCCATAAGGTGCGAAGACTGTGCTCGCACATCCGTCGCTCGCCCGTAGACTCCAGTCGTATGCAGAGGCTGCAGCGATCGCTCCACCTCCCCAAGCACCGCCTAATCATAGACGTTGCAACAAGGTGGAACTCCACCATGCACATAGTTGGGAGGCTGTGCGAACAGAGGCAGGCTGTAATGCATTTGTAGGAGGATACACGGGCAGGCAGTTTAAGGGCAGACATCGAGTTGTCGGGTGTGCAGTGGTCAAAGCTGAAAGACCTCTGTAAAGTCCTTCAGTGTTTTGAGGAATGCACACGGCAAGGTAAGCGCAGACGACGCCATCATAAGCATGAGCATCCCACTTATGCGTCTGCTCATGCAAACTTTGACGCACATTAAGGGTCAGGCGTCTGCAGCGGAGGAGGAAGAGGAGGAGGAGGAAGAGAAGGAGGATGAGGGAGATGATTATTTTGAGGAGGAGGATGCTTCTCAGGGGGCAAGAGAAAATGTTGGCTTGCCAAGGTCAGGTACAGGGTTTGTGCGTGACTGGAGAGACGTGGATTTGGCAGAAAGTGCTCCTCCACCCACCACTGGCAGTGCATCATTGACACCTGGAACATTGGCCCACATGTGTGATTATGTCTTGCGGATCCTAAAAAGGGACCCCGCATTGCCAAAATTATGAAGGATGACGACTACTGGTTGGCCAGCATCCTCGATCCACGCTATAAAGGCAAATTACAGAACATCATGCACAGGAGAACCTAGAGCTAATATTGGCGAAAAAACAAGCAACTCTGGTAAACCATTTGTTAGTGGCATTCCCAGCACACAGCAGCGGTGCAGGTTCTACCACGAGCAGTACTGGGCAACATGGAAGAGGTGTTCGTGGTGCACACAGCCGAAGTGGCGTTGGAGACAAGGGTTTCAGGACCATGTTGTGGACTGATTTCTCGAGCACCGCTCACACGACTGTTAATACTGAATCAATAGCAACAGACAGGAGACAGCAGTTGTCAACTATGGTTCAAAATTACCTCTCCTCCCCTATCGATGTTCTCCCTCACAGTTCATTCCCCTTTGACTACTGGGCATGTAAACTGGACACCTGACCTGAATTGCCACAATATGCCTTACAGGAGCTCGCTGGTAGTGTGCTATCAGAAAGAGTCTTCAGTGCTGCTGGATCAATCCTGACATAAAAAAGGACCCGGCTGTCGACCCAAAATGTAGGTGATCTCACCTTCATTAAAATGAACCATGCCTGGGTTTCAAAGGATTTTGTACCACCGTCCCCTGTTGACACATAGGTTGCCAGCAAAATGGATCGCTTTGTCCTCCTCTTCCTCCGACTTCTCCAATTCCTCCATTTGCAGCTGCTGAACATCCAGCCTACACCTCAACATATGCCAGTTTTTACACCTCCCTAACTGGGCTGTACCCCCCCCAGGGCCGGCGTCAGCACCTGGCGCACCCGAGCAAGTGCCGGGGGCCCTGAGCAGGTGGGGGGCCCACTCGCCGTCAGAGACTCCGGCGTACTATGAGGGGCCCTGTGCCAGTGCCGGCGCCCACGAGTGGGCCCCAGCACTTGCAATACTTACCTCTCCCTGCTCCACCACTGTGACGTCTTCAGCGTTTCCTGACAGTGACATTCAGGTCAGAGAGCGCGATGACGTCACGTCTGTGCGCCCTCTGCCTGAATAGTCACAGTGCAGAGAGCTGGAAGATGGCGACGCTGAGGAGTCCAGAGTAGAGCAGTGCCCAGTGAGGAGAGGTATTTCATTTTTTTAATGTTTGGAGCAATATATGGCGGATTTCATCTTTCTCACACCCCTCGCCCCAGCAACAAACGTGGTGGAGGAGTTGGCTTACTCCTGTCTGATACCTGCTCCTTTACCCCTATTCAAATTCCACCCTCCGCTGCTATTCCCTCGTTCGAAGTGCACTCCGTCCGCATCTATTCCCCCTCCAACCTCCAACTGGCTGTCATCTACCGCCCCCGGAACTAGCCATCTCCACCTTTCTCGACCACTTCACCACCTGGCTACTCAATTTCCTCTCTGCTGACATCCCCACCATCATCATGGGCGATTTCAACATCCCCATTGACACTTCCACCCCGGCGGCCTCTAAACTTCTTTCGCTCACAGCTTCCCTTGGCCTCACTCAATGGTCCTCTGCGGCCACTCAGAAAGGCGATCACACGCTGGACCTTATCTTCACCCGTCTCTGTTCCCTCACTAATCTCACTAACTCCCCACTCCCCCTGTCTGACCACAACCTACTGACATTCTCTTCCCTCTCCTCTGTTAGTACGCATCCCCCACTCCACAAACTCACCCACCCTCGCAGAAATCTCAAACACCTCAATTTACAATCGCTCTCTGAGTCCCTCCTCCCTCTTACAGACATAGCCTCACTTCATGACACAGATGCTGCTGCCACATTTTATAACACCACAATAAAAACCACACTTGATTCGGCCGCCCCCTCTATGCAGAGCAAAACTCGTACAATCAACAAGCAGCCCTGGCTGACCGGCCTGACCAAAGAACTGAGACGGGCTTCCAGGGTTACCGAGCGGAGATGGAAGAGAACCCACTCCACCGAGCACTTCAACGCATACAAGCAGTCCCTTGCCAGCTTCAAGTCCACGCTCTCTGCCGCAAAACAAACTTACTTCTCATCTCTCATATCCTCCCTGTCTCACAACCCTAAACAGCTCTTCAACACTTTCAATTCTCTACCCATCCCACAGCACCTCCTCCCTCTCCTCTCATTTCTGTCGAAGACTTTGCCTCCTTCTTTAAGCAAAAGATTGATACTATCAGAGAAGGCTTTGGCCCGCAGCCCCCAACGCCCCTCTTAGCCACTCAGCCCTGTTTTTCCAAAACCAGCTTCACCACCATGACAGAAGATCAGCTCTCCACTCTCCTGTCAAGATCACACCTCACCACTTGCGCGCTTGACCCACTCCCGTCCCACCTCATCCCTAACCTTGCCACAGTCTTCATCCCTACTCTCACACACCTCTTCAACCTTTCACTTACAAATGGTGTCTTTCCTTCATCCTTCAAACATGCTTCAATCACCCCGATCCTCAAAAAGCCCTCCCTCGACCCATCCTCAGCGTCTAGCTATCGCCCGATATCTCTTCTCCCCTTCGCCTCAAAACTACTGGAACAGCATGTATATCTTGAACTGTCCTCCCACCTTTCCTCCTGCTCCCTCTTTGACCGGTTACAATCAGGCTTTCGACCGCATCACTCAACTGAAACTGCCCTAACTAAAGTCACTAACGACCTGCTAACCGCCAAGAGCAAGCGACACTACTCTGTCCTCCTTCTCCTGGACCTGTCTTCTGCCTTTGACACCGTAGACCATTCCCTCCTCCTACAGATTCTCTCATCTCTTGGCATCACAGACTTGGCCCTATCCTAGATCTCATCATACCTAACAGACCGAACATTTAGTGTCTCCCTCTCACACACCACCTCCTCACCTCGCCCCCTGTCTGTCGGTGTTCCCCAAGGCTCAGTCCTAGGACCCCTACTCTTCTCCATCTACACCTTCGGCCTGGGACAGCTCATAGAATCCCACGGCTTGCATTATCACCTCTACGCCGATGACACGCAGATCTACCTATCTGGACCTGACCTCACCTCCCTACTGACCAAAATCCCACAGTGTCTGTCTGCTATCTCAGCCTTCTTTTCTGCTCGCTTTCTCAAACTGAACATGGACAAAACAGAATTCATCATCTTTCCCCCACCTCATTCTACCCCTCCACCAGGCCTATCCATCAATGTCAATGGCTGCTCGCTTTCCCCAGTCCCACATGCTCGGTGCCTTGGGGTGATCATCGACTCTGCCCTCTCTTTCAAACCAAGCCCTCGCCACCTCCTGCCGCCTCAAACTCAAAAATATTTCCCGGATCCGCTCATTCCTCAACCATGAAACCACAAAAACACTAGTGCACGCCCTTATCATCTCCCGCCTTGACTACTGCAACCTCCTACTGTCTGGCCTCCCCTCTAGCACTCTGGCACCACTCCAGTCCATCCTACACTCTGCTGCACGACTAATCCACCTGTCTTCCCGCTATTCCCCTGCCTCCCCACTATGCCAGGCCCTTCACTGGCTTCCTATTGCCCAGAGGCTCCAGTTCAAAACCTTAACCATGACATACAAAGCCATCCACAACCTTTCTCCTCCATACATCTGTGACATGGTCTCCCGCTACCTACCCACACGCAACCTTCGATCCTCTCAAGATCTCCTTCTCGACTCCCCCCTCATCTCTTCTTCCCACAACCGCATACAAGACTTCTCCCGGGCTTCCCCCATACTCTGGAACTCTCTGCGCCAAAACATCAGACTTTCACCAACAACGGAGACCTTCAAGAAAAACCTGAAGACCCACCTGTTCCGACAAGCCTACAACCTGCAATGATCCTCAGTGTACTGAACCATCGCACAACCAGCTCTACCCTCTCCTAGTGTATTCTCACCCATCCCTGTAGACTGTGAGCCCTCGCGGGCAGGGTCCTCTCTCCTTCTGTACTTATGCGTCCCTTGTCTAGCACATGTTTATTGTATCTGTCTATATTTTTCCCCTTTTCATATGTAAAGCGCCATGGAATAAATGGCGCTATATAAATATATAATAATAATAATAATAATAATATATGGGGAGCATTATACACTGGAGAATTATATATGGGGCCCATCATACACTTGAGCATCATAGATAGGGACCATTATACACTGGAGCATTATATATGGGGCCCATCATACACTGGAGCATCATATACGGGGCCCATTATATATGGATCATTATATAGGCCCATTATACACTGGAGCATCATCCATGGGGCCCATCATATACTGGAGCATCACATGAGGCCCATTATATATGGAGCATTATATAGGCCCATCATACACTGGAGCATCATCCATGGGGCCCATCATATACTGGAGCATCATATGGGGCCCATTATATATGGAGCATTATATAGGCCCATCATACACTGGAGCATCATCCATGGGGCCCATAATATACTGGAGCATCATATATGGGGCCCATCATATACTAGAGCATCATATGGGGTTCATTATTTATGGGGCATCATATAGGGCCCTTTATATATGGAGCATCATATGGAGCACATATGGGGCCTATTCTGTATGGAGCATTATATGGAGCCATTCTATATGGAGCAATATATGGGGCCCATCATATACTGTATGGAGCTTTATATGTGACTTATTATACTGTATGGAGCAATATGTGGGGCTCATTATACTCTATGGGGACCGTCCTATACTGTATGGCACATTATATGAGGACCATCATATACTAGAGCATTATATGGAGCTCATCATATACTGTATGGAACATTATATGTGACCAATTATGTATGGAGCAATATATGGGGCTCATTATTCTGTAGGGTGTACTATGTGGTGCCCATAATACTGTATGGAGGACTATACTGTCCGTTTTTTTAGCTATTGTAGAATTTACAATAGATATCACACATGTAATGTAAGAAGTGAAGTATTTGGCATTGTACTATACCTATATTTCTCTGCCATATCGGAGCATGATGAATTGTGGCATGTGTTAAAGGGGCCCACTGAGACTCTTTCGCCTGGGGCCCACGAAAACCTAGAGCCAGCCCTGCCCCCCTCCACAACTTTAGCCAAATAACCCCGTTTTCAATGCGTTACTATTATTATAAAGTCAATTAAGGTTGACAAGCTTAAGTAATAAGAATTGATGTCGTTGGCATTGAAATGGGCACTATTGGTGTGTTTACTGTCCTCCAATCCCTGCCGACTTTTCTTCCCCATTGACTTGCATTGGGGTCGGGTCGAGTTTCAGTCGGACCTTCGACTTTTTACGATAGTTGGCCGATTTCGTTCGACTCGACTTTTGGGAAAGT